>WBMW01000226.1:216465-240261 GCA_013396635.1 Penelope pileata | reverse complement strand
TTTTTTTTTTTTACTACTAGTTTATAGGGGACCTTTGTCTACCTCCATTCATGCAGGCACATAATACCTGGTATTTATTTATATACTTGTCTGCCAAGCAAATAGGCATATACAGTACCATAGCATGAGTAAAGTTTGGATCCCAAAATTGCATTTGCAAGCTTATAAGCTGTTTTCCTTTAAAAATAAGGTTTACTTTAATGAACTGCATTTAAATGCTTGGGAGCGCAATTATATATCTTGTTTTTGTATAGTAAACTCCAACAACAAATCAGATCATTTCTAATAAAAAAGTATGTGAAGTTATGTTTGAATTAAACCCTACATAGACCTAATCCATCTGAATTCCTGTTGTAGTGCAAAGAACCACAGTGCAGATATGTGGAATCTCACTGTAATTTTTGAGAATTTTGAGAAGAGACCAATTCTTACATGTGAGATTTCTAGTGGTGAAATGTATGGAAGCAGTGTTAATTCTGACTGTGACAGATGCTATTCATTACTCTGTTGCTTTCATCAATTCAATTTCACCATCTATAAGAGAGGAAAGCTTAGATAATGCTCTTAATTTTTGAGATCTTTTCCTTTAATGAAATGTACTTATCCACAAATGTTTTCTAACTATTAATATTTCTTATTATTAATTTTTCTGTAATGGCTAGAATTCTTTGCTGTAAATACTGTGTCAGTTTCTAGAAAATTAAAACTTTCAGGAATTCTGTATTTGATAAATCTGCAGTTTGGTATCCCCAAGGCAAGTAGGGAAAGACAAAAATAAGTAAACACTTGACAAGTTAAAGGTCATATTTGCATTACACAGGAAAAAGTAAGGTCTAGTAGAACATTCTCATCTTCTTACAGTCTGATTGATCAATATAGGAAAAACCAAGCTTTAGAAAACATTAAAAATGTTTTTTAAAAAAAAGGGGGAAAATGAAAGTTTTCATGAAATTACTTTTTTATTAAAGGGTGAGGGAGATGATTCTCTCTCTCTCTCTCTCTCTCTCTCTCTCTCTACTCTGCCCTTTGTGAGGCCCTCTTTGGAGTACTGCATCTAGGTTTGGCGCCCCCAACACAGGAAAGATGTTGAGCTTTTAGAGAGGGTTCACAGGAGGGTCACAAAGATGATCAGGGGACTGAAGTACTTTTCCTGTGAAGTTAAGATGAAGGAGCTGGGCTTCTTCAGTCTGGTGAAGAAAAGGCTGCAGGGAGACCTCATTACAGCCTTCCAATATTTAAAGGGAGATCATAAGCGGGAGGGAAATCAACTTTTTACAAGGATAAATAGTGATAGGACGAGGGGGGCTTTAAACTAAAACAGGTGACTTAGATTAGATGTAAGGGGGAAGCTCTTCACTGAGAGGGTGGTGAGGTACTGGAACAGGCTGCCCAGAGTGGTTGTGGATGCCTCATCCCTGAAGGTGTTCAAGGTCAGGTTGGATGGGGCCCTGGACAACCTGATCTAGTACTTGATCTAGTGGTTGGCAACTCTGTCTGTGGTAGAGGATTTGGAACTTGATCCTTGAGGTCCCTTCCAACCCAAGCCATTCTGTGACTCTATGAAATTAAAGGGTGTCATCTAAAATTCCACACCCAAAGCAAGCAGAGGTATGTAAGTGAAGAGCAGACTTATATTCATCTCAGTAGCTGAACTTAAATGTTTTTCTGCAGCCTTCCCAGAGCTGAAGACCTATAATGTTTCAACTGTATTTGCAATCCTAGCAGCAGATACGTGTTTCTAGTGGCATAAAAATATTAAATTGACTAAAAGCAGGACACAATCATAACCCAAACAATAGTAATATGAAATAAACCCTAAAACAAAGATAGTTCATTTTCAAAGCAGGGAAGATGAATTATGAGTGGAAGACTCCACAAGTTTGAATTTATATAAAATGTGTGTTGCAATATTTTCCCACATAAAAAGACAATGAAAGAATGGAAAGTTCTTTCAAACTACAGTAGCAAAGATTTCAGCACTCTGAAGCAAAGCCAAGTGTCTAACACTGGTAAGGAATGCATTGTCTCAAATCAACATGAGACAATCAGCAACACCTTCTTTTGGACAGAACCAGAAGGTGTTTGCTTCCAAATAGGAAGGCCCAAGAATGTTTTCTGGCTGAAGAGTTGGCCTAGGAGCAAATATTTTCAGCTTGATAAAGTAAGTAAAGAGACAATACCATTGTGTCCTGTGAAGGCAAGATACAAGCTGGCATCTACCCACTTCCTTTTGTCTCTGCTGATTTAATTTTGCAAGGCCTGGAAGATGGGAACAAAAGGATTCTTGCTGAGATCCCCAGCACCAGAAGCTGTCATTCTGAAGAACAGTCTCGGATTGCTCTGGACTATAAATAAGTGAACATTTACATTAATTTTTGTTCATGAATTGACCATCACACCTTGGGCTACTCACCGCTACCAAAGATCAGCACCCTTTGACGCCAAGACCCTCTGTATCTAAGGAATGGCGAAACCTCTTTTCTTTGCTGTCTGTCTGTCTCTCTTTTCCTGTTTTCTATCTTTTCTCTTTATCTTCTTTTTCACTCTTTAAAGTAACTGTTGCCTAATATCATCTTAGAACTTTTAGTATAGTAATAACACTTGTGACAAAATACTCTTACCTGTAACGCTTATTAGTTGTTGCTAGTAAATTAGTCAAATTTGCCTCCAAGTAGTGTACTGTTGTTAGAAAGCTCTCCATAAATTGCTTTGTATTATTCCTCTGAGTCTTGCATGACTCCATCAAGGTAGTGACCCCTGTTGACTAGAGGAGGCCAGACTCGGGAGATAGAAAAAGATTCACTTCCCTAAAAACCCACTGGGTGGGATGGGACACCAACTGAATGGAGTAATGACAGCAGATGAAGTAAAATTATTCATAAACAAGCTCAGGACAACCAGGAAAAACATGCTATATGACAGTGTAAACATTATGAAGGATATGCCAACAAAATTTTCAGGAAATATTGACACTTGATTGTCTGTATTATTGTGTAATACGTGTGAAGTTTCCTTTTATAGGCAAGCATTTCTTAGTGAAAAGCCAGCACCAGCACTTCCCAAAACGTGTATTTTAGTGGCTTGCCTGGAAAGTGAATGGCACAATTTAAAGGCAATTTTGTGAAAATACAGCCAGAAACCAGAATAAGGAACTATAAGTCAATCTTCACCTTAACATGATATAACAGCTTAAACTATTTAAAAAAAAAAAAAAAAAAAAAAAAAAAAAAAGACTGATGAGATTGGAGACAATTTTAAGCATAAATGATGCTTCCAGATTGATACTGAATTTCTACAAATGTGATAGAGAATATGCTAATATGCTTAAGCTTTCATTCAATGGAATAATATTTGCCTGAAATCTGTAAGAAATTTTGTGATACCCACAAATGTACCAGCCACAGAAGCCTAGAATGGTGCTACAACTATACCTGTTGATCTCTGTGAGTGAGGGGCTTAGAATCTGGAAATGGTTGCACATCCGCAAGCCCACCTGCAGGACCTCAATTCAGTAAAACTCAAAGCTTATGTAAAGAGATTGCTTAACCTCAGGCACGATCAAAGCCCTCCCAAAATGCATATGTTTTTCATAGTTCAATTTTCAGCTCTTGTTTTCGGTCTGCAGAGTTCTAAGTATGATTTAAGCCTATAAATAACCACAGGAGGTTTTTACCATTGATTTGAGTGGTCTTTGGATAAGGCTCTGTGTGCATCAGTGCATTCTATGCAGCATGTAAAATTCATTTTAGCTTAAAGTTTATGCATAATTTAAATTGAAAAACACCCTGGCAACTGGCTTGTTTATTTTTATCTTCTGTTCCCCTCACCTCTCATCTGTGGTCTGCCCCTCCAGGTTTGGGGGAGGGGGACAGGGGTGTTTATTTATTTATTTATAGGTTTTTTCTTTTTTCTCTGGCGTTTAATACTCCATTGTTGTCTCTGGTTTAAGCATCCTTCTAAAGCCTTCTTTCTTTCCTTTTTTTTTTCAATAACTGTTTCTCCTTTTTAGAATCAAACTCATTTTTTGCTATGTTTAGAAGATTAACTTTTTCTCCCTACTTGTCTCCCCATATCTGTCTAACCAAGCATGACTACCTCTCCCTTCTTTTTCCATCTGTTGTGTCATATTCCACCAGTTTTCCATGCATCTGCAGATCTAGATCATCTTCTCTATTTATCCTTTCCTAAATATCTTTTTTCCAATTTTTCTCATTTTTTAAGATAAAGATCATTTTTATCTAAATTATTAGCTCAGTCCTTTTGAGGGTGGAGAGTTGGAGCAGGAAATGTTTTATCCTTGCTTAAGGCCACCATTTCTAATTCTGACCTCAAAATATTTGTTTAGGCCCTTCTAAATTTCACCCAACAAATTCTTTCTCCTTTTCAACAAAACTGATCCCTTAACTTGATTTTCTCCACTCCCAGCTACTTGTGTCCCTAACCCCCCCAGCCGCTTTGCTGGTAGGGAAATACAAGAAGCTGAGAAATTAAACTACATACAACACTGCCCAGCAACAATTAAAAACAACAATGTGCTATCAGTATTGTAACAGTAAACCAAAACATAGCATTGTACGAGTCATTATGAGAAAAAAACAACTTCTATGCCAACTGAAACTAAGACAAAACCTCCCTACACTTAAAGAGGTTATATTTATGCCCACTCAATTTTCTTCCTTTTCCTTTTCCTTTTCCTTTTCCTTTTCCTTTTCCTTTTCCTTTTCCTTTTCCTTTTCCTTTTCCTTTTCCTTTTCCTTTTCCTTTTCCTTTTCCTTTTCCTTTTCCTTTTCCTTTTCCTTTTCCTTTTCCTTTTCCTTTTCCTTTTCCTTTTCCTTTTCCTTTTCCTTTTCCTTTTCCTTTTCCTTTTCCTTTTCCTTTTCCTTTTCCTTTTCCTGCATTTTATTCATGTAAGCATCTTTTCCGTAATGGTAAGAGTGCTTACATTTCTTTAAAGTGTTTGGTGAGAGATTGCCTGAAGTTTTGTGGAACATCATATCATCAGGGTAACTCTGACCATCCCTTATGAGAGGTTTGTGAGGCCTTTGCAAAAAAAAANTAGGGGACATTTAAAAAAAAAAAAAAAAAAAAAAAAAAAAAGACAACAAAACGACTGTGTTTACTATCTCCAAGCGTACTGCATGTATCAAAGTGAAGTTCCCAATGGGAGTCTGTACTAGGACATGTGCTGCTCAGGATATGACGAAATGTGATTAGGATGACATTGTTGCTAGTGATGGAAAGTTATTTGAGACAAGAAATGCAAGTACCAGCTGTGAAGAGTTACAGAAAGACATCATGAAAGAGCCTGACGTGGCAATAAAATGGCAGATGAAATCAGGGTATCTGTGTAAGTATTAAGTAATGCACTTGACAACAACAATGGTGACTTCACATACAAAATAATCTTGAGGCAAGTAAAATCACCTATAAGTGATGTCAGGATGCATACAAGGGAAGAGATGCATGTGTAATCGTACTTTTACATTTCTCAATCTATATACCTCTAAAATGTAGTCTTTTTGAGGTGGCTGATTTTGCATTGGTCTTCTTTAGCATTAGTGTTGGGTTAGGGTTGCCTTGGTTTTTTTTTGGTGATTGTCTTGTGTGTGTAGAAATAATTGTATCATTTTCATATTGTCTGTTTCAAATTTCATCATTAGCTTTGTGGTCTGCTATGTTTCTGGGATAAGTGCTTCAGGTTGATTTTGAATGAAAAACATCAGTGATGATTCAGAAAGGTAATAACAAGAACAAGAAAAAAAACAGCTAATAAATAGAGCAAGAAGAGATTTTTCAAAGCAACTCTAACTCTTCTTTTGTACCAGCTAATTTGTTTCATAAATTGAAATAATAAGGAAATCAAAAGGAAAAAAAGAATATCACAGGAAAAAGACACTGGAATCGTGACCACAAACTTAATGTTCTGGATAATTAATGTCTTATAATGGTAGCTGTTATAAAATATTTAAAAACATTGACTGTATAAAAAAGAGTTGAAAAGCTGCTCTGTTCTTTTTGAAGTTTAATAGTCTAACAAAAGATCTTCTGTTTTCCAATTTCTTGGGAACTGACTTGAACATAGAAACTTCGCATTAGAACAAAGTAAGATCGTGGTTTCTCTTGTATTGTTATTCTTAATAACAAGCAATCCACAAGGAAAATAAACTTGAGACCATATAATTAACTGTGATTTGAAATACCTTAAGAGATTTTACTGAGAAGCTTAATAGCACAAGTGCTTTGATTTATTCTCTTTAACTTGTTTTGTATTTATTGCTATGTATACTTTTTGAATTATGAGGAGGGAAAAAAAATGACTACTCATTTCCAACTCTCTCTTCCACTTCAGCACAGTTGCTGGCATAGTGTATATTGCCTTCTCAAAAATACAATTTCAGATTTTGCTAAAGTTATTAAACGTGCTTAGGTTGTTTGTGATCATTCCTGACTTTTTCCTGACTGCTTGCAGGAAGAATATGGACCTGCTGCTGGTGGGAGCTGTCCCTCCAGGGTGTGGTATAATAGCTCAATAACACATAGGTATGGAGCAGCACAGAGCCTTATTCCAGGGGTGCAGCTCCCACATATGCTATCTAGAGGTTAAGCATATATTTTTATTATTATTATTTTTGCCACTATCCATGTTGTCCCCAGTCAGTGGACTGATAGATCAGGGAAATGAAGCTGAGAAATAAGTATGGAAAATTGTAGAGTTTAGTATTTAGCAAGATTTAGTAAGGGCTTGGAGTTGCACTACTGGAAACCAATTCAAAGAATTCTGTCAGCAGGGAGTGATTCAGCTCCTCAGATATGACAATCTAAAAGCTTAATCATCCAGTTTAGGCTAATCACCTTATGTTTTCAGTTACCTAGCTCATTGAATAATTTGAATGAATATTTCCCAGCTTTCTTAATTCAAGAGCTGAAAGACTAGGTAGGAAGAAAGCTGCTGATAAAGGTGGTAGACAAGAATATGTTTAAAACCATATTTCTCTTTGAACCAGTTTTCCAGTAGTCCATAATCCCACTTTGTTACTGTTTTGGCGATCTTTCTTTGTACTCAATATCATAGGCACAAATTACAGTATTTCCACAGTTGTGCTAATCTACATAGGTCACTCTGAAAGTAATGCTTCCTATTTATTTCTGTGGACACTACAACAGATACAAAGAGCACAATAACACTATTTGATACAGAATGTTCTCAGCTACAAAACAGTATTTTTTCAACACAGTAGCTGGTTTATTAGCTATTAGTTTATTAGCTAAACCATTAGCTGTTTTGTGTGGATGAGCTGATTGAGATCCTCTTCATTTCACAGTGTGACAACTGTGTATGGCCTTCTGGAATGTGGTTTCTCTTTCATATCACTATCACCACTGTTGAAACACACCCTCCACAACCTCACTGTGATTACATCCCCTGTTTGGTCTCCATAAATGTTGTGCAAGTGTTGATGAATGTCAATGGGTGTGATTTTTTCCACATAAAGGAATTCAGTTCCACACCTTTGTTTCATCCACGCTTTCATGTCAGACATCATTTTGCCAGACTGCCTCTCTGCTGCCATCTGTCACATGGCAACAAAATTTAGTGAAATATAGGCAAGAAGACTCAACCTCTACTGCCATACCACCAACATTTGACTCTGACCTCATGGGCCAACATAATAAAATAGGAGACATTACTTTCCATGCAGTCCTTGTATTTCCATACTTTCATGTTTGATGCTGTCCTCTTTTTGGTGATGTGGGAGGCAGAGCTGGAAGTTACAGTGGAGAAAAAATAAAAAAATGAAAAAAAGAAGAAAATATATATGATACTTCTTTCCCCTTCCCTCAACTGAAACATGGGGATAGAAGCATGTGAACTGGTATCACATTGCTATCCATTCCCGAGCTCTGTTCTGCCTTTTCAAGAAAAGGTCAAAAATTGTGTGCTATGACAGACAAAATTTTTTTTATTTTCCAGAAACATCTATTAGTGTTTACTATGACCTCCATGCACATCGTGAACACTCATAGTAGTCGTAATTTAAGACAAAAAATGTTAGAGAAAAAGCTACTTATTGGAGTTGGTAATCTAATCAACAGAAGGATAGCTGCAAGTGGTGGAATAATCTGAATGTTTTGTTTATAAGCAGTGGGTGAAATTTATTCACTACTAGTTAGTTGAAAGATAGGAATTCTTTACAGAGAGAGCTTGGGATTATAGTCTATTCAAAATAATATTTTTCAAGGAGAGGAAAGATGAATGTAACTTGGTTTCTAGTCTAAGGAACCATGTGTTTGGAAGAATAAGAAAAGCTGTGGGTATATATAAATGTTCACATACATATAGATATATACATATGCACACACCTTTTCTTATTCTTTACCTTTATTCAATTTTGTTGATATCTGTTAAATAGTACCTACTTGCCTGAGGAACACATACAAATGTACAATGTAAATCTGATTATTGAAATCAAGTTATCCTTGAACTAAACATCTTTCGCTCTCTAGAGAATTCTTTGTGTCCTTTAGGTATGCATTAGAAATGAAAGGATTATGATGCTTACTTGGTGTTTTTTGCTGAAATCTAGATTGCTAATTAAAACATGACATGGAATAATTGTCTTTCATTCTGCTAAATCTTGTGTCTTTGGTTACTTGAGTTTCAAAGAGTACAACAGAGATAAGTAGTTAATTTAATTTTTCCAACTGATTACTGTGCTTGTTACTTGAATAAGCTGGAAAATATACATATGTTTTTAACAGCTCAAAGATTATGAAATGCTGTATAGTTATACAAATTAATGCAGGTAGATTTCCTTTACATATGCTTTTAAATCAATTTTTAAATAAGATACATGAGAAATGGTGAAATTCTCTACGTAAATCTCAAAAGGTAATTCTAGTCTTGCCATTTTCTGTTTTACTTATTTCTTAATTTTCTCACTGCCTTTGCCATTCCTTGAACATTGTTATTTTTACATATGAATATAACAGGATTCTAAAGACGTATTAGTTTTAGGATAAAAGGGCAATAGATTATTTTAAAGTTTTACGGAGAAAAATAGAAGTCATTTCTCAATGAAATGTTGCAATATTGGATTCACTATGAGAATGTGAGGCAATGGAACAGGTTGCCCAGAGAAATTGTGGATGTACCATCCTTGGATATGTTCCAGACCAGGCTTAATGGGGTTCTGAGCAGTCTAACTTAGGGAAAACTGTCCCTACTCATGGCATGGGTGGCTGAACTGGGTGATCTTTAAAAATCCCTTCCAACCCAAGCCATTCTATGATCTTGATCGATCATAAAAGTTTAGATAGCACTACTAAGACTGTTTAATTAGTCTATATGGGAAAAAGAAATATTCAAGATAACAAAAAAGTCTGAATCTTTAAGAAAACAGTAAATTGGGAAAATATATACCTGTCCTATAAGCCCTCATTCTGCTTGTTTCTCTTTGCATATTCATTCCTGTTCTTGATAAGAAAATACAAATATGCATGCTTAACTCTTCCTGTTTTGTGAAACTGAAGCATGTTTCTAGGTGAACACAACTAGTTAAATCCAAATTCAGGAGATTTCCGTGACATCTAAGATTTTATTTTTTAACTTTGATCATATTTACGAGCTTTGTTAGATAGAGATTTTTTTTTTTTAATTAGATTCTGTCCTTTATATTTGATAGGGAAGATGGAGAAAACAGTTCTTATTGCTGACGTAATTAATGAAATGTACTGTAAAATAAGTGATTTCTTTAATCAATAAGGCACCTCTTATAGCGGTATCCTCATTAGGAAAATCATGAAGGTGAGCCATTTATGAGAGTTTCATTGGTACAAAGTATTTGCTTCAAGTACTAGTATCTCTAATTTTCAACACTGCTGAACTGCGTCAGAATGATAATTAATGTCAATCACAAGATTTCCTTTGAACTTTCAGAAAAGCAGAGCTGAAGTAGAGTACACTGCTGTCTTCTGAACTTCAGAGCAGTTTAGGTACTCTCTTTGCATACTATACAGCACAAGTCGTTGACTCCAGCATTGACAATGGCAGGGAAGCTTGAAAATCAATTACTTTTAAATACTGCACAAGGAAGTTCTTTTGATTTCTCATCAAAGGCACTTGGGATATGTGGTGTTTAATTGTAATTTAAATTGTATGCAAATTTTGTTAAAGGTATCGGAATTAAAACAGAATGTCTATTGCTTCATTTGTAGAGCCAAACCTTGTACTATTAGCCATCTGGCTTGTTGAGCTTGTAGTCTACAGCCATTGCAGATTTCATATTTCACAACATAATTAGTTCTTGGGCTGCACAACACAGTAGGTCAAGGTGGCTAGCTTATGAACTGTCCATGTTCTCATGATCCTCAAAATGAAATGTCTTAAAATCTTTCAGAAAGTGGCATAAATATGTACTTTATATCAGGAAACACTATAGGGTCCCTTCTAAACACATGCTAGCTCTTCAAACAACAGCAGAAACTCAGCATAAACCAAGGGTAAAAAGCCATCTGTCCCGTGGATGCAGCAGTTTCACTTACTTCACTGCTAAAGGTGTGTTGCTTGTGAGTCGCTACCCAGAGTCCATAGCTTTAGGTTTGAGGCTATGTTTTTTTGTTTGCCTATTCTGGTTTTTTTTTTGTTTTTTTTTTGAGCATACTGTGAGTACAAAGTTTTTCTGTTTGTAAATCATCTTCCACGCCACAGATAGGAAATGCAGTAAGCATTGAATCCACAATTTAAGCAGATATAATGTGGTCAGGGACAGCTGGAGCCCTTATTTCATTGCTTTCTCCCAAGTGAACGAACAATACCTCAAGCCCATATCTGACCTGTGTGTTCCTTCAAGGCTTATAAAAAAGCTCAGTAAAGGCTGTGTTTGCTTTTGTATATGTCTCCTGAACATTATGCTCCGATCCAACAAATAGTAAGTTCCTAGCACCAAAGAAAGAAGAGAAATGAGAGACACTGGAGCCAGAAGTAAATAGTGGAGGTTTCCTCATTACCAATGCTGCTTTCTAACTGGAATGAATCTATGCCTGGCTGGCCATCTTCGAAGTGTAACTTGTGAAATGTTCTATCAGGCCAGCCTCCCAGAAGGGAAGAAAAACATTGACATCAGTCCATCTTAAAAAGATGCTTCAAAAAGAACTGTGTAAAATTTATCATATAAACCCCTGCAGGTCAAAGGTAAACTTAAGGAAATTCATCCTAGCTTTATCACAATAATTATCCTGAGAATTACTCATTCTGGAATGCACAGGAGGTTTTCCTTTCTGATGTCTTGGTTTGCACTTTACATTTTTCTCCTCTGCAAAGAGGCTTCAAATGATTTGTTTTCCTACTTGAGTAATCTAAACTCAATTTCTCTACAAATCAAAGTTTAACCTTTTTTGTATTTCATAAATATTCACATCCAATTGTTCAGAGGATATCTGGGATACTGAGAAAATTTTAGTGCTGACAGTAAAGATTGAAGCAGGAAGATGAATATTATTTTTTATGTTTTAATTCAAATATCTCATTTGTTCAATAATTTTGAAGAAAGGTTTATGTACAGAAAAATAAATATTATTTATCTTTCTATAACTGGCTGTTTTTTTTTACAGCCATCACCCTTATAGAAAGCAGCTGAGCTCCAGAAATCAATATTTATTCCCAGCATATTTAAGCTTCTTATATAACTAGAACATTAAGTTTATAAAGCTTTGTAAAATATCTGATTTTAAGACTGTGACAAGTGTTTAGTGTGATATAAATAAATTTGTGGTGTTTATGTTATCTGGTAAGAAATATGTTGCACGGGAACAGTTGTGAGGGATGAATCTAGCAGTTTTCAGAATAAAAGAAGAAAGACTTCCTATTCTTTAATTCTCTAGTAGCCTGACATAGAAAATATCAATGAAAAGAGTACTTTATGAAAATTTCAGCTACTTCAGCGCAGGTTCATTAGAATCTCAGACATACTCTCTGAACTTTTGAACTCCAATACTTATGTATTTTTTTCCCCTGAAATTACGGGACTAGAAGGAGATGGAAATAATGGAGGGCAATCTGGATGATTACAGGTTTGATTACTTGGAAGAACAATTTTAAATCTAAATTGCTCTGGTTAAATTATGCTCATACTTATATTAAGGAATGAGGTACTTCACAGGAATTTGTTTATTTAGGTGACTGAAAACTAGGGCTCCAAGTCAATAGATCATACAGCTTTGGGTACAATCTTTCGTAAGATTTGAAGTTGGTGCTGTAGTTTTACACGTTCAAGTTGTATTGTCTTAATAATGTCTTACTTTCAGATAAGTGTAATTCTACTTAGAATAGTATCTGATAGTCAAGCTCTCATTATAACTTTTTTCCCTGATATTGTTCTCTTCAATTTTGTTCAGAATTGCCCTCTCTCTTTTAGTTCTCAGTAGGTTAGCAGTAAGTGTATATTTTACAGCTATGATTTGAATACATAAGACAAGCATGTCATTAGAACTTGACTTTATCTTGTTCAGTACAGTCCTTTTGTTCTTACGTTTCCTGACTATATCAAAGTTACATCACGTTTCATTAATGTGTTAAAGTGTTGTTCTGGCTCTTGATCCTCATTTCTTTTTCCCTAAAGCTCACGTTTTCCAATCTTCCTTGTATAACTTCTAGCTTTTATCTTTTCTCTTATTAAAAAAGAATCAAGAAAACCAGAAATATAGAAGATATATATTACATATCCCTTTATAGAGAATAATGATGTAGATTTTAATGATATGGCTGAATCCAATTCAATACATCTCTCATCAAGTAAGCTCCTTAAATTTTTTCTACCCTTTTGATCCTTTTAGAAGCTGCTGGCTAATCTTCCATGAGTTCCTGACTCTACTTCTTTTTTTTTTTTTTTTTTTTTAATATACATTTATCCCTCATGGAATCTGTATTCCAGTGGTTATTTCAAAATGAAATGTTTTTGTGGATATTCATTCTCATTATTAAAACACTGTTTTTGATCTATATCTGAGTTTTTAACTTAGAGTTTTGAACTGAACCATTTTGAAATTATGAAAATCTTCTATCTGTAGTTTAAGTTGATATGTATCATTTAAGGTGTAAGTTTGTATGCAATCTATAAACAATAGTAAAGCATGGTCATCCAAAAGATGAAGCAGTTGAAGTGGCGGTTATTTCCTATTTAATATACTCACATCTTTTAGCTTAACTGGATAGACAAAAAAAAAAAGAGTAGACTTGCTCCAGTCAATAATATAGTTATTCACTTGATCAGAATGCCCAGAGAGATTTAAGGGGACAAAGAGAGAGAAGAAAAAAAGTGCTTTGCATACAAGAAAGATGGATTCTTTTGTCGTTTTTCCCTGACAATCTGAAAAATTCAATTGCCATGTTATCAACATCCTTATTTCTTTTCTAAATGTAGACATTTTTAAGATTGTGTTTTGTAAACAAGCACATTTTCCTTTACTTATTTGAATTTGGTTCCTGTATCAGTTCAAGGCTGAAATCCTCTTAAAATCGATTAAAAGAAGACCAAAAAACCCCTAAAGATAATGAAAGGACTTCCAGCAAAGTTGTATTTTAGATGTGCATGAATACATAAGTGAGTGAAATTGCAGGGCAGATCTCTTCTAAGTAACATAGCTCAGAGTTTTAAGGTAATGAGGTTTGGTTAAAAATTAAAAGGACCTCTTGATCTTTCTAAGTATGATTTTTACAGGATGCTCGTGTTAGTCTGAATCATATTGTAAAATGTGTTCTCTTATTTCTTAATCTCTCCATAGAAAAATAAATTAGTAGAAGGAATGATGTTCCAATTTAAAGAGCATCAGCTTTGAGCCAAAGCAGCCATTGACATGGGCTTGACTTTTGAATTACAAAGTGAGTTGATAGGCATTTCATTTTTGAAAGCAAGTCCCACAGTGAGGATTGCAGAGAAATAATTCCTGTGGGCTAAAAATTTGTGTAGATCTTCTGTCATTCCCTGTGAAATTGTTAAATTTATAATGATTTTTCTTAATATCTTCCTCTAGAGGCAATCTTCTATAGATTTCCTTTAAAGAAATACTATGAAACTATGGAAGCAATGGTCGTTATAAGGAGAAGTACTGCCTAAGAATATTAATAACATAATAATACTTTTTGTAGTATTTAAATCTCATTTTGTGCAAGAGAGAGATCAAGAGCATACCATCCAGAGCTGTCTTTCAGGTTTAATACTCTCCTTTGCATTAGTATTAATTAATGCCATAATTAAGGATAACGTAATTATTATGGGAGCAAAGGATGTACAGGGATAACTAGAAATATACGGAAAGCAGCAAGACAAAACTAAGGACAATGGAAATAAAGCTAAATATTTGTTTGCCAATTGACAAAATGATTTTGATCATGGTTTATTTAACAAACAGTAACCACAGGAGTCAACTTAGGCAGCTTAACTACCTATAACCATTTAATAATTATAATTCTATGGGAAAGAGCAGGATTACGTAGGACTTATGTCAATGCATACAACAAAAGAGTTTTCTGCTACTTTTCAAAGTACTTTTAGCTTTAAATAAGTTTTGAAAAAGAGACACTCAAGTATTTGCAAGCTTTAAAGGTACTATTTTATATGAATTCTTAATTTTCATTAGGAATTAAAATAAACAACCAAACACCTTAATTTAAAAAAAAAAAAATTCACTGCACAGGAGTGGTTATCAGGCACACACAGCCTCTCTGGAAGACCTTCCTCCAGCATGCAACCCTCTGGAAATGTTTTCAGTACTGAGAGAAAGATAAGAGCTTTTTTGTGAGCTCATAGGTGTGGAGAAGAGTCCTTGATAGAAGAAGTGGGAGTAATTTATTGAGTGGTCAAGGGCTTCAAGGGCCTTTAAGGAAAGGGACATAATATACGTACTAGGGTGTATTCAGCATGAATTACTTCAAGTGATTGTTTATATCTTTATTTATGCTTTAGTATTGTTGAAACATTTTGCCTTGCCTTTTCAATTCTTCTTGGCAGAAATAAGAACAGAGAGATTGAACAGCCAGCCACCTTGCTAATTCCCTGATTGTCTCTTGCTAGTTCTCAATGAAAAAAGTGCCCTAGACTAGCTTTTGGATTGATATGCATGTTTGAAAGACCATGTTAGAGGAATAGTGACATGAGAATCTAAATCTGCTACTTCTAACAAAGCACTCTGGAAATAAAATCCAACTGCAAAAAAAAGAGGTTTTTTTTTCAAGTTTGCATTATAGATGAAGGATGTGAGTGGGTTTTTCAGATATGTAGCTGATATAACTTTTTCATTAAAGTAATGGAATTTCTGTGGGAACTGACACAAGATCTGATCTAGTATTTGTAAGTTAAACATTTGATATTAGTGGAGCACAGACTCCATGAAAACCATTTCTACCATTTTTATACTTATCTTCTAAGTAGAACAACATTTTGAGATGCTACTATCATAATGTTCCTTTATAGAACAATGTAGTTTCCTGATTATAAGTGTCCTTACATTGCTATGTTCCGTATTGTACTAGCTTATGCTTCTAAAATGCAAGTGTTTCATAGTAAAGACTGCTTTTTAGTTGAAGGGTCACTCTTAGATCATTATGTAAACTTGGATTGTTATGGAAAAGATTTATAATGTGTATGTTCATTTTGTTATTATAGAAAGTTCGTAAATAAATTCAATATCAGTGATTAATTTATGATTATCATATAAACAACTCGATTTCAAAGATAAATAAGAAATTAATCAGAGCCATAAATAATTTGGTAAACAATAGAAGTTAGTGCCCCGTTCATGCAGTGTGTACGAGGGAAAACAGAGCTATATCTGTGACCATCATTAAAGACTGTAACTTTCAGGTTTAGATTAGTAAGTTCAGAGACATTTTTAAAAGTGAACAATACAAAAGGAAATGTAGCTTTCTGATTCAGATTGTGGAATAATGAAATAGAAAGAATGTAGAGTAACTGTTAGAAGAATGGTGATATCCTTTAGGCAATTACTTATTATATGTATCTAATTGCACATTATCTTTTATAATTAAGAATTTCTTTTTCTCTTCACATACAACTCTTAAGTTGCATAGAAATATAGAAATATATCTTTATTTTATTTTTATTCTTTTGTGATTATTGTATCTGTTCACGCAGAGTAATTCAGTCAGCCAATGGCTTTATTTGAGGATGAAAATAAAAATGACAGAAGAAAACTCATCACATGCAGAAATTGTAATAAAAATACTGAATCTTAATTGATAATTAAGATTTGAAATACTAGGTAATGTCACTCATACTATCAAAATACATTGCTTTATATAAGCAGTTTTTACTATACAAATTTCATGTGGAGATGGCACTAACTTGAAAAGAAATAGAATTTTTTTCCTCTTCTCATAGGCATAGTCAATTGTAAGATAATAGTTGAATGAGTTTCTTCTAGTTTATAGCTGTTTTCATTTTATCTTCCTCCTTTATTCACAATGTTCACCTTTTTTAAAACATACATATTTTGCTTCTTACTAGTTTTAAAATATCTGTTCTTAAATATATTTGTGTACTTCCTTAAGTAATAATCAGAATATTCAAGATACTGTTGAAAGTTACATAACAGTGACTGGAAACGTGACATTTGTAGTACACTGAAATAACTTCCAGAGAAAGAGAAACATTACAAAATGCTTTGACATAGTCTATCACTATTTAATTGATGCCAAACTTTTTTCCTTTCCACGTTTCCTATAGTTTTCTCCTTACCACAACCACTTATTTGAGAAACTTGAGAACTTCTCATTTTATTGAGCATTAAGTTTTCTTTTTTTTCTTTTTTGTTTGTTAATTTTTGAAAAAATGTCATTGAAATTAGAAAAATTCCCTTAGGACAAGAAGTGAAACCCTGCCAATACAAAATTGTAACCTAGAATATAGTCCCTTGTGCTTTACTCATTTCATTTAAATTGTTTTGAGGAAGGTCTAGCACATGGTGAAATAATCTCAAGAGAAAAACATGGAAATACCCCTTTTTGTGTTCAGTAAATCATTCTTCAAATTCAGACAACATTGTTCTTTTCTCAATTTGATCTCGTTATTTCTAGATATATCCCATTTGTATTCTCAAATAATTACTCTTGCCCCTTGGTGTTTACCTTCTTATTACTTTTGTCAGAGATATCTTCTCCTTCTCCCCTCTACTTAATTGTTGGTTAGTCAAGCTGTAAATATTTAATCTTTCTAAGCTTTCCTTATGTGTCATTCCTTCCAACCCATTAATCCTATTTTTTTTCCCCCCATTTGCTCTGGGTACTTTTCAGTATGTCAATGCACAAAAGCTGGAGTTTGTCAAGTGTTTTCCAGTTCAAATTTGAAAGGATAGTCTGGTCTTCACTGACTTGAAAAGAAACCATTGATCTGCTCCTTGTTTATGCTAAGGTCCAGTTTCTGCACTCTGGCAATTCAACAGCATTCTGTAAAATAGTCTCAGAAGATGAAGTGTCCCTTTAATGTTTTATCAACTTAATTGAAAAATAGTCCAAACTTTAAATATTCACATTTTTGTGAGTCTCTTGTGGTGGTATAGAAAAATGTTGGGGAGAGGAGGATCATCAGCAGAAATAAATTCATGCTCAAATGTGAGAGCTGCAACATTTTGCCACATTTGAAAGGGCACTATGAGATTAAATAAAACAACAAAAGCCCTCAGAAAGAGAAATGCATTTGAAATTCATGATGTATAAACTAACCATAGAGTTTATGCATTGTATCAATTTTTTCATGTTTATTGATATATTTCATTTCTGAAGAGATCTCCCACGTTCACTGAAGGGTTTTGATTTCTAAAAGGAAAAAATATACACAAAACTGTACTGTTTGATATCTGTGTCTATATATTAACATTAAACAATGTTTATATATATAAATGAAAATATTTCAGAAATATATATATCAACATTTTTGTTTCTACATGAACATCTTGATGAAAGATATAGCCAAATATCTGTTTGCAGACTGATGCTTCACTGTCATAACATTTTAGTGTATTAAAAAGTCACTAAAACTATTGTGTTCACATTTAAACCAGGTCTAAGCATTCAATTTAAGTCCAATATATTTAGATACTCTGCATCAATAAAAAATAAGGAAAAAAAATAACAAAAATATTCTCTTCTAGAGGTTAATTAAAGTTTTGTTAAAATAAAGTGCCCTTTTAAAGAAAGGACATGAATGCTGAGTCCTGAACATACCTTCTCAAATAGTCACATCTAAATTTCAGCTTCTCAGATGGCTTAATTCTGAATCTTTTCTTTATTTCTTTTTAAAATATTTCTAGAACTCTAATTTCCATTTAACTCTGCTTATTATCTCCTTAACCTTTCTTCTTCTGATAGATTACCAGGGTATCATTAAGTAATGCAAGTTCCTGTCTTATTAGTAGACAATACTGTTGACCTTCATTTCACCATGTCCCATCTTGAACTGACGCTAGTCTCATTTTATTTTATGTAGGCTTTCGGCTTAGCTTTGGTGCCCTGATCTCACCTTGGACTTGTGGCTTTCCAAGGCAACCTAAAGGGTAATGATCAGAATTGTTTTTATTACTCTGTTATTTATATTTGCATGCTATTATTTTAATGCTAATTAATCTTGTCTTTCTGAAAAGACCATGAAGTGTAAAGTTCTCTTGTGCTCTCATAGTCAAGGTTAGTCAGACAAGAGAATTATTTTTAAATTCCACCATTTTTCTGTCTCGTTCTGGTCCATTCTGTGGCTTTGATATTAAAGTCCTTCTATGGAAACATGATCATGTATATATTAGCTTTTGATGTTAATGCTTGATGTTCAAGTTTCTCACGTGGGTTTGTCCTCCTATGCAAGACACACTTTTACCTTCCTTTGATACACATGATTTGTTTGTCCCCCCCAGCCAGTAACACATAAAGCCCTGAAACAATAAGCTTGTGTGAAAAAAACAGGTAGCAAAGTTAATATCACTATATTTTTTCCCTAGATAAATGGATAGTAAGCAAGCTTTCCCAAAGAACATGCTCTACTTTCTTTTAATTTCAAACCAATGAAAGAAGCAAAGGCATCATCCATCATGTGGTTGAAACGTTGCCAGCTATATCAAAATCTCATCTTTCATCTTCAGTGAGAAAAACTGAAATTAACGCTGCTGATATGAAGGAAGGTATGAAATAGTATTAGTCCAAATTGTGTGTCTTGATAAAGACGTTCACTTAAAAATACAATGAAGGAAAGTTGAACTCTACAGCTCAGGTAAGCTCAGTAGATATGCATGTATGAGAAGCTGTATCATAATTACCAAGTTTGAGGGAAAAATAAAGAAATCTCCTTTTTCAGTTCAATAATTATTTGAGTCAAATCAGTGGAGTTGCCTGTTTTACTTGCTTTGGGCCCTTTCAGTCAGCCAGTATAAACTAAAGAAGCATTTCTATTTCCTGATTGAAGAAAATTGCCGGTAGTATTTCTTATAAGCAGCAAATAGCCATGAGCCATTAGCAATTCTTTAGTCAATAAACAAAAATACATTTTCCACTTTTATTATAGATGACATCCATATTCAAAGATTGTTACAGACATATACCTTTTTTTTTCTGTAGATATCTTTTAAAATCTCACATTAGTTCACAGTATTTCACAATGATCTTATGTTATTTTTAAAAGCTTTCTATAAAGTAACCTTTAATTTTTCTATACCTGAACACTTGTGAAAATTGTCTTTGTATCTAACCTAATCTTATTCTTCTAAATGAAAGTTTTCCTTGAAGAGTTCTCTATTCATTCTAGTTATCTGGAAACAGACGTGGAGCTGCTGGGTGGGCATGGGCTTTTACACGCTGTAAATATCATCCCTTGGGTTGCTGACAACCACTTGAGGACAGAAGCCCAAATAAACAGCAGCAGCCTTCTCCCACCCGGGATGTGTTGTTTTCTGCACAGCAGAACAGAAAAGCTTGTTTTGTTTTCCTCTGGTATGTACTATAATAGTCACATCCATATGATACAATCAGATTTTTCTCATGAAATTTGAACATGAAAACTATATAACAAAAGTTTATTGTTGGAAATTGTGTTGTGAGCTTGAATAGAATTTTCAAGAAGTGGAGAGTGTTACAGTGAGGAATGGTTTGAGGTGATTTTAATATATTCAGCCTCTCTTTCAGAGAGGAGCTTTCTTCTGTTGTATCAAGTAATTACTGAACTAATGAATTCCATTATGAAGCAGACAAATTCATCTTAAGTATATTTTTTCTGAGATCTGATCCTTTTTGCAAAAATTAGCTTTGATAACAGTAGGACACTGGACTGACAGGACAGGCTAAGTATGATGTGACATAGGCTTAGATTACCTTGCTTTCTATGGATAGGAATATGAAAAAATATGTATTTTTGTTCCATTTCTAGATACTTCTTCCCTTACGAAAAAAATTAATCAAGTAATCCAGGTGATATCAAGTCATAACATAAGTATATATTTTTTTTCTCTGTCTTTATTCTAGAGAAATACATAGTTTAAAAGATTTTAAAGATTTCTTCCAAGAATGAAACCATTTGAACAATTTACCTTTGTGTGTTGTTTTTTTTTTGTTTGGTTGTTTTTTAATGAAATGACAGTACTAAATGAACTATTATTTTTTTTTCCTGAATCTTGGGATTCAGCACTGAGTTTAGCTTACAATATTTTGACTCATAAACAAGAAATAACATCTTTTTCTTCCCAAAAGCTATATATTTTTTTGCACTTCAGCAAAAGGTGCAAATGATTTTCTCCCAACCATACTTTTTAATAATTGTGTTTGACTTTGTCCATTTTGATATTAAACTTAAAAAAATAATTTGTACTGTACCAATGTATATCTGCAGTTAGATATTGAAGGTATTAATCTACCCTTGAGAGACTGGAGCACAGAGGCCTTGAAATGAAGAAAGGCAGCAACCACAGAAAGGCAAGTAGAATCTTTTTTCTCTTTCGGATTATGTCATCTGCAGAAGGCAGACTCTAAAAATGTGTCTCTGGACATACAGGAAGATGGACAGAAGATGTGGTTTAGTTAGCATCAGAAATGATAAAGCCCTCTGACAACCTTTTGAGATTGGCTTGCATGGATAAAGTTATAATTCTTCCTCTGCCTATGAGACTCTCACATCTACAGCTGGGTCCCTGTGCAGATTTACAGGAAATAAACAGAAAGAAACAGAATAACTCTCTTAGCCAATCCACTAGAAATTCCAATAAAAGGAATGCAACTAAGGCTAAGCAAAAAGGTCTTTTTGTTGTTGTATTTTTTTTTAAATAATAATAATAATAAAAAATATATGTGGTTCTTGATTATCCCCAGAGATGAAGGTGAGAATTATTATACAATGGTAACTTATGTTCCAATCACGATAGAAGCATCACAGTCATGAGATCAATTTTTATGACTTTAGTGAGAAAAAAGAAGAAATGGAGCTGGTATCATCAGTCAATCTCTTCAGACTGCACTCTCATAGTGCTTTCTCCCATTGTGTGCAGGATGGGAAGAGGAACCCTAAAATTAGGTGTTCTTCTTAACTCTCATGTCCGTTTTGCCTTTGTGCACAACATAAATTACCTTCTGAACAGGGCATAATACTGATGGCAATTATGTTTTCTGCAATATGTCATTGTCTGCAGAGAGGTGATAAGAATAGTTTACATTCGTGTAGTTCTTTGGGCATATTTGGCACATGGAGCAGGAGTGGTCCAGAGGAAAGGGATGATCTCTGGTTCTGGAGAATAACCACAAATATAGATGTTTTCAGCATGAGGTGAAAGAGAGAGAGAGAGAGAGATTTGCCAGGGGACAAATGAGATTTAATGGAGGTCCTTATCTGTCCTATGGGCTTATGCGGAAGAAGAAATGAGTTGTTGCCTGTAGTTGTACTTTAATTGGTTACAAGTGTGGTAAAAAGTAAAAGGAGGAATACCAAAAACTGATGAAGTGGGGAGTAGGTATGTATCGTAAGTTAATATTCAGTCTACTACTCCTAAAATATCAGAACAGTTATTTAGATTGCAATTACTATATGGCCCAGTAGTTGTTCAGAAGGATAAGGAACAACCTTAAAATGACCTGAGGGGTTATAAATATAGTTCTGAATAGCTAGATGAAAATAAGCCAAAATCAACAGCTTGTGAATGCAGCACTTCTATTTTGTTTCATTTTGAGTAGCTTGGTTGTTGAATGTTACTCTTTGAATGGTTTTTCTTTGTGGCAAGAAAAAACTAATAAAATAATTAAAATTTGATCCAGCCCTTATCTATTTTTCCCTGACTGAACATAGATGACTTTAACAAGTAAATAATCCTTTCTACCCTTGTAGCTGCTGTGAGTCATTTTAGATTAATCTTTTTATGTGAAATTACTGCTTGATTGACAAACTAACACACATCGTTTTTTTTAGGACATAAATGTGTCCTTCTTTTGCAAAATGTAATAACATAATCATGTTGGAAATTCCAGGAAAAATGTCAGCTCAAGAGTTAAGACTGACTGTTAAACAAAAAACAGACTTTCAATATTAGAGCCTCTGAGCAAAAATTAGCATGCCAGTTCCCTCGGCAATCAGAGCACACACAAAGCAAAAGGATCAGGTTTTCATCATGACAGATGTGTTATTGTAAAAATGGCCACTTTTGGCTTTGTGATTATTTGCTCAGATGTTTAATCTTCACACGGTAGCAAGCATTGCAGAAATTGCAAGACTGTTTGTGTGTCTGAGCCCATGACGTTTGTGCTCATTGATCTAAGAAGTGAAACAATGGCCAGTTGATTCCATTGCCCTGACAATGAGGCAACACTCAGAGATATAAGGGGATCAAGCTATTGAACTTCCTGTGCCAAATGGGCCAGATCTAATCACAGAGAATGAGGGCGTGTTTGCACTACCCAGTGCTGCATGGCACAGAAGCTTTGCAGTAACTAACTCGGGCTCCAAGCCATGCTCATGCAGCTGTATTGCTTCTGGTCTGGGCACTAGATTAACTACAGCTAGGTCAATGAGACGCTGCAGGATGGAAGTGCTCCCTGGAAAGCCTTGACTTTAGAAGAAGCAGCAGCCCACTGAGCTGTGGTACTTCTGAAATCAAGTATGTCCCCCTTCACAAATTAGATATTGGAAGGAATTAAGAACAGTCTGAGAATATGAAAATAGTGAAAGTACAGTTTTTGACACTAGCCCGTGCCTGCCAAGTTGGTCAGGTGAAGACAATGCCAATACAAGGAGAAGGACTTGCTAAATCAAATATCTCTCCACTTGGATCCCAATTCCAAGATTTCCAATATTAGATTTCCAAGTGCCTTGGGAGTGCCTTTATTTTTTCCTAGTAGCTGGCAAATTTTGTTGAGTATTGTTTGTTTTTGATCGGATTTAGTTTTGATAAACCATTTCAACAAACCATCTCAGATAGTTCAAGACTAGGAATTAATTTTCATCCATTCCTTGACTTAGTCATAGGTCCTCTTCAGATTCCCCCCACTCTGATGTGGATGCTTGGGACAATATTGCAAGATATCTGACTTTTTTCATACGCATAGAATGATCTTCGGTCAGAATGCTTGAAATGGTGAATTTATTTATTTATTCTTTCTTCTATTTACTCATGTATTCTGATACTTGTGACAATGGATTTGTCAGCAGAACTGGATTACTATAGCTCCATCTCTCAGTATAGGCACAGTGTGTTCTGGAGCAGCTATTGTACAGCCTCAACAACCACAGAGGCAGCATTGAATGCTGGGCAGTCATCAAAGAAATCAAA
>WBMW01000226.1:169039-216440 GCA_013396635.1 Penelope pileata | reverse complement strand
AAAAAAAAAAAAAAAAGCTTGCTGCAAATCCTGCCATTTGCACCATAGTGTTTTCTAACTATTGGTATATAAAACAACTAACCTTTTCTTAACTCACAAATTTAACTACCTCAACTGTCTAAAGCAAATTTACCAAGAAAATGTGCAAGGATGTAAAGCAGTAGTCTAAAGAATTTGCATGGTTCTACATATCAAAATCCCGTTTACATAAATATGACAAGAAATGGGTCAGTCACATAGTCTCTCCAGTATGCAGTGGTATCAATACAATATGTGTTGCACAGTATGTAAATTAGTTGCCGTTCCTATAGTTCATGTTTAATTCACATCATGTTATCTCTGGTCATTAAATAATAATATTCATAAACATCAAATAAATGGAAGGAAGTGTATGGATAATCTGCAACTTTTAAATTATATATTTTAAGATTGCCTCCAGTAACTTTATACACAAAAAATACTGTGAAATAAAATATGCATCTCAGAGAGATATGCAATACTTCCACAAATTCTAAGAAAATGCTTTCAGATCAGGATTCAAGCAGTGCAAATCACAGCAATGAGATATATTTGTGGTAAACATGTTAAGTGAGGTACCCAGTAAATACATAGACCATTTGTAGATATCATTAATTTCCAGGTGATTAAATATCATTGCAAATGTTTCACAAAATAAAATAACTCCTAAATATTTTACCCTTTATTTATCTTTGGATATAAGACTATGTACATGACTCTGTGTATGATGTTGGCCTTGATTCTTTATCATGTTCTGGTCTACTAACTTTTATTTTACTGCTGTTACATCTTATTTACTCCAAAATTACCAAGAGGAGCTGATTCAGGTCCTTGGTATCCTGGAATTTTCACATTTCATAAATAGTAGAGCAGATAACTTAGAGAAATAGATGTAGTAACATAAAGCAAATTGTGACTCTGTGTGCTGCTATTTGGTACCTTTGTCAGTGATTTCATAAAATTTGTACAGAAATTATCAATAGTAGATTTCCAGTTGTACTCTGCATAATAAATTTGGACTCGGAACTATTGTAATCAAGTTGCTTTTTCTGTTGTTGTTTTATTAAGTTAGCTTAAATTTCCAAATTTCAGAAAACCTGTTCCTGCAAATTGTCTGGATGCCTCAGAGATAGGGGTTACCTTTTCCGATGTCTATGGAGCGTTAGTGTAAAGGTTATAAACAGCAACATCTGGACAGAGAAGATTAACATCTCACCCTGTTAAGGACAGACACCATGAATTTTAAAGACAATGTTCAGGAGAAACATATATCAGAAAGGTTTTATCACGAAAAATTATGTTTGGATCTCAGACTATTACTAATCCAGGAAATTACATATTGGAGGCTCACCTTCCTGATGGAGAATAGCTGTCCTTGTGCATGAGGGCATATGCCAACAAACTGGGAGTCCAGCCAAGACGACAGATCAGAAAAATGAGGTACCAGCTTTTCATCGTCTATAAGGCACCATGGCAGAGCACCACAATGGTAAAAAATTTCAAGCTTGGTCCACACAATTTATTTCAAGGGATGTTATTCTCTTTCCAAGTTAATTGAAACCATGTGTTTAAATATAAAGGCTACCCACAGATAGATACTTTTTAATGATAACACAAGCTGGAATATTTTTAGCAGGCCCAATGTTTATCATTTATCCAAAGATATTCATATAAATCTATTTTTAATTCAATCATCTGCTAATTTTATGCCAAATTCTAATTAAAAAAAAATTGGGTGGTAATTTAATCAATTACATTCAAAGAAGGAAGGTACATTTGTTTTCCAGTCCAACCATAAACTAGCAGGAACTTGGATAACTTATTGTGAAAAATTCTGTATAAAGTCACCAAATTGCTCTTTCTGTCTATAGTCTTTTCTTCTCTTCCATACCAACAAACATGACAGATAGACTTAGGAATTTCTTTAGCTCAGTGAGAACTCTAATAACAGTTGCAAATATAGCAAATACAGCATGAAAAAATATAATAGAAGTTATGTTTTATGCTTAGTTTAATTGTTTTAGTTATCATATATCTTTCTCCTAAATTTAAAACTTTTCAAAGTTAATACATAGTTTTCATCTAAGTTCTGTAATTTTCCATTCTATATGCCGTTAATTTCAGTGAAGATCGTACAGTCTCTGTACCTCTGAATCTGTATCTCAAAAATAAAATTAAAATTCCTGCCCTGGAAAAATCTGCTATACATGGAAGATAAGTATCACAGTTGCACTGTGTTTTGCATCTGGGTGATACGAAATAATGTGAATCTGGAAAATGTCCTCACTATATTTGTTATTTACAAAACTAACAAACCATTGCATTTGTTAGATCACATATTTTAATGAGGAAAAAAAACATTTAAAAGGTTTAGGGATAGCATAATATCAGAATTTTAATGAATGTGAATGTGCGTGTGTGTAGGAGAAGAAGAAAACTATTTATACATATACACACTTCTGTGTACTTTTAAATTTATATATATATATATTTTAGGGAAAGGCTAATTGATTCCACAAAATCCCCTGTGCTCTTCATTGCTAAATGAAGTGACTTGTCCACCTGATTCATGACTCATCTGTCTGTGCTATCTCATTCTTATGCAAAATAAAATCAAACACCTCCATTTTTTTGAAGTTGGTTGCTCTTATAAGCAATTAATATTTTATATTATTTAAATAGTATCTTAAGGAAAAAAAATACACACACAAATACATAGCAGATATGATGGTCCTTACCTATAATCTAAGATTAGAAGAAATATGAACCAAAACAAAAAGCCTGTGCACCACTGCTATGCTTTCATTACTTTGATTCACAGTAGTTTTTTTTCGCCATCTGGATGCTCCATTAGTTTATTTTAAGGGAAAAATGAGGATTACAGTTTTAAAGGAATAGTCTTCAGTGTGTGTGTGTATGTGTATATAATGTGTTACACTCAAGATACAGATATATTCATAGGATTCCCCATTCCACTATACATCTTGGAAGTTTAAAGACCAATGAGGAAACTTAGAGATTTCAATCCAAGCTGTATCTAGGTGGTAAGTCAGAGGAGCTCTTGCCTGTAAAACCTGTAAGAGCTTTTCCTGCATATTTTTATCTTTTCCTTAAAGATGCATTTATATTAATCTTTGCTATAGTAGCAGGTCGTGACCCGCTGTTGTTAAGGTTCTATAACGGCTTTTCTTAGTTGTTCTTTAATTTCAGAAACCTTTTCCATGCAGACTGAACATTTTCTTTTCTCTACCTAGGGCTGAATTTTAATGGAAAGTTTGAGGAAGATCAGTTGTGCCACTTGACAGTGAGGGGAAAATGAATAAATACACAGTTCTCTTTATTGCAAAATTATTGTATCTGACTGTATTTGATTTTGTTTGAACAAATATGCAACAATTCAGAAATGACTTCTTTTTGCCAGCTGCTGATGTTCAGTTATAGTTGAATTTTAAGATACTGAATTACGTTCCTGAGGATTACTTCTTGGTTATCTACACATCAGTCCTTTTTTAGTGTGAACTTGTATGCATTTAGCATTCAGTGAGGAAAAGCACTGGGAGGATGATGGTCTTGTCAGAAAAGCAATTAAGCAAAACTCAGGATACTAGGATTTAGTTTCTAATGAGGTTGTGGATGTCTTGAATGGTCAGACTCCTTAGGGACAGCTTTACAAATCACCTGAATTCTTCCTAAGTGCAACTCATTTGCTTTCTGGGGAAAAAAAATAAATCACAGTATTCTTCTCTCTACATACTTTGAAGATATTTTTGGTGCCTTTTAAGATGAGCATGTACACATTTTCACAAATACTATTGAAATTACCTTGTAAAAACTGAAGATGATAATGCTTTCTTTCTTTTTTCTATCTTGCTCCATTATGAAATAAGTTGTCTTTTATTGTATTTGGATAGCACAATGAAGCTGGCAGCTGAATAGTTATCACAATACTATGGGAAAACTCATACTTCCTATACTATCTGTTTTACAGCCTGAAAGATCTGGATCACAAATGGTGAGTAAGTTGCTCAAGGATACCAAATGTGAGTAAGCTGATCAGTGTCCCAAGAGGAATAGCTGGCTAAATATTTACACAGACCTCTGAAAGAACAGTGATGAAATAAATATAAGGAACTGCATTCATTATAGACTTTAAAGCTTCATCATGAGTTTAAAGCTCCAATTAGAGAAAAGTTTAAAAGCATGCTTGGCTCCCATCACAGGCAGAGCTGCATTGAAGTTCAAGTTTTCACTGGGAATGCATCTTGCATTTAAAATTAAATATGAACTAAAGGCTGCTTTTTGTATAAAATACTCGATCGCCAAAAGCAAAACTTCGGGTAATTTAGGGGTAGCTGAAAGCAGCTTGATGTATAGGACATGTTATGCAATTTGAACTTCAGTAGTTATTACCAACTCTGCTCCTGTATGTGCAAAAATACTGTTGGTAGTACAGTGTTGCTGATACAAAAGACAAAGCCCAGGTGAACTTCTCCAAAGTTATTTACAGTGGAGTATCAGTTACCTTTATAAAAAATAATAATAAAATAAAAGATTAACAGGTAGCTTATTTTTTTTCTACATGCCAGGAGTGTAAAATTAATTCTGGTTAATTCTGACTTTGCCTGATAATGTTAGGTTCATAGATGTTGTTTCTTGCTGTTCTGTATCCCTGTCCTTTCAAATCTGTTTCTCTTTTTACATTTGCATTATTGCAAGCTTTATTCAGGGATTTCCAGAGACATTTTCAGGCATATACATGAACACCAGTTGTTAAGTGTTAGCTGAGTATCATCTGGCTTTGAACTATTTCAGTGAAAGAAATAACTCTCGTACCTTTGGATCAGATGTCAGTGAATTGACATTCAAATGATAGTTCTGATGGAGGTGGTAGTATATAACAAATTTAAATGCTGAGAAATAATTATGAAAATTCACAATAAGATATCAGAATTTTCCTAAATTTATCTTGCAAAGTCTGTACAACAGATGATTAAAACAACTATAGAGATGAATGCATTATCAACATCATTTTCTTGTGCAATTTAAGCAAGCAGGTATGGTGTTTCTCAAGCTGCTACTTTCATTTCTGAGAATGTGCTGTGAACAGTCTTAACATTACTTAGGTTTAAGAAAATAGTGGATTAGTATGTAGAAAACTCTAATTTAAAATATGTGACATGCTGCTTTTCCTTCTGGTTCAACCTTTCAGATTCAGAGGGGGGAAAAGAATATCTTTGATGGAAAGCGATACTGCCACAGTACTCTAAGTTTTTGGTAGGCTGGCTACTTGAAATGCTATAATAAGATTCTCCATGAAGCACTGCTAACTCTGCATTTCTTTCTAATAAATATGTGAAGGTGTTTGAAGGGGTCTTGTTTTGCAGAAAACAAATCTAGAGCTGGAGGGACCTGGGGTCCTGGTTGTGGCCAGGTGCTGTGTTCTTCGTAGCACTATGTGAAGACCATCACATCATGGAATGCCAGCTCTTTGAATCATGTCTTATAACAGCTGTTTCAGACATAAACTGCACTCGTATCTAGGACAGGCTTCTTCATCCAGCTTGCCTTTTTTAAGAAATCACATCTTGTTCAGAGGGATCGCTTGTAAGATCTACTTCATTATAGGCTAGACAAATCAAACTTTATAAAAATCAAAGTGTTGGCAGGTCCGTGATGGAAGCAGGAGCCCCCAAATTGATTTAATTGGCAGAGTTCGGGTGATTATAACTTTTGTCCCAAATCAATTCACTAGGAAAATCATAATCTTTGTGAAGTGACTGCATGTGATTTTATTTCCTGACTTCAGGAAACTTCCTACACATCTCTCTAACTACTTCCTCTCCTTGTAAAAGCTGGATATTTAAACAAATTTTTAAACTCTCTTCAGTTGCACAAATACCTCATATCCAGCCCAGTCTCTCCTTCTGAACACAGTAATAGGAGATTATATAAAACCAGTTTCTGGGGTGTGCAGGAATCCTTCTTGATGTCATTTGTTTCTGCGAACACCCTAATTTATAACAATGAAGCAAATAAGGTTCAGACAAATGTTTTAAACCACAAATTTCTTTTACTATATTCCATTTGCATTTGTTGCAATTATATAACCTTTATAATAGTTTCAAGTGATGTGTACAAGGTAGAACTAGTATAAAATAGGAACTTCTCAAATATGGTTTCTATCCTTGCGTATAAACAGACCTATTATTTTTCTCCTGCAAATTATTCCCAAGTGTGTCAAAAATGCAACTGAATTATTTGAAAACCAAAACCATGATTATTGACTGCCTTCAAGGTGTTTTTTTTGTTGTTGTTTTTGGTTTTGATTGGTTGGTTTGGGGTTTTTTCATACCTTTAAGACATTCTGTTTAATTTGGGAGTATTTTCTCACTGTGCCATTTTAAGTTATAAGAAAGATCCAGCTGAGTCCTTGAAAATGAGAGTAAATTTAGTCTTAAATTTTCTTGGGACTATAGAACTTAATGAATAGGAAATTTATAAATGATTGTACTCTACCAAGCAGTACACTCATAAGCTCTTAATTCTGAATACCATCCCTTGAGTACAACCTCAAGAAATCTTCTGGGGCTGATGAGTAAAGCACCAAGTGAACAGAAGCTAGATTTGGAGAGAAGTCAGAGTGTATCTGATCACTTTGGAAAGAGACAATGTCATTACATAAAGTGAATGCCAAAATAATCTATGGGGTGGAAACTGTAAGATAAAATGGAGGGCTTTATTTTTAAATACTTTAGGTCCTTCAGGAAGATCAAGCTAGTTTTACAGAATGTTGTATTTAAGATAAATATATTAATAGAAGATTTTAAAAATCACTGTGGCTTTAGGTAATGTTTTTAATGTTCAGCTCTGTTTGACACATCTGTCTGGTGCCCTGGGAAAATTGCAAATTAAAAAGCTCCACAAGATATACACACCCCAGTGTCTAGGAGAGACTAGTCATTTGGGTAGGCTTTTCCTTTTTTTTTTTTTTTTTTTTTTTTTTTTTTTTACATGCTTTGACCCAAATAGCTTATTTTTCCCCTTTGATTTAGAACACAGTAGAAGTTATTTGCTATTTGTGGATCAGGTTATTTAGGTCAAAGCACTGCAGCAGGCCTAAAGTATTTGAATGACCTGGGTTTCGGTTTTTATTTTTATTTTTTATTTTTTTTATTTTTATTTTTTTGAGAGGGGCGAAGGGAGCAGAATCATATCTGTACTACTTCACTTCTATTCCACATGACAGCATCAGCCACCTGCCCCAGCTGCCTGATCCCAGCACAGCTCAACCCCATCTGGGTCATAGTACAAGTGAAATAAACCAGTGTGTGCTTGTGTGTGTGGCAGGATCTTCATTTTTCAAACAGAATTAAAAATTAGTTACCAAAGAATATGAGATGCATGTAGTGCACATGGTCTTTAATAAGCTATTTGATGATGCATTTCTTAAGTGAAAACATAAGTCAAAAATTATTTTGGATGAGGACTCTGCCATTAGGCAATGACAAGTAAAGGGTAATGTTCAAAAAACACTGTAGCTAGCAGAGAGCTGCAGGAATCATTGCTTAGTCCAGCCATCCTTAACATCTGCAAAAGAGCAGGAACAGCATATTACTGTTGTGGAGTAGACGGTTAGTGGAGAATTGCTGAAAACACCCATAAGAGAGAAGGTTGAAGTGGCTCTGGGAGGAGAAAAGATATAATCTAGTGGTTTGAAAAGTATCTGAAATGAGGATAATGTGGGGAAAAGTGATAATGATATAGACTTCAGAGGAGCAAGAGAGAATAGATAAGATGGACCTCTGCATGTCAGTGAAATAGACAAAAGTCATTTGGATTTTATATACATAGAACTAATAAAGTAGGAAATAAATTATAGTGAGAGAGCAAATACAATACATATGTACCATACAAATTTACCTGGGGTCAGGAGTTTGATGACTTTTCTTGTAACTCAATAGGGAGTCACAGAAGAGGACATCTCTCTGGAGAAGACATCTCCATTGGATTTCGTCATTAAAGTAGGTACAATCTTTCAGTCTGGCAAAACATTGTGAAATACACCTCAGCAAGGGATGTTCTGTAGCCCTCTGACTGCTTTCCTTTTCTTTACCGTTTTCATCACTGTCCCATTTGTATCATCCAAACAGGAGATTTCGATCTACTGCTCATCCTTCATAATTACATCTCATAGACTAAGTGAATCCAGGAATTTTTTTTGCAAATGCTGTTTATCTGTGATTTAAAAATATGAAGAGTAGATGTGAAGTGACACCCCAGCTGCCCTCTCTGGCAGGTTTCAGGTTTCTGAATTTACACTGAAGTCAGTTTCCTTGTCTGTCTACTTAATGAGGTTGCAAGTAAACACAGCAATTGTATATGAATTTTAACAGGCAGTTAATTCTGAGGGATATACAGGCTGTGTCAGGAAATAAAAGAAGGGGATAAAAGAAGGGGATCTTTGCAGTAAGATGCAACACTTCCACCAAAGTAAACAGAGGCCTTTTATTATCTCCTTTTAGGTACTCCACTTCCTTTCTAACCTAGAAATTTCTAATGGCATATGGGAATATTCCTCTCTCTAATTCACTGTGTTTGGATATTAGCAAAGTGAGTGGACATTTTGCCAGCTTTTGCCCAATAGATCTCAAAATGCTCTTTTGGTTTCCATTGCTCTTTTTCATATGTTGTAATACCTGAAATAGGGTCTTGTTCAGCACCATGTATATAATAAAGTATGTATTGGTTTCAGTTGCAGTATTTTGGCATCAGGCATGGAACAATGCTCAGGCAGGTGCTTCATCTAAAGTGAACACTGTCAGAGAACGTATCCAAAGGATTCTTAGATGCATTTAAGTTATGCAGAACAATTACTGGACAGCATGTATATTTCTGCTTAACAGTAGGAATATGGATTTAGTGGAAAAATAAGTTTTTGCCAGAAACCAAGGCAGTTTTACTTGTATAAAAGCTCAATGGTGTTATTTGGCATTCACTTTTCAGAAGATTTAGAAGTTTAAAAATTGTTTCATAACTAAGTGAGCGAGTTATGTGCATTTAAACTATAACTCAGCCATGTAATATTGTTAATTTTGCTCACTTATGAAACTCTGGGGTGTCAAAATCAAAAACAAATGTTGCAATAAAGGAAAGAGAAGTAAAGAAGGACAAACAAATCCCTACTGTTACAAGTAGATTCAAATACGGTTAGACAAATTAGCCCCATAAAGTTAAAGGATTTTTTTGCACAGATTGTTGATTTAAAATCCCCAACGAATCTTCCTTGCTATGTAAGAGTTTGCTATGTGATTCAGCATATGATGAAATTACCTTCAGTGGTGTTTTTCAGAGACAGTTATTTCACGTGCATTTCCGTTAGAAAGAACAAAGTGTTCAGGAATAAGATGAGAGTGCTCTTTAGTGGCCTGAATAGCTGCCTTGTACAACTCTTCAAACTGTCAATATGACAGATATTTCTATGTAGTGTTCACATTAAACATTTTAATCCAGAAAAACTACTGTAATAGTACCAAATTGGGTATATAATTAAAACAGCAAAATTTCATATTTTCTCTTTCATATAACTGTACTAATTCTCTAATAAATTTCGTAAAGTCGGCTCGTTATTCTTCTTTGGCATTCTGACAAAAGAACAGAATTCTTTACAAGAGTCTGCTTAATTTCCATTTTTCAAACCTAATTTCAATTTTTATTGCATCATTTTGAATATACTGATTAAAGTAATGCTAAGTCTTGCAAAGCTTCACCAAGGAAAATGAAAGAAATTATGTATATTTAATTAGCTACAGTTCTTATTTAGGAACAACTAATTATTTTCCTTTTAAGGTTGATTTTTTTTATCAACTAAACTCTACTTAGTCAATGCTGTAACAAATAAAAGGTGTGTGGGTATGGCAAAACACCATTTTCATATTTAAAACTTGTTCAATTAAATAAGTTAATACATATCATTTAAAGAAAAATCGGAAAGCTTATTTAAAAACAGAAGCTGTCTGTCTGCAAGATCTGTATTTAGATCTTTTAGCAATTGAGCCTTGGATTCAACTTTGCTGGTTCAGGTAACAGATTTCTAGAGAAACAAAGAATGAAACACAACATCATAAGAAAGAAGTAATTAAAAACAATTAGTAGAGTTTAACCCCTGATATTCCTGAGCATTCATTTCAGTTTAAAATACATTTTTCAGTATGGTTTCTACTAACCAGTTATTAATGTTGTTTGTTGAAGTATTGTCTGCCTTTATGTAGCCTTTGATATGCTTAATGCTAGATACATAAGTGGTAGTTAGATACATAAGTTTTCCTCCTCATTTAAGTATTTTTCTTTTCATGGCCAAGTGTTTGGTTGAATTGGGATTTGTTCAGCATTTTCACAAGTAGGTCTTATATGATCAAGCTATTAAACTGGATGTCGTATGTCATATTACAGCATTAATGGTGAACAATAATTTGCTTAAATAAAACCTGATGAAAATGACATTCATTTGGAAACTAAAATAATTTTCTATTATTGTAATCAGGAGAAGATTTTGAACTTATATATTTACACAGAACTAAGGGCATGAATTTAATACACTATTGTTTATAGAAATTACTTAACGTTGAAGAAGGTAATCCCTAGAATTTGAAAATGTAAGGTTCCTTTCTGTAACTTTACCTTAACTCTATGGAGAAGAATACAAAATGTAAACTACCCTATTTTCCCCAGATCTGAGAAACTTTTTCCAGTGAAGCATGGGCCAATATTTTCCCCCTCTCAAGCAACCTCTATAAAGTAATAAATAAATAAAAAGTCAGGGGTAAAAGCAGAATACAGCCACTTGGTATAACTGAATAATCTGCCAAAGGTAGAATAAGAATAACATGAAACAACTTCTTTTGCTACAATTGTAGAGTAGCTGATGCAGCTGTTAATCATCTCTTTCTTCTCTTGGATAAGCTTTTACAGTATTTTCTCTGAGACTAAAATTCCAGTTGTGAGTCAGCCACTTAAATTCCAGCCACAAAGTCATTAAATAGAAAAATCCCCCAAACCATTAATAGTAGTAAAAGGGAACTCAAAAGTATCCAAACTCTAGAAAGACCAACTTGCTATTCTCAAAGCCATCTATATTTCCTCTTGCGCCAAGTCCTTTTGCATTTCCAGCATTTCAGCTAAACAGTAACTTAATTAGAGGGTTCAATTTTTGTCTTTCCTCCTCTCTCTTTTTTCTTTTTCTCTCCCCTCTTCCTTTATGGCTCCTTCATTTTATGGAGCAGGGGCGTGTGTGCAGTCAAGATGGTGCACAGGCCAAACACTTTGTACGGGTTGTTGAAATACTCTGCTATGAAGTGGTTATGCATGTGGTGAATTTCTTCATGTCAAGATATACCAGTAGAAAGGTGTTTCTTTAGTAGGACCCCATGTACCTTCATTCTCAGGGAACTCTGAGTAGATTTTATGTTCCTCACGTGCCAGAAATACATGTTTCTGCCATTTAAGATTTGGCTATAGATTGTATTTGCAACAATAAAAATTTTTTTACTGTATGAGTGGTGTGGCATGGTTTTCTCAGTCATTAATGATTTGTTAAGCTCTTTTAGTTTAAAAATACAATAGTAACCACAGGAGTAAGGAAGAATTCATAATGACTTATGGGTAAAAATGGCTACAGTGCTACAAAATTTTGTGGTTTTACCAATTAGATTTCAAAATACCACTAGTGATTACAAGAAAGAATAGTCTCTATTCTGTTCTTGGAAAAGTTTCTTGTGATATATACCATATAAAACTTATATCACCTTATAATACAATTTGCCTTTATTTAGTACGTTTAGTGCACTAATGGGAACAAGTAACCCAGAGGTCCACTATAAAGTGCTGAAAGAGACAGATATGTTATCCCTAGGAAAGAAATATGGCTACCTTTATTTCTTATTAATCATAACTGTTGTTAACCAATTAAGAAATCACTTTATCCTTTTAGGTTTATAAGCATAGACATATTTCTAAGTCGATTAATATCACTTATAAAGGCTATATAATAAAACAAACATTTGATGTTAATTTGCTCTAAGCAAACAATAGTTAAGATTTGGAACCTCCAACCCAATAAAAAATTAAACTGTAAAGCAATTCATTTTCTGTAAAAGTATAACCATTTTTAATTTGTAAACCTGTTTTTCTAGGCAGATTGGTAAATATTCATACAAATCATGGCTGCATTTGGGCAGAGATCTCAATTTGCACAATGCAGACCAGTGGGTAAGTATACAAATCATGGCTGCATTTGGGCAGACATCTCTATTTGCACAGTGCAGACCACTGGGTAAGTACCCCACCTGTGTGTCTTAATATTTTATTCTTAGAGTATATTGAGTAGATTGGCTTTGATATAAAGTATGGCCAGTGGTGGCATTAGTACATGGTTATTTCATCTACTTGACAGAGTCCCATTGTCAAATTTTGTGTTGAAGAGATTCAACACATATCATGCATATATCTATATAACTCTTTGGGTAGAGTAGGTCACTCTCTTGAGAGCAAATATTTTAGTTCTTCTTTCCCTGATTTCTGTGTCAAGATTTTCAGTGGAGCAAGAACTGGAATCATGACTCTTCATCTTAAGAGGGGTACCCATAGCCCTAGGCTAAGGAATAGCTCTCAAGTTCAGTCTTTTTTTTTTTTGTGCACTAAATATTTAATTAGTTATTGTAAAGTGGAACAGCTTTCAGGCTGAAATGGGAGAAGGAAAATATTTTTCTCCCTCATGAATATCTTATGGAATATTCTCCTGGAAGGTAAGAATTCAGGACTTCTCAAGCAGAGAAGAGTAAACTCAGGTCTCTTTACACTCTGGCTCAGGGCATAGACTTGGAACTAAATTAACTAGAAAAATGCCTAGTTCTAAATGGGTCAGCCTGTACGTGAGTAAAAATAGTGTAGGTAAGTTAAGCCATATCTGAAGCACTGTGTTCAGTTTTGGGCTCCCCAGTTCAAGAAAGACAGGGAACTTCTAGAGAGAGTTCAGTAGAGGACCACAGAGATGATTAGAGGCCTGGAGCATATTCCTTATGAGGAAAGGCTGAGAGACTCAGGACTGCTTAGCTTGGAGAAGAGAAGACTAAGAGGATATCTTGTCAATGCTTATAAATATCTAAAGAGCAGGAGTCAAGTGGATGGGGCCAGGCTTTATTTCAACAGTGCCCAGTGACAGAACACGAGGCACTGGGCACAAATTGGAACATTCATGTTCTATATGAACATAAGGAAAAACTTTACTTTGAGGACAACAGAGCACTGGAGCAAGCTTCCCAGAGAGGTTATGGAGTTGTCTTCTCTGGAGATATTCAAAACCCATTTTCCTGTGTAATCTACTCTAGGGAACCTGCTTTAGCAGGTCCCTGGAGGTCCCTTCCAACCTCTATGATTCTGTGATTTGCCTTGAGAGCCCTAACTAGAGAAAGGGCTCCCTGGCAGAACTGTTATCTGGAGGCAGTTTTACACTATCAAAATTTCTATTTATTACCTTAGGCATAAACACTGATTTTTTGTTAATCTTACTGTTAAAGATTTAGTGTTCCTCGTACAGTGTATAACAAACCTTGTAGACAAAGCAAAGGTGTGGACTTAGCTGGGTAGCTACACGCCAGAGAACTGTTGTTTTGGCTAAGTTTGGTCTCCTTTTGGCAAATATACATAAAACCTGTGAAATTTGATTTTTCAGTGTGTCTGTATGGCATATATCAAAAGTGCTAGTACGTTTTCAGAAAGGAAAGCCAAGACAATAATTCAATGTGAGAAGTTCATTCTGAACTGATACATTAGTTGAGATTTTATGACTCACAATACGTTTTAAGAGCAACATAGGAGATGTTATTACCAATGGTGGGAAAAAGGTCATCTTAAGAGAAAAATTTGTTTGTTGAGGAATGTTGAGTTCATAATGCACTTTCTGCCCCAAAGGTCTGAAATATGCAAAACTATGTATTGATGCTACACTTCTAGGATAAATGTCAGAAAAGGAGCACTTTGGAGTCAACAAATTGGAATAGATCTTTTAAAGTCATCTATCCTTGATAGATTTTCAGGGCAGGATGAGTCATGAAAGTGTCTGTGTGGACAGATGTTTGTTTAATGAATTCTCTAAAATGGCTCAAGACAGAAAGAAATTCTGCATCCTCCTAGAGTAACTCTTCTAAGTCCTTAGCTGTTCTAATGACACAAAAGATTTACCTATCTTAATATATAACAGTGGAGATAAATATTAACACCAGTTTTATACACCCAAAACTTTAATGCGTGGAATGCAGACAGCAACATTTCTGTCCAACATCCCAGTAGGTATTCATTTACGGTAGAGTGCACTACAGTAACTCATTCCGGAAGGTGAAAGTAAGGCTTTGGTCTGAATATATAATATGACCCTATGAGATAGTAATGAGTACCAGTATGACCAATGAGATAGTCTTCAAATATTTTCAAAATCTGAATGGAATCAGGATAAGTGCTGTCTCTGACAGGAATAGCTGTGCTCATATCTTCTAACCCCTCCAGAAGAAGTAAATTCGGGAGCTTCCTTGGAATTTACCACTGGCTAACAGTCTTCTTGATCTTTTACCTGTTACAATCTGCAAAATAGTGAACAAATGAAGAGAAGGCTAAAAGGGAACTTATTTGTTTCATGAGGTATGAGCACTATAGCAGGAGAGATTATAGAAAGCCTAAAAATTTACGTAAAAAAAATATCATTACTCTCTTGCTTTTGTTAGAGAAAGAAAGGTTCAAATAGACTAGCTGATGCAACTGAGGTCAATACAGGAAGTTCATAAAAACAAACAAATCTGACTTGAGTGATCTGTTTCAAGATTGTTTCAAGGTGGTTTAAGGCAAAAGTCTCAAACTTCTTTCACTTTTTCAGTCATGAAATTTTACAGAATGAAGATGAGCTACCTTTCTACACTCTTCATGTAACCAATCTGTGTTTTTAATAGTTCACCAGTTAGATGATATGTCTGCGTCATCAAGTCTTTTGATGGACAGGTTTTTATCAGTATGTTGCAGAAGCTATATAGTAACAAATTTCAGACTTTCTTTTTTATAGAACAAAAATGTATTTATGCAGCTATAGTCAGATCTATGCACCAGAGAAAGTATATGTATTTCCTTTGAACAAACTGAACAAAAACACATACATTTTCCAAACTGTCACTGTTATTATAATTCCTACTGATTGCAATTAATTATTTTTTAAAATCCTAGTGTGTTTTCTCTCTCCTCTGCTGCTCTTCCCTCTTTCTCCTTTCTTCTCTCCATTACCAACTTCTCAGTAAATCTAGGAATCTGGATCAGAACTTCAAGGATCATTGAATACAGCAGAATGCATCTTCTCAGCAGGATAATAAATTTATTACATCTCAAAATTTGCTTTGAGAAACAGATCAGAATCTGGACCTAATGAGAAAAAAAAAATCCTTTTCCATCTCATTTGCTTTACAAAAAATAATTCCGAAATAATCAATGGTTTTGCCTGTGTTCTGGAGTAGTTCCATGAGAGCTCGTCATTTTGCTAGTGAACCTTATTCTCCATCTGAATACAAAAATAACTTTCTTAAGGCTAAACTTCCAGCTATGGCTAAATTTTCTATTATGAGAACTCATCAGAAATTTTGTCCTGAGCAGGCTAAGTTTATGTTAGTTTTCTAGTGGGTTAAATGGTAGCTTCATCCATCCTGATCTGTATCTATGGAAAAAATTAAGTATCTTGTTAGAAAACTTACAAATTTTCCTGGCAAGTAGGAAATCATGGGAGAAATGAAACTAGTTGTATTTTTATTGATTCTGTATATCACATTTTTATCTGAAAGAAAATTGAGAAGAGAAAGAAGTTGGGGAAAAAAGTCATTGTTTCTTGTGAAGCAAGCAAGTCATTCTTGATTGTGAAGGGAAAAAATGATAACAGGTAACAAATCTGTGCAAATTTGCTAAATCTCATGAGTAAAGGAGAGATGTAGGGACTAAGCTGGTTTCTGAACTGATTGTAACCTTTAAAAATAGTTCAGTTTCATAAATCATATGGTTTTCACATAGTTTCTATTTTTATTTTAATTATCAATTTTTGCAGATTTTCAAGAAGTAGCTTGCAGCAACCTCCTACCTGTTGCATACATGCCCAAGGATTTTTCATATCTCCCCTACCCTCAAATGCTTCAAATGGTGCATCAAAAATGTGAGAGTAAGGAGGTCTCCTGAAGTGCTGTGGAGATAGAACTTCTGAGGTCTTGCTGCTTTTATGACTGCGTCGGCTGGCTGGGTGTGGAGCAGCTTGGTGGATGGAGGAGAGAAATAGTGCATCAAAGTGAAATTACCAAATGCTGTAGTGTTGGAACCTGCATTAACATTCTCTTCTGTTCCTGGCAGCCAGCCATCTGTGGTCAGGATGAGACCTAGCGAGCCTTAGCCCCTGCCCAGTGCCCCAGGTAGCACGGATCTCACCTGCACACGTCCACGTCAAAATGGGGTAAGCAATTTCCCCTGCTGCTTTTGCTCCATGCTTCACATAATATTGCCCTGAACTCCAATCCCAGTAAGGTATCTGAAGAAAACATTAATAAGAGATGAGCTATGCTAACCTGTATAAATATACATGTATATTTAGACTAGTAAATCAGGAACAATGAAATGTTTTTGTATGTATGTATTACCCCACAAACGCTAAAAACATTGCAGAATGTAGAATATCTTAGTTTTTAGCTAGTAGGTAGTAATTAGTTACCACCCAATGCTTAGAATTTATTACAGTTATGTTATTTACTAGAAGTGTGATAAAAGTTAGACCTGCATCAAATAATTTAGTGAGCAATTTAGTAGACTTCAGTTCATTGAGGACTTAATTCTTTTACCTGACAGCTCAAGTAAACACTGGATTGTACTAATTTACACAGTGCTCATCTTTAAGTTGATAAAAACAGTATTATACCACGAAACCTGATAAACTGTATATGAAACGTCAAATTTGCAGAATTTACATGACCTATCTGATCTCTAAGGTATCTAATACAGTGAAAATATTTTAAAAAATCTTGGTATACATTGTGCTTTTGGAACAGAGGTTAAAATCTACTTCTAAATGCAAGTATATAATTTAACTGAGATATTGACTTTTTAGGACTAAGTGTTCATTAATAAGGATGACATTTCACTGAAGTTTGAAGAGGCAAGGAAATTTTCTCATCACTACTTATCAGATACATGTTGAAAGAGTTCTTTTCATCTGTTGTAAGCTTTTCTGTACCATAATTCTTTAGGTACTCTAAGTATTACAGTTAAACTAAATGCTGTAATGTGAATATTAGATGAATTTTGTACTATCACTTAAAATCATTCTTCGGTCACAGTAATATTGTATAATTTTCAAAGGATATCATAAAGAGCCTAGGAAAAACAATAATTCTCTCCTGTTTGTTATTGAATCAATTGAATTATTAAAAAAGAATGAATAATAAAGACATTCTAAGAAAGGTACTGAAATTAAATTGGTCTGGAAGGTGAGAAACAGCAGCAGTAATTACTAAATTATTTTATTTAATCGCAAAACAGCTGACTTCTTGATGGCTGTCAACAACTCAGTTCCTTCAACATAAAAGGAAAAATGGAAAATAATTTTATTGTTGTCCATGGTAACTATATACACCTAAGAAGAGGAAAAGTAAGAAACAGTTTTACATTTATTATTGAGAACAATATAACCAAAGTTCTCTGGCTTTCTACAGAATTGTCTCTTTCATGACAATATCATGAAAGAAAATATCTCTAGGGTTTACTGAATTTGTTATTGTTTTTTATGAACTCTGTTAAAGATTCTGTTACATGCTATATCAAACAAGTGAACTATAGAAGCGTCTCGTTCTAAATGTTACTTTTAATAGCCATTTCCAAATACTTTTTTTAGTTGTACCGTGTTCAATAATAAAAGTTCTGATTGAGTTTGCCAAAAATTGTTTTCAGAATGACTTTAAAATGCACCACTTGTCTACAAGTTGAAGTGAAAATGTAATACCAGTGACAAGAGTATTTTGATTTTTTTGTGGGTTTCAAACACTTTCTAAGGTCATGTGGGTATTGCTGGACAAACATCAGATTTGTTGCTTGATCGTAAGTGGAATTGTAAATTGAATGAAATAAGATGGATATGGAGGATTACCAACTGCTGTTGGCATACAGCTTCATGCTTAAAGATGTCTTCCTTCATTAACAGATTATTTTAGCCTGCCAAGGTTGAAAATGAAATGCAAGTCACAGCTTGTACATTTATCACTGTAAGGAAAGCGTCCTGCCAGTACTGGTTAGGCAAAGTGTACTTGTAGCTATTAGTAGTCCCGTCTGATTATTGGGCTCAATCTGTTTCTAATGGCAACCTTTGCAGTGACAGCATTGTCTCCATCTGTGCTCACATGAAACATTTTAAATCTTAGCATTTAAAGTTCTGAAATAACCTTACAGACACAATTATTTACTTTCTTAGGGATTGTTCCAGCTGGTGTGTGGTAACCTGGTGTACCTGCAGCAAGCAAGCTGGCCCCTACCTTCTGCTTAGCAAGCCAAATAGCAGTTAAGAGAGTATTGCCTGTAATTATGACAGGTACTGTGATTTGATTTCTTAGGTTTATTGTCTAAAACTATCTGTAATTCTCCTATCCAGCAGCATAGTTCTGTTTCTTCACCTTTTCAGAGAGAGCTGTAAAGTGCTCGCTAACAAATCTAAGGTGAAAATTGCTCTTGGGAGCTACTACGTGTGTCAGGAGAAAAGTGAGATGGGTATAGGTGGAGGGAAGAAGGGCAGCAGGAAAAAGAAGGACATAGCCTAATGTTTTTTCTGAGTTTTTCTGATGTTACTCCTGGTACAACATTTCAATCATATATATGCTGTGGTTTTTTTTTCAGCTTTGCTAAGTCAAACTATTTATGAACTTTGCTTTACTTCGTAGCATATTTAAATATTTCTCCATTAGCGAATCAGTTTTTTTTTTTTTTTGAAGTAAGGAATGATGTGCTATAGGAATCAATCAAATTATTATTTAAAGTATAGGCAAAATCATGCAAAACAAGATGAGGAAGTTGACTTTCTTTTCCAATTTTTTTACCAAAATAGAGTTTGCCTAACTTTCGTATTGATGTATTATTTATAAATAGTTCTGGTTTAGTCCTTTATAGGCTATGGTAAATTTGCAACTGGAAACCTTCTTCATCAAAGCTGTACTAAACTTACAGAAGAAGCAGCTATGCCAGCAAATACGTGATGATGGTAGCAAGTGTCTGAGCGTCTGTATAAATGGTGACGGTTTACAGTGACCATTGTTAGTATGAAAGAAAAAGGGTAAGTGGTAGTGCCAACATGCAAATTGAAGTGCATTTTTATGTTGGAGTGAATGTTTATGCTGAAGTGAATGTTTTTGTTTGCTAGAAAGTATATCTCAGCATAGAATAAAGAGTGCTTCTCATGAAGGCATAGGGGAATTGTAGCTGGTTGAAAGAAAAAGCAAGCAAGGAATGCAGAATTGAGAATGCAAAGTCAAGAGAATAAAAATAGAACAAAAGAAAGGAAAACCAAGAATAACTAATGGAAAGAGAAAAAGATGCTTTCATAGCTCTGGCTATGACAAAATGATAACTTAGAGATTAAATAAAGAAATTCTAGAAAAATAGGAAATACTTGGATATATGTATTAAATAATCCTGAACCCAAATTAAACCTTTTGGAAACATAAATAAATAAATAAATAAAATGGATTAGTAAAATAAATAAATAAATAAATAAAAGGAAAGCAAAAAGTAACAATGTCAAGGACCTGTATCGAACAGCCTTAATCTCAACCTGTTTTAAATTCTTTATCCAAATTTCAAAGATAACTAATGCAGTGGAACCGAGGCCAGAAGCTTTTGATATGGAGATATAAATTATCTGAGAATTGGGTTCATTAAAAGAAAAAAAAAATGAGGCAAAGCTTGAATATCTGATTTATCCAAATTCTTCCAAGTTACTATTGTACGTGTTTGATTTTTAGTAATTCATTGGAATTTCCTTCTTCAAAACCAAAATTCATCTTCCATATCTGGAATTAAGAGTGAAAAGGGAAGAAGAAAGAGATTATATCTTCCAGGATTTAGAGAAGAGCAAGAGAAATCCACATAAAATGGTCTGATTCTGTGGAGGTGATGGATATTAAATTAATATCTTTCAAGAGATTGAAAGTCAGTGGGATATTTTGAACAAATAAATATAATTTAATTCTTAATGAATTATCAAGAAAAAAAAAAACCTCCCAAATGACTAGAAACAAAAATTAAGTTACTACAATTTAATTTTCTGTTAATTCTTTTGTAAATATTATCTGAAAAATGAATTGAAATGGTGTTAACAATCTGGTTAGTGACCTGTTCTAATGATTAAGCTGCATTAAACAAGAAACTAGGGCAAAGAGCTCAGATATATTATAGTAGACCAAGATTTAGAATGTCAAAAATTAATATTATCTAGGAAATAACGGAGATTTTATGGAGATCACTAAGATGAGACAGTAGCAACGTTTAGAAAAGCTGGAAGAGATGAAGGAAAAATCTGAATCCTGACGTGTATAGAACAATTAATTTAACAAACAAAAAGAATTTCTCAGCGTAGTTCTCAAGGTAAGACAAATGTTGAAATAAGAACGCTTTACAGTTTCTTCCACGTTCTGGTTCTGTCCCAAAGTCAGTTCTATGTCAGTTTTAATGAAATTATGAAAGAGAGAAAGAACACAGATGCTGATTTAGTAACGGTTTAAAACAGTGACTTAAAATCATCGAAGTTTGAGAAGAAATGTGCATACACAATGAGAAATAAAAAAGCTAAAGGAAGATGTGGAGGAGAGGGAAATGGTTGCTTGCCAAGACTGAGGATCAATCTAAAGTTCTGGGAAGTGCTTGCAATGGGGCTGCATTGACGCAGTGAGGGGAGCATGTGAGTACTTAGAATGCTCATTGCATTGCTGTGTGTTTTATCAATGCATAATTGCATGTGGACCCATTTTATGTGCAACTGTGCTTTCAAGTCTCCACATTCAGTAAAAGAGATAATCCAAATCAAAGTGATACAGAGATTTATTTGTAAAATTTCTGTCTCAGGGATGGATTAATCTCACCTAAGTTTAGCTGTTTGCATAAAAGACTTTGCAGGTGAACTTATCATCAAATTAATTCACAGTCAGAGGAGACTGTTTAAGGATGCAGATGATCCGACTGATTTTAGATACTTATTTTAAATGTGATGATCTTACCTTAAGCGTGATTTTTCTCATTTCATTTATTCATAAGAGAAGTTTAATGGACTAACTGAAAAATAGTAATGTGCATGGAAATTCTTCCTGGTCAAATAAATACTGTTTTCTGTGCCTCTTTTATGTGTTGACATGCAAACCTTTTTAAAAAATCAGATAATATTCTTCAGAAATATTTATATTTCAGTATATAATGCCACCACTAAAGATGCTGTCAGAAAGATCTGAAGAGTGTTGTCAAGCACTACTATCTGTGGACCCAAGACACATCGTACTGGGAGCTAATTCTCTCAGCAAAACTCACATGATCACATTTGAAAGTAGATACAGATATCTGAGCAAGTTAAACAATACTTTGAATTCAGTCAGTAACAAAATTATTTCAAATTCATATGACACATTTTGTTTTATTTTGCCTTCTCTTACAACAACAATCGGTTAACATTTTCCTCTTTATTAAAATAACCCAAAGGGGAAAAACTCCACGTTCTGAATTAACGTAATAGGAGCTTTGGTGCAGTTATTGATTCACGCAGAAATCAAACAATCACACATCTAATAAGGAAAAAAAGAACATGCTCACATCTCTTTGGTATGCTTGTACCAACTTCACAAATATGCTCAAAAAAATAAATGTAAAGACTAAAGTAGCAACACAAACTCAGCTATATTCAAATAAATTTGAAATCAGTAGAAAATTATGCCACTAAAAAATTCAGTTAAGATCTGTAACTCACTTCAGTTTTGATTTCATCCCTTCTGCTCTAGAAAATTATGAACTACATATTAGGAGACTATTGGGGCTTGGGTGGCAATGATGAGCATCTATTTCAACACATTTCTTTTGGATTAAGGCAGCAGCGACTCCATGAAAAAAAGGATTATGATACCTCACTCAATTTCCTACATATTGTAACAGTATTGCAGTTGACCTATTTTTCTTCAAAGTAGTATGTTTTACAAAGTTTTGAGAAAGAAATGTTATTGATTATTTTTCAGGAACTCAGTGTTTGGGGATTTCATGTTTATGATATATTTTGAGTAATTTTTTTTTTAAACAAGCATCAGCAACATGTTTCTAACTTCTTCGTTTTACAGCATTTTCAGGTGTTAGCTATAGTAGAAAATCCACAGCTGTTGAATTCCTGTCTCTAACTGCTATACAAAAAGTTCAGCGGTGGGAGAATGAAACATGCAGATACATCTGTTCCTATTGTACTAGAAGTTACGGTATTTGTCTTCTTTCTGTGGCACCCGCTCTCATAATCTGAGCTCATTAGAAACTAAGGAACAATTATAAAAATGTTGGTTGGAAGGAGCCCCAGCCTGATTCTTACAGCAAGTCTTACACCACCAGTAGCTCAAGAAAGCCTTGGCTCTGTTTCCCTTAATCTTCAGGAATTGCAATAGCTCAAATCCTCTGGGTAACCCACACCTGAACTTCACCCCCTCAGGAAAATCTTCTTCCTAATGTCCATCTTCCAATCCCTCCATGGTTCACCTTGTTCCTTTAGCTCTTCTCCCTAAATTCCCCCTACTAATTTTTGCACACTCCCATGATCTGCTCAAAATATCCTGTGTTATGCTTGCTCTCTAACCCATGAGACCTGCGNTTTTTTTTTTTTTTACCCCTTCTTATCAGTAGAGAGCTCTGCCTGGACCTTGCAGATTGAATGTACTAAGGAAGATAGGGTTATATAACACAAGAATGTGACTTGTTACTGCTGCAATTTATTACTGGTGTTTCTTCTTTGTTCTCAAGCCTAAACAACAGGATATAGACCTGAACCAGAGGTAAAGGAAGGGTATGGTATTTCATTAACAATCTCTTAATTTTACCAGTGGTATGCTTAGTAATCTCACAATCAAATGAGAATTATTCAAAATCAAAATGATTTTTCACATTTTCTACAAAACATGAGGCAAAGTTTTCTAAATTTTATAAAGCAGATGTAATTGCTTGTATGACATTTTATCTCTCAAGAAATACTTTGGGGACAAAATAAATTGCAAGTGATTTCTTTCCATAATGAATATTAACTTTATTTTGAACATGTATTAGAGTTTTTACCTCACAAATATGAATTACAAATTGTACAGTTATGTTCTGTGTATATACATGAATTTATATTTACATTTGAATATAAGTAACTGCGAAAATGTGCAAATAATAATGTGCAAATAATAATGTGAAAAATAATAGCCATTTAAAACTTGTTGAATTCTCTGAGAAAAACTAAAAAAACCTAAAAATTAACAAACATATATATATGAATGTTTAGACAACATTTTTGATTAATTTTCCTAATTACTTAGAAGAAGGTTGTGGATAATCTAATCAAATCCACATCAGATGATATTTGATCTTAAATATTAGTTTACAGCTTTGTGTTCAACAGATTGCATCTATGATCTCCCTTTTCTGATTACGTATTAAGACTCATTTCTAAACGGGTCCTTTTCTTCCAAGAATTCATAAAACCTCAAATTTCTGCTTTTATGGAAAGACACTGCCTTTAAAATTAATAATGTATGGAAAAAATCTTTTAATGAAAAGAACTCTAGATGCAAATTTTTATTTACTTATTTTTTTCTATAAATCAAATAGAAATGCAATCCTTGTTTCTTTGCACCACGCACCTGCTAGTACTGATTTAATTTATGCTAGCATTATGCCAGTATGTCAATTAAGATACTATTCTGTTACTGTGGAAACAGTGAGAAAAAAATTAGGCCAATTTCTGCACATAGGCAGCAATGAAAGAACCATTTGGGAATACTGCATCTGAAATTAACAAATCTATGTGACATGTGGACCTGCAATTTAGAATGATCTCACATAAGCTGGGTCTAAATGACACCAGAATCTGACCTCCTAATGTTAGATTTTAAGAAGTCACTTCAGGATTGTGAGGACAAACTCTAAAACAGCAAGAGTTGGAAGTGTTTCTTGACTGTGGTATTGCCAAATTACTTCCCCCTTCTAAGTATGGTAGGAAAAGTTTTCTACATGAGACTTTTATATTTATAGATGAAGATCAATATCTATATGTGAAAGGGGAAGGAGGGAAACACAAACAAGAATGGTATAAAATAAATTAAAATTTTAGTTCCTAATTAGTGCAGCCTAAGTATCTTGAATAAAAACAACTCTGAGAGGTGTGAGAAACTTACACAGATATTTAGATTTACTTACCCAGCAACTATATGCCCATTAAAAAAAGAAATAAAATTGTAAGGTTCATGTCACCTCGCAATTAATTTGTGATTTAGATGATCTAAGTAAGACAGGTTATTTAGGCTCCATTAAAATCAATAGACAATGATATGCACCTCGATAAGGCATTTTCATTTCACTCGCGTTAGAGAGCAGAAAATTGTGGTCACAGCAGCAGTGAAGTGAAGTAAAGAAGGAGGATGCAATCCTGATAGGAAAGTGAAACAGTGAGCCACAGGAAGAATGCATAGAAAAAGGTTGCACTATGATAATGGTTTTATATTGATTTCACAGTATCCTGCTAAGGAATCTTAGAAAGATTTTGACAAGAAGGTTGTCATACGTGTTCCACCCTCAATGATACCAATTGTATCATTACTTTTGAAAGGTAGCTTCACGTGAAGTACTAAATATTATCATTGTATAATTCTGAGCATAATGACAATACAAACTGTATTGCATAATTAATGTAAATGTAATGAAATCACTAAAGAAAGTCTTCTTTGTGTTATTCCTGGACAAATTCAGAGGTACCAGTTGACTTACAGAGGCAAAGCTAGACACCATTTCATCTGACTGCTTTAATTTATCAGTATTAATGTATAAAGAGCACTGTTTGTTGTGAGGATTAGCTTTTGTCTCATTTCACCCCTTGTTCTGAATAGTAAATGGTTATGCATGCTGACTTCAATATAATTTGTTATATAAACTCTTTATAATTATTAAGATAAGATAATATGCGACTATTTATGGAACAGTATCCTTCCAATCACTCAACTGCTTCTAAACACTAAGGGCCAATTAGATGATTTTTGCCTCAGAGATCTGGTAATCATTTGTTGACAGATATTAAATGTTTCATCTAAACACATTCAACTGATTTCTCCCATGAAAGTGATANCAATGAAAGGAATCTTGTATTTTTTTTTTTTTTTTTTTTTTTTTTTTGTTAGTGTGAGTACAGTAGTTAATTAAAGCTCAAGAAGTTTACAACACCCAGTGTTTGAATTGAACTACTCTTCAAAACTATGAGCAATTAATGTATAATGCACTTCTAAAATTAACTGCAAGCCTTACTATCAACATAGTATTTTACTTCATTTAGACAAGACTTTGCTATCTAGCTGCTTTGAGCAGTAGTACCCACTACTGCAGTCTGACCAACCAAGAAGCACATACATCAGGGGAGGGTCCCTCAACTGAAGAGAGTGGACATACATAAGATATTTAGATATGTTGCTACTAAAGCAAGAAATTGATACCAGATTCTTTCTGCTCTCTGTGGCAGGATCTGGTCCATCTGCTTCTGAATAGTAGGCAGTGATTCTGAGCACTACTGATGAATTTCATGCGCTGTTATAAAGGTTTTTCCTGTCAAGTCTACCTGTTGGTTTGCTTGTCTTCAAAATTTAACTGAAGCTGGGGATGTCCTCCGTCTAAATAAAAGAATAAAAAAATTCATTTTTACAAAACCTCAAATGATCACAGGTATGTGAATTGAATCCATCATAATCTGAGGCAGAGGTTTGATCTTGAATCACAGTACCCTACCAGGTTTGAGGCTTAGCTGGAAAGAGGCAAAAAGCGTGCTTAAATCTGCCACAGTAGTTTATCTAAGTCTTCATTCACTACAAGCTCATAGGATAACTAAGTCAATACTATTATTTCTGCATAGGTTTGTATTATATATGTAGCTTGCTCCAAAAGTAATGTCTCCTTCTTATTTCCATGAAAATTACAACAGATACAAAGAGTGTGATAATAATGTTTGATAGAGCACATTCTCAGCTACAAAACACTATTTGTTCAACACAGTCAGTACCATTACTTTTGCATTTTCACCAGTGATGAACAACAGCCTGCATACTGTGCTCATAAAAATCTGTATGGCCATCCAGACATGGCTTGTCTATCACATCACTGTTGTCAGGGCTGAAACACATAGCCTACCACATCACGGTGCACTATTTGGTCTCCATAAATGTTCAGCAAGAGTCGATGAATATCAATTGGTGCCATTTTTTCTATATAAAGGAATTCAATTCCACACCTTTGCTTCATCCACACTTCCATGTCAGATGCCGTTTGGTCAGACTGCCCCTCTGCGGCCATGTGTCACAGCAACAAAATGGGATGGAATAGTGGTAGAAAGGTTCAACCTCTGCTGCCATACCACCAACATCCACCTCTGACATTGTGGGTCAACGTAATGAAACAGGAGGCATTACGTTTGGAGCAGCCCTCATATATACCAGTACAATATCTTGTAGCTTTACTGCTACACCAGTGAAGAGGCATTTTTTTAAAGTACTTGGACATCCCAGAGACTTTTTTTCCTAGTTCCTGATAGAGAACAGAACAGCAACATCCTGAAATTTCCAACAAAATAAACCAGTCTGTCTCATGTCACATGCTGATGGGCTGAGTTCAGGGCTGCCATTAACTTCAGCTAACAGAAATGTGGTGTGGCAGGAGCCAGACACACAACCGGCTTGATTTCGTGCCAGACCTCCCACCAGTTTCTCTGCTCTGCTTCTGACATATGCTGTCTTTCCAGTGACAATCGCAAAGTATCTCGTTGGTTTTGAGTGAGAGTGCTACCAGCCACTCAGCTTTTAGAACAGTTTAGATCAATTGTCTGACAACATGAATGTAAGAAAAGTTGTGTGTGAGGTAATTACTCCTAGAAAGTATAATGTGGCATTTAACAAGCCAGAGAAAAGAAATTTCCTTTTCAAAATGATGCATTTTTGAGTCTTCTCTCCTTTTTATATGATCAGAAGGAGTTAAAGTTACTAAGGTGTTATGGTGATGTAAGAGCATTATGTAGTGGTTGTAAGCTATGCTATTCTGATTGTTTCAAATTTGAGGTTTGTTTGTTTGTGAGTTGTTTTTTTTTTCAAAATGCTACTTTTTCAAGAATCAAGTAAAACATAGGACTAGTTGAAAGATCCAAGAAAACGTATCTTTCCAATAGATAGGATTTTTTTTATTGTTGATACACTTTTTTTTTTTTTTTTTTTACCAGCTGGATATTTTTCAACCTTTTGATTCATATACATGCATACATACATGTATGATTGAAATGTGTATATATATATGTATAAATATATGACTACTGTCCTAGTTTAAATCATGTTTCCTATTTACTATATATTGCTGTTCTCCTTCTTACTAGAAGTTAATTAGCAAACAAAAGGTAATGTGAAATCTCTATGTGTGACTTTCTTATGTTTAGTTTTAATATTATATATTAATTTTTCAATTTACATTTGTTATTACTCATACTTGATTTATCCTTCATTGTTATCTGACTTAATGTTTTATATTGATATAATGCTAATGGTAGGGAAACTTTTCCTCATTTAAAATAAGATAAGAAAAAAAAGCAAACCGTTTCTTGCAAATATAAACATATCATATTCTGTTCTCAATTTGCATTAACACCCACTGAGAAACTGGAGGTAAATTTAAGTCATCACCAGTTTTTCACACATGTTTTTACTGGTGCTTTTAATTTTCCCTGTTTAGCTACAGCTATTTGAAATGCCTCCCACATCCACTGTAGAAGGCACACTGTTAACTAACTTCTTGTTTAAATGAAGGGCTATGCTGACAATTAAATGGGGGATTGTGCATGCTTCAGTGCCATACCTTATTATAATCAACGTGAGTAGAAGCAGAGTGCTGAAATTATGGATTTTAGTCTGCATCTGCATGGCATTATTATGCTTATTGAGGTGAAAATGTCGACGCTGAAGAATGTAATTGTGTACCTTAAGCTGCAGTGATAGTTAAGCTGAGCTCCTGCCTCTACTGTTAATGCATCAGAGCACTACTCTTAAGAGGCACTGTAACTATTTAGGTAGGTAGAGTTTTCAATTCATGAATTTATTTCCTTTATTTTTTTTAAAGATTTTCAGAGGTAAGATTTTCTGTTTGGGTATTAATTCAATACAGATTTTCTTATTTTTTTTTGTTTGTTTGTTTCTTTGTTTTACTTTTTAACAAAGTCAGAGATCAGGGAGCGTACATTGCTACATAGCTTCATTGACCTCCAGGAGGTCAAGTGTGAGAAGAGACACATTGACAGTCCATGTGTGAGCTGAAAAAACTTAAGCTAGTTATCAGTAATTTGGATCTGTGGCTGTAGTCTGTATTCTTATTATATCAAATCAAATAAATAATTCAGCAAATTATCTATGTTTAGCAGATTATCATTTTCCTCTGAACGTTGTCTCATACAAATTACGTGTTTTATTTTTTGATTATAATGTTTAGTCATCTTGAACATTTTGATCCGTTATTCTTATATTATACTTATATAATTATACTGCAAAACAAATGCAATTTTCTTAATACAATGTATTATTTTGTTGCATTTAATATACGTGCATTGCCTGTAAGCAAGTCACTTCAAAGTGATTTGTATGGATGGAATATAACATTTATCTTTCCTCAAAGGAGGGAATGTTTTGCCCTCCAGAATCTCAGTGACTCTCTTGAGCTACTTAGAACGTGCCTAACCCATAGCATAACCCACAGCAATCCAACACATATGCCAAAATCCAGACCCATGCCTGTACATAAGTACAAATTTCTCAAATAATATTACTGCAAACCCTGTGGGCCTTTCTTTTCTCTCCTTCCCTCCTCTATCCTTCTCTCTTCTTCTCTTCCCTTCCCTCTTCTCCTCAGCTCTTCCTTCTGCCTTCCTACCACAATTTCTCTTTACAGAACACTCTTGGCAAGAAGTCAGAGTAGGTATGCTTAGTCAATATAACAATTTCTTTTGAGATTGTTTTAATGTTTCAATTTCTTGAAAAAAAAGAATTCACAAAGGCTTCAGTACCACAAGAATCATTATTTTAAACTTATTTACTTAAACTGCTATTTTGCTATTCTCATTCCGATTTGCCACAAAGAGAAAAACAAAGGCTTATCAAGTGTTCAAGTGTCACATATTGAAAAATACTTTTTCTACTCCTTTATGTAAAAGGAAAAAAAAATAGCTAGAGAATATATGTCTTGAAGAAGCTTCAGTTTTTGTGAACTCTTCAGGTAAAATTAATCACAGCTACAGAGAACATTCCACTTTTGTTTAAACACTTTGTAATCTAAGTGAAAAAGCAGACCACTTGTACAATTGAGAAGCTTTAATGAACTAACTGCGGTAGTGAAGAAAGACTGCAGCTGCACATTAAGCATAAGCAGAGCTCAGGAAAATTAATGCTTCTACATTTACTCTTATTATAATTTATGGAAGTGGAGAAGCTACTTATACCACTCAAAATAATTAAGAAAAATTCCTTTGCCTTTGAAGCATTGAACCCTGGCATACTTGTTGATTGCTAAGAGCCAAATTTCTGCTTAGTGTATTCATCCACATACAAATAGAACACTGTGAAAGTTTTAATGTACTATCTGTTTCCATCTGATGGCTATTTCTGACTGTAATTTCAGGTTACAATTATTAAAGACCCTAGCCTCTGTATGGGGAAACTGCTGAAGTCCATTGAAGGCTACTCACTGAATCTCTCACAGTGAACAAGAGGTCTGGACTCACAAATTACAACTGCATGTTCATTCTGCAGGGAGGAGAAACTTGTAAGTCTAAGCTAGAGGGTCAGATTTATGTTAAATGTTATACCCCAGAAGTCATAAAAATATATTAGCTGTCTTTTAGTAGAAAAGGTGTACTGTGAGACTAAGAGGTTTGGAACCGTAATGGATCAGTTTAAGAACCACAGTTTTCTTAATAATAAATATCGAAGTTGCAGATGTTGAGTTTGTTTCTAATCTTTCTTGCATTGATATAAATCTAGAATACCTCTGTGAAACTGATGAAGTAAAACTAGTATGAATCAATATTTTAAAATGAGACAGACTCTTTTTATGTATTACTGTCAGAACTGCATATCTCCGCTGATTTTATTACTTGTGTATCACGGTCAGACTTTTAAATAATTCTAAAAACAAGCCTCAAGCTGCAAAGACAGGTAAATCCTTTCTATTACATACACTGAAATATATGTGAGAAGCTATTATGAATTTTGCAGTTAGAATCTTCGTTTCTTACTTTTTCTCCTTTGCTCCCCATGTAGAGTTAGAGTCCTCTATGCAAATCAAAGCCCATATTCCTGTAAAGGCAAGTGTTATTATCACTAGTCTCCAGTGTTAAGCTATTTGGAACAGAATCGCAGAATTGTATAGGACAGACCAGCTAGTCTAATACCCTCTGTTCAAGCAGAGTCACCACATCCAGATGATTTTTGAGTATCTCCAGGGATGGAGAGTCCACAACCTCTCTGTGCAACCTCTCTGTCACACACAATAGGACTCTCACTATCGGCATTTATAATGTGCAGCCTTTGGTTTTCTAATAAAGCTACATTTTTCACAAACTCATAGAGCACAAAGATACAGATACCTATATAAAATGATCGGGACAAAGACCTCACATTAATGGGGACTGGAGAATGTGTTGTAGCTACTGCTGGCAGTAAGGACCCTGTTCTCAACTACAGCAGGATATCCTCAAAGATACTCCATATCCCCTCCCATTGGCCATCATGGGCATATGTAAAATGTTCCTGAATGTAAGCTGCTTGCTGGTGTAATGCAAAGTGAAGCATCTCAGTGTCACGTAGCTGGAGGGAAAGTTTGTGCTGCACATGCCTGTGAGTCGTGCGGGAAGGAGGCAAGAGAGGGGAATAGACTGTGACATGACATTGCTTTGAAGCTCCTATCAAGTGCATATAAGGCTCATAGTAAATAAGTCCCTGGTAGGAGCTGCCAATTTTTATTTGTAGTGTTTAGCTTGCAACCAAAAATCTGTTTTGGTTCAAGTCTTGTAGCTGTCACAAAAGCGTCAAAATAACGATTTAGTTCTGGTAAAAGAAAAATAAATGTTTGCATGATTTTCAGTTTGGGTTTATGTTTGGTTTGATCATCTAAAGCCATAATTTTAAAATATGGAGCTTATCTCTGCCAAAGGATCAGACCTCATAAATTTTTATCTAAACCCTACACTTTACTCATGTATGTAACCACTTTCTGACCTTCCTGTTTCTCTTTCAGTAATAAACTGCTGACAAGCTATGCTTGATTGTCTTGTGGAGGTGAGAGGATCAAATACATACTGAGTATTAACAAGAAGAAAGAATGTCTTTAGGGAGAAAAACATTGGAGAACATGAAGAACATGAATTCAGCTGTACTGGTGAAAGGATTGTAAGTCACCGGGAAAAACAGTTTGGGGGCCTCCTGCCACAGGGAGGGAGTAGGACTTCTGGCATGGCTGCAGAGGAAACTCTTGGGAGATTTCAGGACTTGCTCTTTGCAGAAGCGAGAAGGACTGAGTGCAGTGTGAGGGAATGGAGGGGTGCTACTTGCAAACACTTCATAACTGGTTGTTATACCTTTTTTATTTTTTTTCAGAGGGTAAAAACTTCTTCTCCAGCCTCCTACTTGTTTATTCTTTTTCCATATCATTTGAGTGTACCATTTTCTTTCCTTTCCTTTTTTTTTTTTTTTTTTTTTTTTTTTTTTTTTTTTTTTTTTTAATTATAGCTGTACTCTAGAGAATGAAACAAGCCAAATTTAATTGTCAGGTTTCTGGAACATTATGAACACAAATTTGGAAATGAGGTCTATGTGAGTGATGAGTGGGAAAACTATGTAGGGGACTGGGTTTACAAGAAGTTTGGCGTCTGACCAAGTAGAGACAAATGTACAATTATCAAGAGAGATGTGCAAAAAATTTCTGCAATGCTTTGTAATACCTGTCTTTGCTGTGTGTTACAAGTGACTCCACACAAATAAGGATGAGCATCGCAGGCAAGAACTGAACTATTACTTACAACACAGATTTGGTCAATACATAATGAGATGACTAAGAACAAAACTTTGTCTTGGAATTTTGCTCAGAAAGTAATATTACTTTGTATGAACACGTTTGCATTTACTGTTCTACAGAACTATAAATTGAAAAATATTCCAGACAATTTTCTGTCTAAAGCTGAGCCTTCACTGGTATTTTTGATTTTTGGTCCCTCTCCTTAGTCTTATCCATGTCAGCTTACATTACAAAAATATCCATTCACTGTTAGCCTCAGAGCAGGATCCTCTTCTGTCCTCATACTCAGCCAGAACTCTTCTGTAGCAATCAACAGAAAAACAAAGCAAACATAGAATCAAATGAATAAAAGGGGATATAATGAAAGTAAAGGTTTTCTTGAGAGAAGGAACAAGAAAAAGAGGTCACTAGTCTTGAATTATTCACAAAGGGTCAAACTCTGGTTCATTTAGCGCAGTATATAAAGTGGTCTGTTTATTCTGATAATGCAATTGCTTTATATATATACACACACACATGCACACCGAATGAAATACTCAGAAACCTCATGAAGAAAACTCTATAGCCTCAGAGATAAACATTTATCTTGAACGTGGAGGGAAAAAAAGCCTTAAGAATATAAGTTCTTGCCTCGCTGCCTGCATCAGTGCTTCTTGAGTTGGGACTTTCTCATTTTCATCAGGAGTTAATATAAATACACATTAAAGAAGTACACACAAAAACACATATTGAACCTTCATCTTTCCAAGCTGAATAATGCAGTAGTTTCTTTTAATAGGAATGAAACTGTGACTCATGCTTGACTTAAGCTTACTTTGAAAAAAAACTTCTCTAATACCTTGAAAGAAAAGTAACTTCCCACCTGCTGTCTTGACCCAGCTGACAGGTAAATCAGGTGCAGCCTTGTTCCTTCAAGGTTATCCTTTCCAGGGGTAAGTTTTCTGTTTGCTATGCAGGCTTGCAAAACACCTTTTGAAGATGTGGTGGTGTCTTGCTTCTGCAAGATCTTAAGCTTCCTTTAAACTGTGATGAAGTTTGAGTAAAAGTGCTCTAATCACCAAAGAATGCCTTTAAAGCCTTGATGTTCTCTGTTGTTAGATCACCTTGTAAAAGCTGCAGTAGAGAATTAAAGCTTGTGTCCAGTTGTATATAAAGCTTTGGCTATGATTGCAGGCCTAAAAGTGACAATAAAAGGCACCAAATATTAGACTAGGACTTGTTCTTGTGTCAGTCACCGTAATAAATTCTAGCACTAATTTACTTCAGCTTCCAAACTAATCTATTACTGACAGACTAAAGCAAAGTAAGGAAACAAAATGTTTTATTATGCATAAGCTCCTTATTATAATAGAATAATCCATCTAGAAACACTGAGAGATATAGTGAATATTTGCAAGTTTGGATAATGCTTGTCATCTTACTTAGCAGAATTGATCCTGCATTTCACAGATCAGAATTATCCCTTACCACAAGCAGATCCCATATAGACACACAGCCCTTCCTTTTCAGATTTCTACAGAAGAGTAGCTGATACGAAATACAACTTCCAGGCAAGTAAATTTAAAATGTATTAGAAAGGAAGGTGAGGTTTCAGCTGAAAAACAAACAAACGAATGAAAAACACTGTAAATTTCCCATCTTCTCTTCTGCAACTGCACTTATTTGTCACATAGCTTCAATAAATGTTTTACATTGATAGCACCTTAGCAGATATTTTATTTTTTTCTAAATCTTTAATGTAGAGATTTGATTAACATATTTGGTGCCTGAGAGTGGAGTTTTAAAATAATTTCACAAGACAATGTTTTTAATTGCTCAGCTCACTCAAGTTTGCTTAATCTTGTGCTGCCATTTGCATCTCTGTAAAGTAAGTATTAAAAACTGAAATTGAATGTCAGCAGTTGAGATGATTCTTTTTCTATGGATGCTGTAATTCAGATAGAGACACAAAAGCTACAGATGTTTTAGTATGGTCAAGTGTGTCATGCATGACCACGGTTGTTCATCAAAACACCTGTGAAGTAACGGTAGAGAAGTATGAGTGATGATAAAACAGAGGTTGTACGTTTCTTACATTTACTAAGGACTGTTTCAGATATGCTCCAGCTACTCAGGTTTTTTGCCTTAAGAGACATCAGCTGAGTAAACTAAGATTATGCTCTGTGGAACAGTAATGTAAAAGCTTAGGAATCACCAATGACTTAAACTATTGCACCATTGACAGCTAAGCATTTCTGAGTTCTACTCATTTGGAAAATTATTCTGCCTTAATTATGCTCTAATCCCACCAAGAATTTGTATTAGAGCTGCAGAACTTGCATGTGAGGTGCAGGGAGAAACATCCTAGTAAACTTTCTTTGTGGATGGTAGTCTAAAACATAAGAATGTTTCTAATCAAAAGATAGAATTATTCCATTTCCAAAACCAGGAAACAGTGGAGTACATAAACTATTTTACTGACGTTATGGGAAGTCACTTAATTACCACAAAAGTCATATAAGGTCATCTGTTCCAGATGATTTGCCATGAAGGGAGCACTTCAGTGAATCCGATATGAAAACAAGCTATTGGTCAATTTAAGAGAAAGCTTTACAAATATTTCATTTGTATGATAAAATAATACCTTTTTTTAAGAACTTACTTCTATAAACAATTTATTGTATTAGTTTTTATTTAAAACTGTTTATTTTCTACACCAAACTTCAAAGGGGCCCAAGGAACAGCTTTCTTAGCCTTCAATACTAGCTTTAATTAATTCATTTAACAATACTGTGAAATAAAGAAGGAACACTTGCTATGTTCATTTTAGGAAATGCCTTTCAGCTGAGTTTCTTTGACAGCACGAAGGGGATTTACTCCTTCAAATTCATGCAAGTGGAGGCATATGTAGCTGCATGATGAGAATCTTGGTCCAGTTCCTCAGTTTTGCCACTGTCTGAGGACTGTTGTCTATCTTAAGCAAAGTAAGGTAAGTTATTTGTGGATACAAACTATACTGTTGTGGTGATTGATAATGAATTTTTGTGGATTCCTAAGATGTCAGCATTACTAATGCTGAGATTTTATGATCATCCTAAAGTATCTAACAGTGGGCGTCTGCTTAAGGAAGTGTCTTGCCCCCTCACTCGTCCTAAGACAGATATGTCCATCCCTATGCTTTGACAGCATCAGTAGCATGTGCCCTCACCTTGAGGTCAGTCGGGACCATGCTCAGACTGAAAATTCATTTTTTTCCCTTCAAATATAAATCATCCCTGCAGACCATCTCACCACGTAATCCTACCAGGGCAACTGTGGGTACAACCAAGGATGAAAGAGACAAACAGCAGGTATAGAAACAGTGCATAGGAATGCTCTGGTATACTTTGGCTCAACTGTCTTTAAAATGGTCTGCTTCTCATTGGCAAAGCAAAAAAATGTTTATAGTGGAAAAAAGCTTCAAATGTCATTTGAAACTATGATTAGCGAAACAATTCACAACTGTTTTGTCTTGCTGTACTCAGTAATTATCGTTTACAAAAAAAAAAAAAGTTTGCTTAATGAGTGCTCCTCAGCAAAAAACACAGGCCAACTAGCACACAACATTTTCATCAAGCTTATTGATTTCACTGGCATAATACATAGCATGAACTTGAGTACTCATGAAGGTGGGCATTATCATAAGTTGGACCACTACTGAAAAGAGGATTGTACTAGGAGTGAGTTTTAACAAAGAAAGGCTAGTTTGCAGGCATATAATTATATAAATAATTTATGTGCTAAAGTGAAGAAAAGCAATAACATTAAAGAAAGGACAAAAAAAATGGAAGATGTGTTAATACGAAAGTCAAGTAGATAAAGGAAGGTGAGAAAGTGAAATGACGAAGTGACAAACAAAAATAAAAATAGATGGGTTAAAAAGGTGGGATATAACTTTGTATGTATACATATAATGGAGTGAAAATTGAAAGAAAAATGAATTTTAAAAGCCTGAATTTAAAGCCACATCTATACATTTACTTTTTATGAAAAGGGATAACAATAATTGAGCTTTATATCCTAGTAAACGTTGCTATACAAAAACAAAATACCTTTGTAATTTTGTTGACTTTTTTATAAAATTATTTTTGATTTCTTTTATAGTGTTCAAATATTGTTTAAATATTTACTACTAGCATCTTAAAGCAACTTAGATAGCAACTTAGAGCTCATAAATTTTATTACATGTTACAGTGCACATACTGCAGACTTCATAGGAAGCAGATAAATTTCCTTGACCTATTGCTGAAATCTGAATAAACAAATAATTATGGGCTTTAAAGCAAGGTGTTTTTTTTTATTATTTATTTACAGTTGAATATTAAGACCTGATGTGGTAAGCTTGAAGTAACATATTAGAAAACTCTGCAGACAATCAGAGTCATTGTGGGGTCACCGTGGGTTAACAATTTGTTCCTGAAGTGAATGGGAGTTTTGTCATCTATTTAACAGGATCAGTAAAGAACGTTTTTCTTGATTTTTTTATTAGTTCATCTGAACAGCACACTGTATTCACACAATTATCAGTCTTATTGAAAATCTAGCTCTGGAACAGTAAAGCTAAGAAACAGGTATTCTTACACTGGGAGCTGGTCTTTCTGTACCCAGATGTACTATCTTCATATGTATGACAGTAGTTTAATCAATGTTTGAGGTTTCTGCTGCCTTATCTTTTACCTAGTATGGACAGTGAACTCAGTAAATTGGTAAACATCCAATTCGTTCAGGTGCAGATACTGGCAGAAAGCACATTCCACATTTCCGCTGCAAATACTCTCTAAGACTTTCAATACAGGAATCAAATGCATCTAAGTCACTTTAAATTGTCAGCATGCAAAGGCATCTGTTTCCAGGCTATCCACAAAGGTAAGCACATGTACACAACATTCATTAAATAACTTTGAGATGTAGACTTCTTAGTAGTGAGCTCTTGTATTACCAGTCACAAAGAAAGACTGGGTTAGCTTGGGAAAACCAAGCATTAGTTCATCGTAATTTATAACTGGGCACAAGTACGCTTTCTTTGGGCTTTTTTTGTAATATCCTACAACCCCCTGAAATTGTCAAAAAGAACTATTAGATAGATTGTTTGTGTAATAAAATTGTGAAACTATAATCCATCTTTAATTTTAAAAGCTATTTTGTTATTTAATATTTTTTATGATTATAGACTATTTTACTGTATAGTAGCACAATGCAATATATAATTAATATACATTTGTCCTGGTTTCAGCTGGGATAGAGCTAATTTCCCTCCCAGTAACTGCTACAGTGCCAAGGTTTGGATTTTGAGTGAGAATAATATTGATTACGTATCAGTGTTTTAGCTGTGCTGAGCAGTGTTTACACAGAGCCATAGACGCATCAGCTCCTCACACTGCCCTGCCAGCAAGGACCTGGGGGGCACAAGGAGCTGAGAGGGGACAAAACCACGGCAGCTGACCCAAACTGACCGAAAGGTCAGTTACTCTCATAACATAACCAGAGGAGCTGGCCAGGGTGAGTGCTTCTGTTTGAGGACTGGCTAGTCAGTGTGTAGTGAGCAACGGCATTGTGCATCGCTTGTTTTATATATTCTTTTATTATTATTATTTTTCCTTCTTTTTCTGTCCTATTAAACTCTTTATCTCAGCCCACAAACCTTACCTTTTTTTCTGATTACCTCACTTCACTGCGTGTGGAGTAAGTGAATGGCTATGTGGTGCCTGCCAGGTTAAACCACAACAACATTAAAATATGCAATTACTACATGCATTACTACACATATTACTACATATACTACTACATATTTTATAGAATTCATCAAAAATGATGAGAAGTGCTCTAAATACACAAAGTAAAGGAATATTTATTTATTTACCGTAGAACATGGTAAGTGATCTACAGAGTTATCCGGCAGTATATTTATAACTGGGCACAAGAATGCTTTCTTTGGGCTTTTTTTGTAATATCCTACAACCCCCTGAAATTGTCAAAAAGAACAATTAGATAGATTGTTTATGTAATAACAGCATATTGCTTTCTCAGAATGTTATATTGCATCTCTGAAAGTTCACGCAGGGAATTGATATGGAATAAGTAACATGTTATACATCCTAAATTGCTTCTGTATAACTTCAGAGACATGCCTTTAGGCTAATTAGGTAAATATATCTTCACTGCAGCCAAACTTCCCACTGGAGGTAAAGTGTCACAAAAGTAAATGTTAATCATGAACAAATGATTTGTTGAACAGGAATGGAGTCAACTACTTAAGTACAGATAAGCGTTTTTCAGAAAATAGGAACTTTAAGAGAACAGACGGATAAAAAATAGGATTGATTCATGTCTCCAGATGTACTGAATGCCTCAGGGTGGTTTTATCTGAACAGTATCTAAGACAGATGGGAACTACCCCTACAGTCTCATCTTCCAAAGAAAAGAGCTTGTAGGCATAGACTTGCAGGCAGTCAGACATTTTGTTTCTAGAGTTGCAGGATTTCAGAGCCCATTCTCCATCCCAATGAGGGAAAGAGTAGCTCTTGTGAAGGAGCTCATGTTACTATTATTTCCAGAGACCACTACAGAATTTTTCAGAGAAGAGCAAATTCAGCCTAGCCTTGTTTGAGTCTCCAGTCTTTCCTTTGAAACATCTGGAAGTCTTTGAAGGAAACAGCAGTTTCAACCTTTTCATACTTTAAGGCAAAGTAAGTCTTAAAAGCCAAGATTCAGGAGAACATGCGGTGTCCCTTACAAAGACCATGTGTTAGTCTGTACTTGTACCAGTCAAAGTGAAATTTGCAGATCTCCACACACTTTCGAAAGAGTCTAAGTTCTATGGAATAGATTGCATTTAAGAGGGATATATACCATGGAGGTATGAGGTGTCCAATACTACACTGGATTCTAACGTCTTTTTCTTGTTCACAGTATGTATGTTCAATGGACTGCAGCCGGCTTTGCTGAGTCCATGTCAAGCGCCTGCATTATCCATTACCTGTGGTTAAAAATTAGTAACATTGCTAACACAATTATGTTGTTTGGGTACCCCGACCCCAACTTTTCAACCATCGCCCACTTCGTCTAATAAGGAATTTCTGTTTTGGTCTCAGTCACCCCATTGAGTAATAACGCTAATGTTGTAAAATTAGCATACCTATCTATTCAGTATCAGATCTGATATCAGTATCAGTACAGCTAGAGGCTCAATGTGATATTCATAACTAATAGCACAGTTTCATTATTCTAGTACAAAGAGTGAAACCCCAGTTAAAATGAAAGGCTGTTCCTTTAAAAGGTATGGAAAGGAAAATGATTCTGAGTCTGTCTGTATGTGTGTATTCAGAATGGTGTAAATGACAAGAAACAGATCTTAGCTTCTGCTGATGCCCAAAGTCCAGACTGTGTGGGCATCCCCCCTCTCCTGTCTCATTCTCAAGCCTGTTCCTTAAGGAGTTAAAGAACATTTGTTATGTTAATTGCTCTGCTGAGAGGGATCCTTAAAATTTGTTTTTGCACAGTTATCACTCTATGAAAGAAATTTATCTGCTACTCATCTCCACTGAAGCATACCTTAACTGCAAAGGAAGTTCTTCAGCTTTATGCACTAGTGCGTGGTTAGGCTAGGACTACCCCAAAAAGCACTGATTTGCAAATGAAAAGGGATGGAAAACCTCTCACAGGCTACCGGATGAAAAGTGTTCTGGTTTTTCAAAGTGCTGAACAACATTATACTTAGATAAAATTTTATCTTTACCAGTATAAGTTACAGACTTCAAACATCCATCATAAAGGAGATATTTTCAGCTTATATTGATAATTGATAAACAAAAAATGGCAATTAGATAGTTTCTGTTTTCCAAACTTGTCTGAAACTACTTACTTACAATATCAATATTTGCTGTGTTAAAAAAAAAAAATAATGCTAGCCTTTTAAAAGCAAGCAAGTAGCACATTGTTATTATAAAAAGTAATGCAAAGTGGTCACTTCGAAAGATGACTGGAAATGCTCATGTAGCGCTGGGGCTCTTCTAATGTTCTTTAATTAGCCTTCTCTCCTTGGAGTAAGATATTTGGTAGATTTCTTAGCTTTGTTTGGTCTGGTTTTGAATCCCTTACTTTTACTGATACCAGCTTATTATTTATTTTGTTTGCAAAACACATTTCTGCTTTCCAAATGTAACACTACATTTTATTTTATTTTATTCAACATCCTTTCTTCTGGACATTCTAACAACAAATAAATAATTTAAATGTTCGTAAAACAATTTATTCACTCACAAACAATAACCTAACCTCTTTTTCTTTTTTTGGAGAGCACAAGCAAAATGTACTAATGAAAAAAGATTTCAGAAACCCACTTACATATTATGCTTACAGCATTGGTTTGAACTGGGGACAAGTATTATGTGTGTACCGAAGATTTATTTGTGGAGATGAGCACAGGCTGTTGTGCAAAGCTTTCAACCTCCCAAATGACTTCTGTAAAATTAAAAGTAATGACTGAAAGAGAAAGTCAGCTGTAGAAATCTTCTGTGGTACTTTAAATTGAAATTTTGTGGAAATTGTTTCTTGAACAGTTTCTTTAACTTTGTTTTCTGTTGGATACTAGGATTCCCACTGCATAGAATGGGGGAAAAAAATCTTATGAAAAAGCCAACTTTTGTCCCAGTTTTGGGGAGATCATGGTTTATATGACAGACTTTATATATATATATATATATATAAATTTATATATATAAATTTATATATATAATTTATATATATATATTAGGGTCTGTCGTATATTTATATGACAGGCTTAAACACACATGATCTGCTCAGGATATGAAATAAAATAGTATGAAAAATAGTCCATAGGAAACTACTTACTTTTGCTTCATACCTGACAATTGATACTCTTCCAAGTTAAAACATTGTTGTTCACTTGTCTTACAGGATGATTTTAATGTTATTATTTATTTTTGAATAGGAGATTTTACCTGTTTTTTTCTTTCTGCAACATCTATAAAAGATCTTTAAGAGTCAGTACAGTATCTGCTTGTCTGTGCATGTAAACAGGAAGAACTATCTGGGGAACATAATCATGGCAAAAGGTCATGTTTGCCTTTTATTTGAAATACTTCTAGACTATCAAGTGGTTTAGAAGTCACTCAATCGATAGCAGAAGTCAAGGAAAACAGCTTGGTTTAGCAACATTAATGTATTTTGAGTTTTCTAAGACAAAACATTATTTCCCTTGGCATTTTAATTGAGACAGAAGCTGAGAATTCATCTTTATCTCAAGTATTTTGGGTTGGGAGATGTGTATAAAATTACTGGTAGAGTGCCTTGTGTTCCTGTAGAATACATGGCAATGTTTTAATAGTAAGGCTTTAATTCATATATATCATGTAGTAGTTCCTTCATTATGCTATTTAAAGAAAAAGGAGGTTTATTTATTTTGATTTTTTTCACTCTGCATGTTCCATTGACACAAAATGGACTTTTGGGTATGCATAGCAAGGCAAGAAAAGACCTTCAGTGCATCCGTGTCTGCTAAACAACACAAAATGTTTCTTATAAAAACAGTTAAAAGAAAAAAGGGTGTCTGAGGTTGTGGGATATATGTTTTCAGATTATTTTACCATATAATCCATCTGAATTATTGTAAAGACAGCAGTTCAAGCAATTTAAAAAAATCTTATGCTGTCTGCAGTTTATTCCCTACTAAAAATGACATTGTTTTCATTTAAACAATTATATTGTGTTAAATACTCCCCCACGGAACAGAACTGAGAAACCGCCTATGTCTTAAAACTCCAAAAGAGAAAAAGACATACATTTGTAAAGGATTGATGAAGGATAATACCACACAAAACTGGACAAACTACTAAAATAGCATGGATTTTGTTAAATTTCACATCACTTTCCAGTTTGATAACTGAATATTGAAATTAAATAGTGAATGAGAGAGCAGTTTGTCTCAAAAATATAGAAGCAGAAGGAGTCCAGGAGGATGTGTATTAATACGGACTACCAGAGCTTGTGAACCATGAAGGATTATCTTGGTGAGTTATGGGTGCAGGCTGCAAGGATAGAATTAATACAAAAAGAAGGGCTAGCAGAATATGAAGCACTGGCTGTGGCTGTCTCTACAGTGCTCTTGGCTGCTATGCTTTGGTTGAGGTTGTATTTCTCAAATCAGACAACGTGACTCAGCAGACGGAAACTTGAGTGAGGAAATCAAGGTGTGTGCTTTTGAAGGGACCAGGGCATGGATAAGCCAAATTTCTTATTAGAGAAATGGTAAGACTAGGACATATTGAAATGTGCAGTGAATCTTATCTACACCTCAGTGTAATCATTCGCAGAGAGATCTTCAGTATTACTTACCTTTGAGCCCTATCTCATGGGTTATTTGAAGTAGGAGTTTCAATGTGCACTAAAATCAACCTCTTTAATTACTCCAGAAACCCTGACCATTATTAAAATCCAGTTCTTTCATTATGCATTGGCAATCTATTTCAAAAAAAAATTTAAAATACCTGTAGTATGCTATGAAATATGTGCATTCAAGTGAAAAATAATTTGGTTAGAATTAATGTAAATGCTCAGCATTGGTGAGCATTTTCTTAAATACTCTTTGCTTTAAAATTAGTATGAAGACTGAAAAACTAAAATAGTTTATTAATGGACTGAGACTCCTTAAACTTTTTCATAATGGGAGTCAGGTGTGTAGAATCATTTGAAAAATCTCACTGAGTACCTATATGCATCTTTAGGCACTTAAATGCCTTTAAAAACCAGTTCCCTATTGTACTATTGTCAATTAATTTCAATTTGGGTAATATTATGGGAAAATATTCTAATGTCTTTGCAGACATAAGAACAGCAGTCATAAAATATGATTTTTTTTAGAGCCACTTTAAAACACAAAGAAATTAAACTTTTTTAGTGTGCATCAATTCGAGAGATACCGTACAACGCATATGTGTTTTATGATTTTACTTTCCTGATTTCACCACTGTCCCTGAGAATTTAGAACCAGACACTGAGTCCTGCTCCTTGCCTGCTTAGTTGTTTTGGGCTGCAGAAAGTGCCCTTCAAACATATCATCTAAAGCCCTTAATACAAGTTTTCAATTATTTGAGCTACTGCAGAAATATTTCCAAGTTCTTCTGGCAATGTTTACTTCGAAGTAAAAGTACAGTCAAGTGCAGGGCTGGAGTGTGCCTAGATGCAGTGATCACCAGGATGATGTTCATGCCCAGATTTGTTTTCTAAGCAAGAGGAGTCCAGTTTCACAAATGGAGAAGTAGAGAATAGGTCTACAATTCACATCTGTTTTGTTTTAGTTTGGTTTGTTTTTTATTTAGAAACATAAAGCGGTATAGAACAAAGCGCAAAACTGAAGCAGGGAGAATGGTGGTATTTTCTACACATGAAACATATGTGGTATTTATTAATGAGTTAGGTGGCAAAAAAGCACTGTGGGTATGGGAATCAAAAGATGGTTCCTCCCCCTTACAGAGGTACAGTACTGCCTATGTACCAGGATAGGATTTCATATTGCTTCATGGTCTCAGTGCAGACTTTGCTGCTCAAAGGATCTTAATACCTGAGCAATAGCTCAATTCCAACTCTGCAGGTTGCTGTTAGAAATAGCTACCCTTCAGTACGTTATAGGAACATTTTACTCTAGTTTGTTTGTTTGATTTTGTATTTTTTCCTTAAAAATAAGAAAATCACACTTCTCAGCTACTAACATTTCATACCTAAGCATTTCATACTTGTAAACAAAATGATTGAGAGCTGTCAGTTGGAAATGTCATGTCTGCTGTCAATGGTTCGTGAATAATTGACACTCATTACCTAGGGAAAGTTGCAATTATCCTGACTCATTAACGTAAGAAGAACTAAGCCTGGTTTTGTTTTGAGGTTGTAGGATTTTGTCTCCTTAGTGTAGGAGGTAAAAAGTATCCAGTCAGGATGTTGCTACAAAAAGAACAAATCTGAATGAATAAGAAAAACCTCAGAACTATGAATATTTATCAAGATTTCAAGCATTGTTTCATTTCAGCCTGTATATACTACTTTGCTGTAGTATTATTTTACAGGGAATATTTCTATGATAAATTTGTTTGCTAGCCTAAAGGTCTGGAGGACAGCTCTTGTTTGAAAACACACATGCACATGAAATAAAGTATCAGTTGGAAAACCAGAGTATCTTCTCACTTGTGTTCATTTTTTTTTTTTTTGTACAAAATACAGCTGCGTCTATTCAGAAAGCAAAAAGAGTTGGTGATCAGTAAGAGCACAAACAGAAAAACAATCAAGCAAACCAAGTTTTCTGGCTAACAATATCAACAAAAGGAATAAATATTTTTAACAGAAAGTTGGTTATAAAAACAATCAAAGAGTTAACTTGATTTCAGGACTAAAGTCTATTAAAGCAACATTTAAAACAACAACAACAACAAAAAAAAAAACAAAGTAGTCAAAAAAAACTCCAAGCTAGGAAAAACAAGCAAAGAATCAAACCCATGATATTTACAGTGTTCATTCAAACTACAAGGTAAATATTGCTTCAGAGACAGTATATAAAATGCTTTCTCCCCATGTGTATAATATGACAGACTGAGAATTCTTTAGCTCCTGAGCAAAGCATCAGAGCAGCCTTGAGGTTTAATTTACAAGTTTAAAAAGTTCCTTTTCTTGAAAAAAACAACAACCCTTTGAATTTTAATTTGAAACCATGGAATTCTTTCCCACAAGCTACTACCATTTTAGATGTTCCTTACTGCTTTTAAAGTTCCCATTGCCCTTAGAAACATATCATGAATTGGAGGACATCATACCAACTTATAGGGCTGAATCATAACTGCTATAATAAGTTCTCTTTGTCAGTAGTGAATAGTCCAAGTCACCATTCAGAAAGGATAACCAAGCTATTGCTTCCCAAATGTAATACACTTCATTAAAATTCAAGCTCACTTCTTCAGACACACAGTCACTGAACTCCAAACCTTCATAAATCTTGTAACATCTCATTTCTTCTTCATAGCTCTGAAATCTTTGAATTGGGGGCTTTGGTAATTTTCCTCATGACCTCAAAACACATTAATTTCAGTCCATTTCTATCTTTTCTTTTTTTCTTATTTTGTCAAAAATTGCAAAAGAATATGACAAACAGTTTTGAAGATCTTACATGATGGTTTGGTCCTTTTATTTTTCAGACATGGGGTCTTCTCAGCATTTGCTGAAGACTTCCTGACATCTCACCCAATTTTTCCATTGTTTATTTCATACCTTTGTTCAGGGTGATATATCTTGGGGGGAAATATATATATATATATTTCCTTCTTTTCATAGGTCACTTCTTTTATGTAGCCTTCATATGGTCTTCTTTCTGTAGTGGTTATCCATTCCAAAGCAGAGAAAGTAAATGAAGAAAAACCAAGTCAGTTACTGAAGTTTCCAGTCTATATTTATGAGCACAGTATTAGTTTTAAGCTTAGTAGGTGGCAAAGAAATACCAGTGACAGGTATCTATTTCTCTAACAATCCTTATTAATCTTGTCCTTCAATAATTTTATGCTTTTTATCCAAATCCACTTTTGTTTGTTTTGATTTTTTTTTTTAACTTCCTGTTCTGCAAACAGTCCCTCTTTCACATAAAATTCAGTCTTTGAAATACAAGGTGAACCTGGTAACAGATGACTGATGCTCACATGTACTCCTAAAGAAGTGTGTTGAGTGTTAAGCAATGCAATGCATATTCCTATAATGCTATAGTTGCATATGCACCCACAATTCTCTAGGAGCATTGGAAACCTATGTGAAAAGTTCTCAATATGTAAAGTTAAACTCACTGACACATAATTCTGCACACCTATCTCTAGAAATTGTCAAATTATAATCACGTTACATAGCTGAACACAATCATGCATCATTTGTTCATAATAATTTCATTTCCAAATGAAATGAATGGAACAAGAATACAAGCAACAGAAACAAGATATATTCAGAGCTATTCGTATCCATAAACTGTATACACTCTAAGCGTTCTGCTTGTACCCAGGCATGACCAGAGAAATCTCAGCAGACATTTCTCAGAAATATCTAAATTTATCTTAGCCTGCAATTGATCACTGCTTATGCACAGAGATTCATACACAGCAAATTAGGGGTGGTAAGGGTTAAGTATATGTGCATGTACATGGTATGCATATAAGTATGTAATACACACAATATGGCTCTTTACACACATACAAAACCAGCCTCTCTGTGTATGTTTCAGCATGGCTGTTGTTTTATGTGACCCAACGTGGCTTCCCAGTCTTTGGAATGTAAATGACTCACTGTGGAGACTCAGAACAAGGTAAGAACACTAACCAAAGACTAAAGTTGACAAGAAGTTGTGCACATAAATGCATCACTTATTCATGAATACCTACACATGCAATGCTGTAAGTTATAGGACTGTGTTTCACCGTGCTAATCCCAAGTCAGTAGTTTTTTGTTTCTCTAATTTCCTATGAGCTGAACACTGAATATCACTCTAAAGATGTAATTCACGTACAGTTGTCCTCTTTCACTAGCAAAACCTTCTACACAGTAGTACATCTCATTTTAAAAGGTGCATATATATATATATACACTAATGCTAAGTGATTTACACAAACAGCAGCCACTATTATTTAATAATACATTGTATTAAGAAAAAAGAAAATAGGACAAAGTTTTTACTTCCATGATGTAGTGTAGTAGCACAGACTAATCAATACATAAGAGATTCAAGGTTGTCAGCAATTAATTCTAACAGCAAACTGAGCATATTAAAGGGTCTTGGTCAAATCCTAAGAGCCTTGCAAAAATTTAACTTAATCTTTGCCTTCCGCTGAGAGATTGCTAGGATCTAGACCATCATCATATGGGGGAATATAAACTCCCTTTGCATTGTTTCCTATCTCTTATGAAGCATACGATAGAAAACTATTTAAAAAAAAAAAAAAAA
>WBMW01000226.1:87401-169005 GCA_013396635.1 Penelope pileata | reverse complement strand
AAAAAAAAAAAGAAGAAGAAGAAAGAAAAAAGAGGAAACCCTTCACATTTTGTTCCTTTGTAGAAGGTGCATCTACTATTCCTGTCACCTGATTTATTTTATCTGATTTAGCTCCATTCTTTTTTTAGACATTCTGTTAGGTATTGGTAAGCTCAATATGCCAACTTTCACTTTAAATTTGCCATACTGGCATATTTGCAGCTATGTTTCTTTCACTTTTTATCTTTCAATCAGGAACACTTATGGTTACTGTTCAGTGGTGTAATTTTACAGGCAGAGCAAAGGGCATAGTTCTACACAATATTGATACACAGCATTTCTCACAGAATTAGCATTTTCATCTGGCTTCAGTGGTGACTGTAGACATTCAACTATGTTGTCTTTAAGAAGATTATTTTATGAAGGCAAACTGTTGAAAAAGATCAGACCCAGTACTGACCCCTGGGGGAGCACTGCTAGTTATCGGCCTCCAAGTAGACTCTGTCACTGATCACAACCCTTTGAGTTCTGTCAGTCAGTCAGTTCTCAATACACCACACTGTTCACTCTTCTATCTCACACCCCCTAAACTTACCCATGGGGAAGTTATGAGAGACGGTGTCAAAAGTCTTGCTGATGTCACGGTATACTACATCCACTGCTCTCCTCTCATCGAACCAGTCAGTCGTGACATTGTGGAAGGCTACCAAATTGGTCTAGTATGATTTCTCCTTGGTGAGTCCGTGTTGGCTACTCCTGGCAACCATTTGCTTGGAGATAAAATCCAGAACAAGTTGTTCCATCACCTTTCCAGGGAAGGAGGTGAGGATGACCAGCCTGTAGTTTCCTGGCTCCTTCTTACCCTTTCTGAAGACTGGAGTGACATTGGCTACTAATTCAAGACCGTAACATTTCATTTTTTTCATCCAGTATATCTAAGTCAAAAGGAGTTACTGTTGTTTTATTATTGATTCCTTGTTCTTTCATGTTTTCTTAAACAAGAAGATTCATATCGCTAATAAGTTAAAAGATAGCTTTAGAGAAATATGTAACCAGAGTACTAGAACTTAATTATGTGTGAATAGATGAAGACATATATTCAATCCAAAGCTTAATTATAAGGAAAATTAGAAGAAAAAAATCTTAAGGATATAAGAAATGTGACAAGGACCTTTGATTTTTTTGAAACCAGTAAGCAAGCCACTTGTCATCCGGCAGAAATGCACTAATTTCAGCCAAGCAACAGCAACAACAGCATAAAAAATGCAGAACTTTTGTTATTGCTATTACTAGAGAAGTTAGGACTTGGACAGGTAGGGTGAAGTGGGAAATAAAAGCACCTGCCATTGAAATGCAAACAATTTAGAAACATTGAGAGAAGAGCAAAAGTTCCATCCAACTCAGCTGCAAGACTCAACCATTAAGGGTTGGAATTCTTTTTCTTTTTTTTAAATATTGAAGATACAAATCAAAAGGGAGGAAAAAGAAATTGATAAGACTCGATGTTCTACACGAAGATTTTTTAAAAGTAAATGCAGACATTCCGATCTCTTTAGTACAGAGACTTACAAAAATAAGTATGAAATCAGTTATTTGAGGATACTGATTTTTTGATCAGAACCTTTCTTATGAGTTAATACTTTCAAGTATTTCTGTAGGCAGGTTAGTATGCATAATACATTTGGAACTGTACATTGGTTGGTCAGACAAAAGATATAGGATTGTTTCAGTTTCTTTGAGGCAAAACTGTTTTCTTAAAGGAGCTCATAATGTAAGCATGTGCAGTTGTAATAAAAAAGAACAAAAAGGAATAAAAATGTGAAGCACTGATATTTTATAACTTTCAGCATAGGACTTTTGCTTCTCAGCACCTCATTGTTTCTGAAAACCTGGAGTTTATAATAAGCCAATTTATGTCTGAAATCAAAAGGGTAAATAAATGATGTGTCTTGAAAACCATGTAAAACAGTCTGATACTGCAAATGACTAATCACATGATTTCAGCAGGGGGTTAGGAATGTAAATAGGAGTTAAGATCCCCTGCTGAACCTGGAGTGTGTTTAACATTATATACTTGAGCAATATTTAAATTGATGGAAACTCAATATAACATTAAGCAATCTCATGTTTAAATGAATAAGGCTGAGATTATTCTAGGTGAGTTATTAATACAATATTTTATATCCTTTTACTTTTATATCCTTTTATTTTCATACTATTTAAATTCACAGTTCAGTTTTCTTTCTAGTTTGCTGAACTGAATAAATGTTTGGTTTATTGATATTTTGCGAAAAATAAGGTTCACTAGAACATTCTCATCACTCATATCAGTGAGCTCCATGTTTATTCAGCACAATAGAAGACATTTGAATTCTGAGTTGTTAAATGAAAGATTTTATAGATATCTGTAAGTGATGAGATCATTCGGTAGTACCATTCATCTATAATAGATATTAAATTCAACACAGGATTGTTTTTACAGTAGTATGAATATATCTGATTTTACTAATTCACTTAAAATGGTAGGCTAATAATATATATAACTACTTCCCATATCTAAATATAGCTTTTGATTAAACAGCTTTCCTGATTCCAGAGCCACTGCACCAGTTCATCCTGTTACGGAAAGGTGAAAAACAGCTCACTCTGCTTCATCTCAGTGAGCTTATGCACAGATGTTCACGGTGTTCCCTGATTCAGATCCTGAATAGAAAGTCAAGACTTCAGGTAAATTCAGGTTTCAAGGTCTGAAGTTGGCTTCTTCTAGGCCAATATAATCTCTGCATGCTATTTTCGTTAAATCATTTCTGGTAACAAAGAAATGTCCCCAGTGTATTATATGCAGCAAAAAGCATCATCAGGGCTACTGTAATTTGAGAAGGCTGGATAGATGTAAACAGTTATTCTAGCTTTAAGACAGTAGGGCTGATGCAGATTTCTGGTTTGAAGAATTCTACAGAAATAACTAACATCAAAGGAGAGCCGCTTCAAACCATCATTAAAAGTGGAAAAAAAAAGTCTAACCTGTTCACCATAGGTGTTGTTTCTCTGGCATCAATACGTGTGTAAATGTTTACAACCGACTTTGTTTTCTTGTTTCCTGTATAAAACTTAGATATGTGGCAAGTCAGGGTGTTTCACAAAGACTGCATCTATGGGCAAACAAAGAAATAAAGCACAATTAGATGGCACAGTAATAGGATGACATCAAATTCTCTTTTAACTCACAGCTTTCAATTTTACATTTGAAAAAGAGAAAGTAAATGCATATTCTCGTATCAAAGAGTGCAATAGGTAGTCAGATTATGACTGACAATTATATCCCAGATGCAAGGATTCAACAGCAAATGTTTCTTTAAAATGTTTACAATGTTTAATTTAAGCTAACTTGCAGTTATCTATATTTACCTTTTCTTGATAAAAACATCCTTTTAGTCAACTACAAAATAACTTTTTTTAAAAAAATTACTTTAAATCTTTTAAAATCTTATACTGTCCTTGGCATCAAATGTACTATCCATAAACATCTACATTTGTATTTAAATGTAAAGTATGGAATAACTTATATAAAAGTTAATTAAGACAGTAGCTTCATGACCTACTAATCTTTGCTATATCTGATAAAAGAAGTGTTACCATGTCTCAAATTATCAAGGCTAGGCCAGAGACTTTTTTTTTACAGCATTTAGGTAGACAATAACAGTAGATTTATGTTTTTGCTACCAATTTTGAACAGCACACATCATCAGTTGAGGAAGTGCTACCCATGAAAGATTTAAAGTGTCAGAAGTCTGACAACGGTTGCAGCAGTTCTCTGCATTTATTTAGTGCAATGGTACTGATTCTTTATGTGCCTTAAGCAGTTCCACCAGCCCAATTTGCAGAACATCAATTCAATCACAGCAGCTTTAATTGTCATTGAGTTTTTTAACCTGGCACCCAACAAGTTTAGGAACATCTAAGAAACATACCAGCATTGCATTATTCATCCGTAACGTGAAATATCAAAACCAGTTAGGTCAAAAAATATACTGTCATCTACATTGATTGTATTTTGGCCTTTCTAAAGCCACTTGGGACAAAGAAAAGACCTATTGCCTTATGTATCAGTATTACCAAGTATTAATAAAACTAAAAAGATTTTATTAAAGAAGTTTTTAGCCATCAGAAATAATGCGTGGAAGAACTTACTTAACAGAAGATAATTTGTAGCGCCCAAGAGCAGATAATTAATTTATCTAATATATTGTTCAAAAGCATTAATTTCATTTAATTACCATGTTACTTGTCTGCTTTCATTTGCTATGAAGCTCCATATGCATTCAGTGTTCAAATATTCAAATTTTCCTATTCTTTGATTAGTTAAGTAAGGCACAAAATAATTTCTGTTTTCTTAGAGGCAACTCCACTGCCTTGGAGAGTCCCTTGTTAACGTCACTGACAGTGTTACATTAGGAGAGGAGACTGAGCATGGGAAATATCCAGCAAAGGAAGAAAGGTCATTACAGGAGGATGCTATCTGGGCCCAGGAAAGAACAAATATACTCTTTGAGGAACCTTTTCATTATCAGTCTACTTTCGTTCTGCTGGGTGGAAAGCACCATGTGAAATTGCTCTCAGGCTAGAGGTGGAAGATCCCATCTCCCTTCATCCCTTACAGCAGAGAGAAAACTAATTGCTATGCAGATGTGGCCCATTGTTCATTATAAATCCATACACCTAATACAAACTGCTGCCTTCAAATTTGTTTACAAACATTTACACCAGTAAAATCACATTGTACAAAGAGTAACAAAGATGAGCAAGAAGAATCTTAAAATTGACACAGCATAAAATTTTTTGCAAAAGTTTTCAGTATTATCAGTCTTAATAGTTAGCCATAAAATCAAATGCAGCAAAAAGTGTATGTGAAGGAATTACCATTTCACACCAATCTAATACACAAGTTCAGTTATCCAATAAAATAATAAACCACAAATAACATTTCCCCAAATCACTCAGTTTCATAACCTTGAGTCAGATTACCAGAGCCATTTTTTACCACACCTCAGCATGTTTTTTCTTTTTTTTTTCTTTTTTTGTTAGAATTATTGTTAATCTTAGAGAGGGTGGTTGTTTATTTTATATTTTTTTGATTTGAGATATTGTATTTTTGAAGCAAGAAAGAGCTACATGATATGCAATCTTGCAAGCTCCTGATTAACAATAAAAATGTTAACAATATTGGACTGTAATATAACGATAAGATTAAACTGTGAAACAAGTTTGATTGCAAAAGACCTGGTCTGAAAAAATGTAATCCTGATGTAAAATGCTATATATCACAGCTGCAGAGGAATAATAAACCACCTTATGCATATACTAAAAGTTAAATATTCAATTATATTTTAAAAGTCATTCTTATCAGTGAAACACACTTGCTCTACCAAAATAAAAGTTTCATAATTGAAAACGAAAAAGTTATAGCTGTGTCCTTCAATTTTTTCCAAGGTGTCTGTTGATTTTTCTCTGGGAGAACACTTGAGATGACCTTATTTTTCTAGGGGTGGGGGATAGGGGAAACAAACCTTCCGTTTTGTTCAGTCATTTCCCTCCTAACTGAGATACGCTATTCTTGTAAGCCTTCTCCTGTTCACATAGTATTTCAAGACAATATTCAGACTGGTAAACTACGGATTTATAAGTGTATATTTTATCCATTTTGCACTAAATAAAATAAAATAAAATAAAATAAAATAATAAAAAAACCACTCTGGTTTTCCATACTCAAACTCATACAGTACTTTTAAAATTTGGTTATTTGGTCGATTTTGAGTATGGGAATTTTATGCTTTGGGTAAAATGTGCTTTCATGAATTGTGGTTGATTTATTCAAGCTTTTACAGAGACATTGCTACCTCCTAAATCAGTTTCCCATACAAACACAACGTATTAGCTTCTGTGGAATGCTCAAATACAGTGGCTGTTTGAGTTAGATAAAATCAAAACATTAAATTTGCTGAGCACTACAAATATTTGACTGATAATTCATTCGCTCATCTCTGATTAACAACAGGTTTTGTAAAAGCCTTCTCAAACCTAGAACAAACTATAAGACTTAATCCCACTAATCCTCCAAAGCTGAAAAACCTAAAAAACATCAAGTCAGTTTTGTAGCATGTACTGTTGGTCAGGCAGGTCATCAGATTTGCATCCTAGAAAAGAAAGTGGTAGGTTAACCAGCCCAGCTTAAATTACAACTGCATTTTTTTGGGTGCCAGAATCTCACCAGGTGACATTATGGCTCATGCATCTAAATTCACTAGCACGGAGCTTAAACACTTTCTTTCACCCCTTGGGATTTAAACAGTGTTGTGTTCAAAAACATGTAAAGGGAGATGATAGCTCTTCAAGGGATCTGAAATAGCCAGGGATCACTGTGGAACTGAGGAATCACTGGTGACCACAGTGATAACTCCTTTGCTTACACCCCAGTTCCTTAGGCGACTTTTGGTTTACCTGGTATTGTATTAAATAAATCCCTTTCACCAGCGCTGCTTAATTTTCCTGTTATATCAAGGACCTCTCAAGGTAGAAGGCAAAAGTTCCCATTCATTAGGTACCTAAGAACATTGCAAAATACACAGTTTTAGTTCAGGAACATTACATTTTCTTATCTAATAGAAAATAACATATAAATTCATTGAAGGAAAACAAGGTTAGAAGCTGGTATCTTTCAGCTGACATCTTTAGCCAAAAGATCAGTGGGAGAGGGAATAAAAAGAGTAAAAATAAAGAAAGTCAAAGTTAGCCATAACTAGCCAATAAAGGCAAAGAATTTATGCTAAGTAGCTATGCATTACTTATTTTGCACTTTTTCCCCAGTAAAAAGGAAATGAATGATGGATATAGTATCACTCTTTTTCAGCTCATGACAACACGCCACTTGTTTGTGTGGACTAATAGGCATCATATCCATTGAAAAAAAAAGAGCACAACATTTTTTCAACCCCACCATAAGAATTTTAGGAGATACCATATTAAAAGCCACAAAGTTAATGGCAAACATTCAATTTTATGGTCCGGTACTTCCTTAGTTTTCAGGATTTCAAACTGTATTTTTGTTTCTACTCTAATTCTATCTAAGATGTTGGACGGAGGTTTTTCATTTAGATAATGCACATACCTTCATTTTTTTAAAATGAAAACACTCAGAGAATTTCTAGATTACCATGGAAAAAGATTATATATATGTTGGTGCACTGCTGATCCTTTATAGATGTTTAAGCAGCGCTCATCACATTTCTTTTCCATTATTTTTTTTCTCCACATTAGATGAGAAATTCTCTGGTGAGTATTTCCATGAAGTGTGGTTCAGAACACTCTACTTTTCAGGTTATTTCAAATTTTCTTTTCTTAATGTGTTATTCATTATGCAATAACTTGGATATACAGCTATCTTTCTCCATGAACAATGCGGTGTTCCAATTCAATAACAGTTTACATAGAATACTTATATTGGTTCTTTTAATTATTAAGAAAGAAAGAAGAAGGAAAATAAGCTTTAATTTTATTTATTTATTTATTTATTTTGAGGAGGCAGAACAGGCTGTGTATGACACTATTTCTGCATGCTGGTTGGCCTTGACCATACAATTTCCCGCTATATTCTCTGTTTTACTCACATAGATTAAGAAAGACTGTTATTATTTGTTAAAAAATGAGAATACTAAAGGTTTAGTAAACTTTAGTTTTGGAAGAAATCAGATTTTTCATAAACATTTACTTGCATAATTTCATGTCAATTGAAAATATGCTAGTCCACATCTTTACAGGCTATTGTTACACAGCTTGCACAAGTCTAAACCTTTTCCAAATGTCAACAGAAATGATAAGTATACCATCAGGGTATGAAAAAAAACACTAAGCCTGGACTCATCTCACTACATTTCATTTCATTTCATCCGACTTCATTCAAAGTCACAACAATTAAAAATTAAAATTAACTTTCACATGTAAAAAGTATTTTTATATTACCAACTGCTAGCCAAATTGTATATTACTTTTCAACATGTTGCCACCTTTTAAAAGTGCTGCAATCTATTCTGTTTATTTGCAGTCGTGTCATGATGTAGAAGCAAAACAAATAGAGTACACATTATCTTCCCAGACAAACAGGCATAACATATATTTGCTGTACCATAATTAAAAGTCTCTTTTCCTCTTTTTTGAATTGCACTCAGTGCAATTGTGTTAACGTGCTTCTTAACAACACTCACAGTAACAGTTTTGCTCCAGATCCTTGAAGAGGAGTCCCGTAAAACAGAGAAATTTTGATGTATGCGAATGTTAATAGAGTTATTTCCACCATGTGTATATACTGGAAATAAGAGCCAATCATCTGTCCAGTGCATTTTAAATTTGGCAATCTTTCTGCTCAATTGAGATCAGCAGGCTGTTGAACTTGCATGGGTCAGGACATTTTTTTAGAAGACTATGTTCTTACTTTCTTGTTTAAAACAATTAATCATTGCCCTTTCCATCTGAAGAAGCTTTACATTTTTAAAGGTAATTTACTGTGCAAAGTTTGATTTGCTAGGCCTGAACTTTCTGCTGCAAGTTAGTTGACATTACATTTCTCCTACTCTTTCTTTTTAATCTTCAAAATCATGGTTGATTTCCCCATAGTGAATAATTAATAAAGTAAACTGTTCTGCTGGATAAATTAGAACGAATACAGAATAGCAGAATAGCCTTTTTCCTTTACAGTTGGGGTAGAGAAGCACAATTCTGAAAGAAGAATATGAATATATGCATAAATGTTCAACTCTTTCGTAGAGCAGTAGTTGCTGTCTGGAGACATCCAGCCACATTTTACTGCACGGCAAACAGGCTCACATTCCATTCAGTACCACATTGTCTCCATTGAAGCCAGAGTAATATATTCTATCATGTTTGTATTAGCTATATGTAAACCAAAAATGGCCAGGCTTTGTTAGAGATAAACATTTAAAACCTGAATTAGAAGAGTTCACCACCTTGAGAGATTCCAGAACCAAATATCTGACATACAGAGCCACATAATTCCTTCACATTTTAAATCTTTCTTAGATCACCACAAAAATTAGAAAGTGAAACAAGTAAGAGCTGTGAAAGAGCATTTTGCACTTTACGCACTGAGCATACTGCTTCTACAGTACATTATTTTACACTGGCTTCTGACAACAGAAAGTACTGCTTGTTCCTCAGGAGAATTGTGAATCTCTACATTCTTTAAGAATCCCTGTGTTATATTTCTGTACCCCAGAAGAAAAACACTTTCATACTCAAAAAATTATATATAAATTTTCGTTGGTTATACAAATACTGAATTTTAATTAAAATAGAAGTAACAAAAGCAATTTTTACATCAAGGATGGTAGATGTGTATTTCTTGATACATACTTTACTAATACTGAAATCACCTTTATCTGCAGAAACCTAAGAATCCTTATATAAAAAAAGATGCACTATGCATCTCTTTTCCAGATTTAGTGAATTTCTGCTTTTCAAAATTTTGCAAGGAATTTCTTTACAGTATTCTTTGGACCCTAAATCAGAATTTCTCAGTGAAATAAAAAAATCATGTGCCTCTTGATTCTAAACTAACACTTCCTGAGTGAGGCTCTGGAATAATTTAAGAAGCCTAACGGTTTAACTACAGAAGTGAACTATTGAGAGATAAGATTTACAGTAGTTTAGTTATGTGCTTTCTCTGAGGTAACTGAAGTAATTTGACCTCGTACTCACACACATACAGGCATATTTACACCACATTATCATGCGGTCTGTCTCAGCTTTATGCCTGACTTAGAAAAAGTAAATGTAATGTTTTTTTGCAACAAATAATGATGCTTTGCTTGTGATATAATCAATATGTTCTTTCTGATATTAGAAAATGAAAAAATTCATTCATTTTGAAATATATAAGAGAAACTTCGGATTAGGAAAAAAAAATAAAAAGTCCACTCTTCACTGAAATCCCAGTGCTAAAAAAATAAAAGCTAGTATTTAAGAGGGTTTCTTTTTTCAATATTTGCCTCTGAGTATTGTAGGGCTTTTCATGATTGTCTCTTATAATCAAGAAAGAAAACAGAATTTTCCTACACAAAATCTGAAATGAGTATATGCTCATATATCTCTAATTTAACTGCAAACATACTGATATTCCCAATTAAAACTCATGTCATGCCAGGCAAAAACTGTAAATGTTTTGGTGCATGCAATGAACAACCTCAAGAAAAACTGTGTGATCCAAGAGTCTGAATATGGCCAGTCCTATTACTCCAGTGTTTCTTAAGGTTTTTTTCACATTATGAAAAATCTAACATGTTCTAAGTAGAATTCTTTATATTTGTATTATTATTAATATTTTTGTAAAGGCATAGTTGTTCTGATAGATAGCAAAAGGAAAGTGTACTCGTAAAAATAAATAATAAGAACAAAGGTGTGAAACAGCTCATCCTTTGTCACTGCAGTCTGGTTACCGAGATGAACAAAACTCCTGAAGAGTAATGATATAACAAAAGCTGATCAAAAGGTAAAGTTATTTCAAGGAACATTTTCTTTACAAAAGTAAGAGTTTTCTAGGAAATAAAGAACAAGAACTCCTTTTGACTTATGTATACTGAATAAAAAGAAAATGAAATATTGCAGTCTTGAATTAATAGAGTGGTAACTCAGGTAAGTTGCAGTTGTATTTGAGTACTTCCACCCCATTCTACATGCCAAATTTCATTGTTAGGCTATACCCCGTTTTCTTATGGTTTTCCTTTGATGATAGCTTCACAATGACAGTGAGTGGAGCCTCAAGCCTCATAAAGGACCCCCATGGCCTATCAAGAATAATGAGAACATTCTTAAATTATTTCATTTACTTCAACCTGAATTTTTATCTGTTCTCCTATCTATTTCCCAAGTATTTCTGAATATAACAGCAGTAAAATACCCAAAGTTCTCTGGAATGCTACACTTGGGTGAGACAAATATATTCAGATTTACAGGGTAAACAGATAGTGATACTGTGGTTTTAGTCCATCTTTAAATGCAACAGAATTAAAAAAACAAATTTCCTTCACCCAGTTTCAGGTCAGCTGTAACACTATTTTGTAGCAAAGCATCTATGTCCTTAAGTGCAAAAAATTCTACCAACATCAATATTGCAGTAAGGTAAACCTTTCCTGTTTTCAATTCATACTTATCTACTTAATGTCATACTTCAGATAACAAACCGAGAAATAACATGTGAATTGTCTTGATAAGATTTCAACAACTCAAACCTGGTGTCTTTTTCACTCAAAATTATTCCTTCCAAAAAGACACATGCCATGGATTTAAACTTACTACATGGAGAAGGCAGTAAGTTATCATTACTGTTGGAATGTAAATTTTTGGATTTGTCAATGTTGAAGTGTAATTAATTACCTTTTATAACACTGGGCTTTATTAAAGTCCGTACACACACACAAAAACAAGAAGCCTACAGGTAAAGAAGCACTAGCTGTATATACTGTATGAAATATGTTCAGGACATTCAAGTCTGGAATGGAGTGACTTGTGCTCCTAACTGCTGCTAGATCCAATGATAAGCATGAATCAGAGCTCTCAGCCTTGGTGGTACATAGATCAATATATTAACATGGACTGAAATCAATGATGGTTTGCATTAATATGCTAGATTTCAAATTGCAGCACCTTAGGACTAGATCCACTGCTCTTCAGCCAGTTTGGGGACTTGTAAATGCCACTCAATGGATGTGATGGACACCTACAGGTGATAACCTCTTATATTGTTCTAGCTCAAATCAGTAAAGCTTGTGAAACAGAACTCATTAAAAACTCCTTTGCTCCTCATGCAAAAGAAGTATCTAGAATTTCCCCACTACCTAGATTTTCTATCCTTCTGCTTCTAGAATTTATTAGTACTTTGTACCTCAAAGCCCTTCCTTTCCCACATCTCCTTTCTCATTTTCCTCAGTTAAACCCAGAATAAAGAGCTAATAACATTCCTGGTCCATTATTCAAGCCTTCTCATTTAGCTAATCATTGCGCTAATATCTCTTGCTTTCTGTACTAAATTACTCTTCACTTTATATAATCAACAAATTTTACTACAAGGAATTTATAATAGTACTATTGATCATGATGATGATGCTTAGAAATCATTTTTATTTCAGAAGCATAACTGGTGACTTTGAGTCACTGTTTTGCATGAGTGCCTGTCAAATTCTCTCCCCTACACAAATATTGCAAAATATTGTTCATTTTATACACAGAACATCTATTAATTTAGTGCAAGGCAACAGGATACATACATAGCTAACTCATCTGCCATACAGCTGCGTAATGGAATGAGCTAATTATAGGAGCCTCTCCTTGGTTTACTGAGAAACATGAGGGTCTTGCTTGTTTGTTGGCTCATTTTTTCCTACATTAGTATAGTTGTGGAGAACACCAGTTTTGCAAGGTAGGAAGTCGAGCTGAGTATGTCCAAGATTATTTATGCATTTAGGGTTAACAGGTTTGGGCTACAAAAGAATTTTCTCCCAGGCTGAGCTGCAGAAATTTAATAATATTTTTGCTTTCTCTCATAGCTTGAAGAGCTGCTCACTTCACAAGATCACCTGACATTTTGTCTGACCAATTCCTTCTTCCTACTGCATTGACCTAGGGCAGGAGTGATATCCTTCATCTTTTGCATTTCTACTCAATAGTTTTTGCAGCTTTTGTGTACTAAAAAACTTAAGTTTGTTAAAGAGTTTCTGTGTCTGTACTGCAGTGTGCTGTATGCAGGAGAAAGTAGCAAACCACCAGTTCCTGCAGGCTTCAACTTAAAGCAGAGGGAAGACAAGTATGGACATAAACAGTCTTGCCATTCAGAACAGGCTTTGGTTTCTGTCATAGAAAGACAGAGTTGCCAGCAGCAAATAAGGCGTAAGCTGTCAGTTCAGGTACTTCAAGTTATCACAGGCACTCAAACCATTTTCTAAATCATATTTTGGCCAAGACTGACAGTACTGTGTAAATCACCAAAGACAATTTACATACACAATTCATCCTGAAGAAAACCAGTTGCACAAATGTAAAAATATCTGTGCAATCACAAAGCATCCTGGCTAATTGGAAGAAATGCTGATGTTCTACTCCTGCCTTACATATATATCATTTTCTGCTTGAGAAAATTAAACTGCAGCTGTATTCTTGTGCTTTATCTGACCACTTTGGTGGTCAATCTGACAATTTTTACAGCATGTCCTCCTGTTTCAGTAAGCCATTTCCTTAGTCTCCTCTGCCTGCTGTGTCTGGTTTGCGTGAGTGGTTTGTTTTGTACGGAAACAATCACTTTCATAGTAGCTTGAATATTTTTACTAAGGGGAAGGAAACTCTTCTTTCCCACCTCCTATTGATAGGGAAAAGGAAAAAAAAGTACAAATTTTCTACGACAAGGCACAGGAAAGAACATAGGCACCACCTGACCAGGCCCAAAGTGCAAATGTTGCAGAGCTGCAATCAGCGTAAAGGAGTTGGAAGCAGAAGCACAAGAAGGAAGCCCACACTTTTAAGATAGAAAATGTCTAAACAGACTTCAGCTCTCAAACCACAAAGAGCTGGACAGGATGCCAGAATACAACTTAATTTCACATAAACATGGGCAGCAGTTACAAAAATATCAATAGTGGGACTAACGATTCTTTTTGAAGAATGGACCTGGCATCAGGAACTGGAAATCTGTTTGCTAGAAATCTGTTCAGGCAGTACATTAATGATTCAGACTCCTGTAACTCTCTTCCATCTCCATGGACTACTGGAGAGCAGGAAGATTCATAGCATCACAAGGGAAGAAAATGCTAAATATTTGCTGTCTTGTTTTCATGGTGCAAGCCAAAGCACACACTTGCAGTTGCAGAGTAGCTCTGCCTGTTTTCATAAGGGGTGGGTATGAACTAGAATCTATTCTGATTTCAATTTCCATATACTTCTTGCTAGTCTGTCACTAGTTGCTCAGAATTACAGAATCACAGAATTGTTGCCACTGTTCTGAACAAAAACTCTTTCTTCCATTTGCCTGGTTAAAACGCACACATCTTGCACAACCTATTTAGAAATCTTGCCATAGTAACTGTTCATAGGTGAAAGTCACTTGCTACTCTCACTATTGCTTTCATTATCTGCCTTGGTGCATGCATCACTCTGTACAAACAGCACAACAAAAACAGAAAATAAAACATTATAGAGAATGTGGTTTATAAGCACTTGGTCATACAATTAAAAAAAAAAAGTAAAATGATGACAAGATAGGCAGTTAAAGGAAAAAAATCAGTGAAAGTTTATGTTGCATGTAATGAAATTCTTTAAATGTCTTCCATTTTGTATAGGCAAAAATATCTGAAATTTATTTCTACAACAAATCTTAGACGTTCTTTCCCCCTTTAAGACTAATATATATATTTAGTCTTTTTTAATGTAAGCCTAATGTTTAAAGATTTTTTCCCCTTTCTACAGTAAAGCTTTTAACAACATAATTTCTCATTCAGATTGAGCAGACAACAGTAATTTCCAAAGCATAAACGGGCAGCAAGCTACAAATGCAAATTACCAGGAAACCATCACCCTTTTCCCCTTAAAAGCCTGAAATGTTCTGCACAACACGACACGACAGTGTCTGAACACGTTGCTGCCAACATGAGGTGGAATTTCAGAAACAGAAAGCATGCTAGCCATAATATCATATGAAAGGACAGGTTTGCTGTTTCCTGAATAGGTGAATGTACTCTTCTAGACAAGAAAAAACATAGCGTTATTTCAGTGAACGTTATGTATATGCACCCTTAAAAAGATTCTGCTTCCTTCTATCCTATAGGTATATGGGATTTGCTCCCATGGATTAGTGCAAGGCTGCCTGAAGAACATTAGACGTAATCACCAACCTGACCTCATCAGAAACTGTATCCCCTTTCTCCCTCAACCTGTGCCCTTCTAATGTCATTAATTAGATATCTGGCCTCATGCAGCCTCCTTAATGATAAATGTAATGCACTCCAGCAGCAAAACAGCATAAAGACCACTTCTATCAGCTCTGTGGGCAGAGGATAAAAAGTGAAAAACAGGATTTTCTGTCTTCAGGGAAGATACTCTAAAAACAGCAATACAAAAACCTGTGTCATGGAAACAAACAAAACCTGAACAGAAGCTTCCCTTCATACTCTCACATCAAAAACCAGGAAACAAAGTGGGAAGAAAACCTTCTATTTACTCCCACTGACACAAAATAACACAACAGAACTAGAGCATGTTTCTTTGTTGCTTTTGTTTGTTTTGTTGTTATCACTTCCTGCAGAACAATAACTCTCTAGAATATGTGTTAACTATAACCAGAGGGTAAAGATAAACTTCTGAGAGTGCACCCAGCTGAGAGAAGGCAGTCCTTACCAGGATGTCTCCAATATAACAAGGCAAAGTACATTCACAACTCCAGAAGAGGGTTTTACTACTTGTGGACCAAATGCTGAAGGAAAAGGAAGAATTTCTAATCCAAGGAAAGACACATGCACACTCATGCACAGGATGGGAAGTATGTCTTGCCATTAAGCTGGCAGAGGAATGCGTTTGGTCCAGGAAATGGTGTGAATGGGGATTGTAGCTGTGGAGAAAGAGGCAAGGAATCCTACATCACAATAACACATAGACATAGGCTTTGCCAAAGATGCTTCTTGTTTTATACATCCAGCTAGCAGTCTTTATGGTCCTTCCAAGTGCCAGGGTACCTGCTAGGGGGGAAGCTGGTACTGAGACTATCTAGGCACAGCAATATCCAGTTCATTGCTGTTAATTTCTCAATCCCAAATGTCAGCATGGAAATTATGAATTCATTAGTTATGAATCACTCCTTGTCACCCTTGTTTTCACATCTCACTGAGTTCATTGCTTTATGTATTTTGTACTTTTCCCAACGTTTCCACTTTAAAAGCACAAAGCCTGAACTGCTTCTATGTAAACATTGCATTCTCCTGTGGGCCACACAGATCAATGTAAGAAACACAGTCTCAGATTTCTTATTCTAACTGCATTTAGTCTTGAGCACAGGATGCCAAAGAAAGACTTTCAGGATACTGAAAGCTGAATGCACACACACTGAAAGATGCATGCACAAACAGAAAACAGACATAAGCAGATCTCGTTTAAGATCAGCAAGTCTACCTATAACTTCCAGCATTCTCAGTCCATCAGGTCTTCGTTAATCTGACATTAAAACATGGAGATAAAAAAGTTTTTCTTAAAAATGCCTTGTTCTCTCTCCTGTCAGCAGAGGCATACATAAATTTGAATTTAGTTCAGAACATCTGTGATCCAAATAATGTTCCCGTGGTCAGATGACACTGACCATATTCATTGGATATTGATGTTCAGACAATTTTCCATTTCCAAAGGAGCCTCTGCTGAGAAAAATATGAGGGAAGTGATATGAGACAACCAGCAAGGCTTCACCAAGGGCAAGTCCTGCCTGACCAACCTCGTAATCTTTTATGATGGTGGAACTGCATCAATGGACAAGGGAAGAGCCACTGATGTCATCTAACTGGATTTCAGCATAGCCTTTGATGCAGTCTCCCAGAACATCCGTCTCTCCAAACTGGAAAGATATGGATTTGATGGGTGGCCTGTTCAATGGACAAGGAACTGGCTGCAGAATCAAACCCAGAGAGTGGTGGTCAATGGCTCAATGTCTGGATGGAGATCAGTGACAAGTGATGTCCCTCAGGGGTCAGTGCTGGGACCAATGCTCTTCGATATTTTCATCAATGACATTGACAATGAGATCGAGTGCACCCTCAGCAAGTTTTCAGACTGTACCAAGCTGTGTGGTGTAGTTGACATGCCTGAGGATGCTGGATGCTATCCAGAGAGACCTAGACAAGCTTGAGCAGTGGGCCCAGGAGAACCTCATGAGGTTCAACAGATTTAAATGCAAGGTCCTGCACCTGGGCCATGGCAAGACCCACTATCAATACAAGCTGGGGATGAAAGGATTGAGCACAGCCCTGCTGAAAAGGACTTGGGGATACCAGTGGATGGTAAGCTGGACATGAGCCAGCAATGTGCCCACACAGACCAGAAAGCCAAGCATATCCTGGGTGGTATCAAAAGAAACGTGGCCAGCAGGTCAAAGGAGGTAATTCTGCCTCTCTACTCTATGCTGCTGAGACCTCGCCGGGAATACTGCATCGAGATGTGGAGTCATCCATACAGGAGAGACATGGACCTGTTGGAACGCATCCAAAGGAGGGCAACAAAAATGACCCAAGGGATGGAACAGCTCTCCTACAAGGACAGGCTGAGAGAGCTGGGACTGTTCAGCCTGGAGAGGAGAAGACTCCGAGGTGAGTCTTTCAGTACCGAGCTGCCTTTCAGTATCTTAAGGGGGGCTACAAGAAAGAAGGAACAGACTCTTTAGCAGGGTCTGTGGTGATAGGACAAGGGGAAATGGTTTCAAACTAAAACAGAGGAGATTTGGGTTGCATTTAAGGAAAAAAGTTTTTTACAGTAAGGGTGGTGAAGCACTGAAACAGGTTGCCCAGAGATGTGGTAAAAGATGGCCCTGGAGACATTCAAGGTCAGCCTGAACCAGGCTCTGAGCAACCTGATCTAGCTGTAGATGTCTTTGTTCATTTCAGGGCAGTTGGACTAGATGACTTTTAAAGATCCCTTCCAACATAAAGGATTCTGTGATTCCTTAATTTTCTCATCTAATAAAATTTAAAAACAAGCTCTAGATCTCAACTAACAAAAAAAAAGATGTAAAGCAAATAATAGTGCTCAAAAGTTAAAGATATGTGACTCTTCAAGGTTTTAGTACATACACATAATTTTAAATCCTCTGATTACAACTATTGATTTCAGCAGGAATGGTCCTAAAACATTAACTTAAGCATCACAATGAAGCCCAGAACAATATCATATACTAGCAATACTGTGCATTGAAATAATCAAGTTTTCAAATATAAACGCCACACAGAAAAAGCAATACTCCATTAACCTGGAGAAAAAAAAAAAAAAAATGTAAGCCTGATTCATTTTATTCCTGGTTTTCAAGTACTCTTTTAACTATCTCCCTCAGGCAATGAAAGAATTCGCAGTTTTGGTGAAACACTAAAAAAATCTCACTTCTAATGCTTTGAAATCTTATTTTTTTTTGCAACTTCATAGCATTTTAAAGTCACAGAATGAAGCATATCAAATTCAAAGACATTCTGCTTTCTCTCTGTCTTGATATATTCTAAATATAATGCACCAAATACGACCAGATAATGGCTTCAAGGTAGAGAACAGTGAATAATGCCTGTTGTGCAGCTGCCTCAAAATACTTATTGTGTAAACTGAAGAATGACATTTGCCACTACTGTACTACAAAAGTTAAAGCTGCAATTCAGTACTATACATACCTAAGGCACTGCATAGTTTTATGTTTCTAACAAGAAATTGTAATTTTTCCAGGTAATTGCAGTACTCTCAGACTTCTCTTAGGATAGGTTCACAGGTAATGCATTTACATATATTAAAAAGAAATGATTATTTTACCTGTTGTGACAAACTGATGAATAAAATCTTCATATTACCTTCAACATTAGACAAACTTAAAAAAAAAAAAAGAGATTAGTCATATATAGGAGATCGTATAAAGGAGATTACTCATATAGATATATATAAATATAGAATCATATATAGATGTCTATTCATACTTAAGGATACATCTTTTATAGGTGTATTTTTTTGTATATATTTTTCTATCTCTTTTTGGAACATAAGGAACATAATTATTCTCCACCTTAGGTCACTCTTAGTTTCCTAATCATGAATCTCTACAAAACCAAAATATGATTTAGAGGATTGTCAAAGAATAACAGAGACTGCATGCATATATATATATTTCTTTTGAGTTGTTCTAACAAGAAGAACAAGTTTTCAAAATATTTTTGTGGACTATGAAGGGGTGTTTTTTTTTGTAGAGAATTTCTTGTCTTCAACAATACCAAATAAAAAATCAAGAAGTAATGGTGTTCCTCTGAAAAGCATAATTCTAGTTCAGATAATCCTTTTGGAATTTTATTGCAAGGGTCTGGGTTCAGAAAAAGTGGAACATATTAAAAGAAATTAGGCACATTCTGGAAAATACACAGACTATGCAGCTATCAAATTCCAATGGCTTCAGAATTACTTCAGTATGTTTATGGACGACAGATGCACTTTTCTTTCTCATTGAAATTATATTTTTTTGTCCTTTTTTTCTTAACATAGATACAAATATCAATCATACAACATTTTTTCTATGAGCAATAAAGTTTCCAATTCTCTTAGAAATCCAAATATATACAAGTTTTAATTCACACATTCATTTTTGTCAGACACTGAATGTAAAGAATTAGAATGATGTAGAAATTATCTCAAAAATATACTTTCATTGGCAATTCAAGAAAGCCAGAATTTGATTATAAGATACAACAATGTGAAAATCAAAAAAAGGTACACGCATTTTCGAGTATATGTAGCCATGCCATTAGGTAGTATATACATAGGTCACTCTGAAAGTAGTGCCTCCTATTTGCTTCCATGGAAACTACAACAGATACAAAGAGCAACATAACACTATTTGATAGAGCACATCCTCAGCTACAAAACATTACTTTTCAACATTAGCTCTCATTTTCACTGGTGATGAATAATAGCCTGCATGCCACACTCATAAAAATCTGCACCAGTGGAGGTGACCTACTGTCATTGTCACCACTGCTGAAACGCACCACCCACTGCCTCACTGTGCTCACGTCCACTGTTTGGTCTCTGTAAGTGTTCACCAAGTATCAATGAATGTCAACGTGTGCAACTTTTTCTCACATGGAGGAATTCAAGTCCACACCTTTGCTTCATCCACACTTCCATGTCAGACACCATTTGGTCAGACTGCCCCTCTGCTGCCATCTGTTGCATGGCAACAAAATGCAATGGAATATTGGTGGGAAGGTTCAGCCTCTACTGTCATACCACCAACATCCGCCTCTGATGTCATGGGCCAACAGAATAAAATAGGAGACATTTCTATCGGAGCAGCCCTCTGTACATATGAAAGAGAAGCTCTTGTTTAAAGAAAAGCATCTAAATTCTAAACTTCCTTCATCTTGAATTTTCACAAGAGAAGGACAAATTATTTCCAGTTAAATAAAGGAAAAATATGTCCTGCATCTCTAATCCTCCTCATGAGATATACTAGCCCTAAAAGAATTTTGCCGTATATGTATACGTGTGTGTGTGTGTGTGTGTGTATTTATATATGTATTTTGCTTGTTTCTTACAGTTAGTCAGAGATGGAGGAAATCTAACTAATACAATGTTACAGAAAGCCCATAAATTGCTTCTTCCTGATACTGTGCAAGGAACTTTATTTGATCAAAGAAATTAGCTTTTCTTCTTATTTTACCTCTTTTTTCTTTTCCTGATGCTTATCCATCTAGACCTCCTTCCTTTTTTTTTTTGGAAAATAACAATGCATTTGCAACGACCAAAAATTTCCAAGTTAAAAAGCATGTACATTTTTTCTTCTATTTTTCTGTTCATAATGTGGACAACAGAAAGCAGCTGAGCAAAGAAAAATCTTTTAGTTAATCAGAAACTCATAATCTCTGGTATTCTTTCATTATTGATATTCATCATCTCTAAACATCTTTTGCTTTGAAACCCTGAGGGTACGGAATAAAAAGAGTTAAGCAGTTGCTCAGGGAAAAATCCTTCTAGAAGTAAGTCTAGTTGTCAATGTTGAGAAGATAATCTAATAATCTATTATCCTACAGAGATTCATATTTTAATTTAGCTTGGCTAATTCAACCTGCAGCTCTTAAGGACCTGCAAATACCCTTTAATACTACTGATGGCAGCAATCTGACTGAAAGTAAAGCTGTGACATTAGTTTGTTTGGATATTTACATTGTCCCTTTGTCTTCCAAATACTTAATGATAAAAAGCAAGTCCTTTGAGGAAGCATCATCTTCTAGCTCTCTAAAAAGAAAGTCAAAATAAATCTCTCATTAGGTTCCTTAGAAAAGTGTTTGATACAATTGTAAAGATAAAGCTTAACTTGCAAATTTTTTAAGACAAGGAATCTGCCGTAGGAAAATCATCTACAGAATAATAAAATTATACCAAAAAGAAAAAAGCTAGCAGTATTTTGTTAGCCTTTCAAGATTCTCTTAAAGATACAATGAAGGAAAAGAGGAATTACAGTTTTCATTCATCAGCTTTTGATAAGAAAGGTTTTGAATTTGCTCCATCATCTTTCTTTCAAATGTATTAAATAAGAGAAACAAAACATTTTATTAATTTCTCTCACTTCAACTTTAAAACGTGTTTTGAGGACCCCTTGCAACTGACATGTCTCAAGAGGAGCACAAGGAGCTTAGAACTGGAAGAGGTGGGACTATAAATGAGAAAAATGGCTTACTGAGGTTCTCTCCAACTTGCAACACTGCTCTTATTTTACCCATGTGTACTCCCTTCAAGCTTGCCCAAAGCAAGTCTGGTGAATCAAGGAGGCAGTTTCAAAATAACTGCCTGCTTTCTTAAGTTGTTTGAAATATTAATAAGCACCTAAGACTACTTGCCAGAACTGATATGTGCTCAGTTACATGTGGGTTTTATAGAATGTGTGGGCAGTAGAAAGAGGAACAGGGAAATGACAAAATTTCAAACTGACCTTTTGCTAATGTTACTTTCAGAAGTAACAATCTTCTATAAATGGCAGAGATGATTGTGCCAAGTGTGAATACTACAGTTACTCAGCAATATATGGAACAGAGAAGTCAACCCCATTTTCAAGTCAGAATCTCCAGCTATGCTTGAAAATGAAGTAATGCCCAATGCATCCCACTTAATATAATTTTCTGTATAAACAACATTATTTGTTATGTAAAAATGCAAACTTTAGGAAGATACATACACAAATATATGCTAAATTATAAGCAAATGTAGATATGTATGTTTAAATCATGACATGGAAATTTAATTATCTGTCATTTAGGAAGATTAAAAGATTATTAATAATCTAATTTAGTACCACATATTAACTACATACATTTAAGTACATCCAGGTACAAAGTCCCCTTAATTATTTCTCCATGTGCATGCCTTTTCTGGAATCAGGTTTCTCACTTTTGGAAACCAGTGTCAGTAAGAGGAAATAATGCTCACAGCATATTACTAAATCTGAGCAATGAATTAATCAGGTACATTTCTGTTCAGTGCTATTGAACCTGCCAATCAACATGGGCCCTGTTTACAGAAATGATGTGCACATCCCAAGCTAGGTAAGTTAGGTATGAACTCCAGAAAGTTTAAGTATTTTCTAACAACTACAGTCACCCAGCAAAACAGAGAGACTAGAGAAATCTGCTCTTTACCTCTCATCATCTTGCACAGCTGGTATACGTATTGTCTACTGAAATCATTTAAAAACATAATAAAGGAAGACTCCAAGGGTGATGACATCTTATTAATGTTATATGGAAGATTTTTTAAGTCTCAAAGCTAAGTCTATGCTTAGGCAGCTGTCTCACTAACTACATACAACACAGTTTAAAGTTAAACAAGTGGTTTGATGCTGTGACGAACTAGTGTCCAGAAACGTTTGGTTCAAAATCAATAAAAATGATCTGTCAGATTAGTTGACAGATCAGCCATGTCATAGAAATAATGATCAGAGTGTCAATGGCAGGTTGCAAGAAAGACCTGGAATATCATATTGACTATATTATAGGGGAAAAAATGCAGCTTTCTTCTTTGAGGCCATCTGTATCACTCAGCCCTTGACTGACAACACATCATCTTTATAACTGATCAGCAGTGCTAAGGAAGGCAAAGATTCAATACTAGAGGTAGATGTGCAACTAAGGCAGGCTGATAAGTCCAAAGAGCCTGCTGCTGCACCATGAAAACTACTAGCTTTTGACTAGAAGTTTAGATCAAAATCTGTGAGTTATCTTGGACATGATTCTTAGATCACAATCCTAGACTGTCTTCAGGAGCAAGCCGATGCAAACAGATTCATTTCGAATTTATCTCTGGACAGTGCTTCCAGTTCCAAAACTGACTTGTTCTCTTTCAGATCAATAATACCTGCAGTCCTCACTTCCTTTCTAGCTTTCTTTCCTTCCTAGACGTTGATACAACTTCATATAAAGTAAGGCTGCCAAATTGTCCTGCTGACTTGCTGATGTGATATATAGAAATCCTACCCCTGAGGATGTCATATTCAATTTGAAACTTCTTAAAGTCTACAGGTTGAAAGGAATGAAAGACATTTTTCAGATTCAGCAAAGAAAAACAGTAGTGAGTAATAGTAAAGAAAGAACAGAATATGATGACTGAAGAAATAGCTTAAAGTAACATTTGGGAACTGTAAGTAAATGATTTGTCTAATGCCTAGCGATTGAATCAGAAAAATAAAGTACTAGAAATAATGCAAAGTTTTTAGGTGTAATGAAATTGTGAAAAAATAATCAGTTTTTAATTAAGAAGTCTATTATTATGATTCATTATGACTTCGTTTCAAGCTTTTTGAATTGTTTCACAGCTACACTGAAATTAATTTTCCTAATTTACCAGCTTTCCCTGTAACATTGAGTCACTCTAGAAGTCTATTTGCTCTCTATTTATTTCTCAGTACAGTGAGTGTCTGCACTTTGACTCACGTGCATAACTTATTTATTACAACCCTGATTAAATATTTAATGCTATGGATAGGTTATGGAAATTATTATGAATTGCTGACAGTGGTGGGTGTTAACAGTCACTTGTCATTTAGGACAGATATAAAGAACCATTAAGGTCCTTTATGCAGTTAGGCAGCTGAGGCAGTAACTACTGGACAACTCTGAAACAAAACCATCTCTCTTTCACTCCACCCAGACCAGCTAGCTAAACTCAATTATGTGAATGAATTCAACTGCTGTTTTGGGAAGAATAGCAGAATTTAGAAGATAAAGCAGAAACATTTAAGGGAGTGAGCGAGTACAAAACAGCATTAACAAGTATAGCAGCAAGTCTCTGAAAAAGTGTTAAAGGAAAGTTCTCATTTTTTGGATGAGTGATAGTAAAAGGATGTCGTGGAGGCCATAAACAAAGAATGCTCTGTTTTCTGAATATTGTTTTGAGTTAGGAATACAGGATCTGGGAAGCTTCTTACACAAAAATTTTAAGAATTTCAAGAGCTTTACTTGATCTTAGTATTTTCTGCTGTTAACACAAATACACAAAGACTGAACTTTGTGAAATACGTCAAGTAGTAGAAATAACTGAGTTATCTATTTTGTTACTTATTCTTCTATTTATGATAAAGTAACCTTATTTTCCACTAGTAAAACTTCAACAAGTGGTTCTGTAAGATGCTACATACAGTTCAAAAATTAGTCATGGTGTTATTATTTACATTGTGTCTGAAAGAAATAATGCCTCACAGACATGGAGGGAACCAGATGATATGACAAAGGAAATTGGGAGACATTAAATTGCAGAGAGGGAAAGAGATGCTGTGGAAGAAAATTAAATTAAAGAGCTAAAAGACGCATATGCCATGTAGAGCAGAGAAAGAACTGAGCAGAATATTTCTGTATATCCCTGTGAGCTTCCGAAGACAGAAAGAATGATAAATGTTTTAAAATGTATTTTTCATTTTGTTTTTGGGATTTTTTTTTGTTTTGTTTTCTGAAGGACAGTTTTGCTAGGCATTTTATGAGTCAATATCAGTTCACTATGTGTCTTTAAAACTCTTCGTGCTAGCCATTTCATTTTATTATTTTATTCTCAAAGAAGGAGTTGCCTATTTTATCCTCCTTTGAGAAGGAGAAATACTATCAACTACCAGATTGGGGAAAAAAAAGTCTTTGAACTAAAATTAACTATGATATTTCAAGCTATTAAGTTGCAATCTTCTGTACCATCAAAGGAATGAGTCAGTATAAACCCAGTATCACTTATTAGTTCTTGAGACTGGCTTTAAATATAAAGCTGGCATACATCAGTATGGATTCCCCAGCTTCCATAAAGCAGTGCTGATAAATGCTGGACCTGTTCTCACCACTTAGTGACACAAAATCCAAAATTAATTTTTTAAGATGGGTGCGGAGAGTGGATAGCAATGTCTAATCCAAGATTTCTGCACTATGATTCTGACATTTGATAACCACACAAATCAAGGCTACTGCCATCATCCACTCAGGGAACAGGACGCTTAACAAAAACAATCAACACATGAAATCCTACATGTAGCTCCACCTCCTTCACTCTTTCCAGAGGCTCATTATAACTTTACTTACCTTTTGCTCCTTTGTTTTTCCAGCTCCTGGATTAATATAGTTAGATCTGAGCAGATGTGATCAAGAGTTCAGTTATGTGAGAGGTGCTGTTCGGCAGGCTTCACTGTATATAAACATACAACTTTTTGACAGACTCAAAATTTATAATCTACTTTTTTACTCAGGTAATTAGGTTAAGACTTGGATAGTCTTAGGATTTAGGACTGCATTTCAAGTCAAGCTTTAGGAAGGGTACTTTGGAAGCAAAACTTGCTAGCAAATAGCCACAGACATCGGACAGCAAAAATCTCCTCCTTCCCTATGAAGTGGAATTGTACAATTTTACACTAGGGTTTTCTAGGATTTCCACTTTTAAAAGAGGGCCTTATCATGCTAGCATAAAATTAGGACCTTAAAAATGAGAAAATTACTTAATATTACTTCTAAAAAGGAAGCAAGTATTTAAGATAAAAGTATTTCATGGATTTTTCATTTCTAATTATAAAGTTCTGAATCTAAAAAAATATTTTGCAAAAAAGTATTCAGTTTCAATGATGTTTTAATACATCTTTTCCACATGTATTTCATTGATAGTCTGATTTATCTCAGACTTACTATTCCCTTCAGAAGTTATTTCAGTCTAGAGGCTTGTATAAGTAATAAATTTTCTGAGACTTCTGAGTTTCAACTTCTTTGCCTGCCAGATACACAACCATGGTCTATACCATCCTAAACTTCTAGACTGGTGCACCAAGCAGGATGGCCAGCATGGTATCAGGAAATTTGACTGTCTTGACCATTTGTGGATGAATTTTGACACAACTCTTTTCAGGCTCCTGTTGCTGAGCATTAGCAGTGAATATTACCACAGAATCACAGAATTGCAAGGGTTGGAAGGGGCCTCTGGAAATCATCTAGTCCAGGTTCTCTACAGTAGGTTGCACAGGAAAGTGTAAATGGGTTTTGAGTATCTCCAGAGAAGGAGATTCCACAGCCTTTCTGGGCAGCTCGCTCCAGTGCTCTGTCACCCTCAAAGTAAAGATGCTACATTCTGTAGGGTTAACAATCTTCAGAAGCCAAATCTGTAATTTAATGTCATAATTATTGATCTAGGTTATCACAGTAGGTTACTAAGATGTTTATTCTATTAATAGGAATACCAGCCTGTAGACACAAAAAGAAAATACAACTTTAAGCTGACAGATTCCTGCCTCCCCTGAAACACTACCTTAATGAGAAGGATGGAAAAGGTTACACAAAAGATTAAATACATAAATAAACAACACAGATAAGGCTAAGACATTGGTATTGAATGAATATTCGGAAACACTGAGCAATGAAAGCAAGGTTTGAATATATCACCTGGTAAGAAGCAGAAAAAGATCTGCTCACCAGCAACTCTACATACTGAGAAAAGTAACCTTGGGCACAGGAGAACATAATTTCATTGTTAACTTTACCATATCCTGAAAAATCCCAAGGCCTACTGCTGAATCTGCTATCCATCCCTTCCATAAAGCTTCGTGCTTCCAAAAAACAAAAGGCCTTGTCATTTCAAGCACACCTAGAAAGTGCAAATAGTCTTTTATAATGTGTCCAGAAAGACAGACAGGTGAGGGGTCTAATTCACTGCTATGCTATAAATGCTTATCCTTAAGTTGTCTAGCTAGATGCCAGACACAAGGACACAAAATAAAGAAATTAACCTGAAATAAACTAGCACACTGTATGGGCAAAGCTTGACTGAGCTAATGATTTAAATACAATAAAAACAACAGACTGTTTTATTTTGTGTGGTGCCTCTTCCATCTTAGCAATGAGTTTGTTCCTGGCTTGGTCCATAATTCAAAACAAAGTAACTTAATATGAGTATCTAAAATATCTGGTCATGCTTATATTATGAAAAATATAACTACTCTGTTTTTACATAAGCTTTTAAATGTTCTAGCTACCTTTCAGTGATACATTCACAGGACATTTTATGGTGCTGTATGATAACACTAAAAAGACTGCATGATAAGATTATTTACAAGAATGATTCTTCACAGATGCAAAACAGGTACCTACTAGAATCCACGCTAGAACTGCTTGCATGTGCAATCACGCTTTGACATAGTCTCTCATGTTTTTTTGGATCAAACACTTTGCACAGTCTGAAAAGTATCAAGTAGCAAAAGACATTCTTGAGATTGATTCTTGCAAGTTAAAACAAAATTCAGAAAAAAAGAATCATCAAATAATAATAATTTAGGAGGGAACTGCAGACTGTTCCGTACAAAGAAAAAACAACTAAGTACACTGAATAAATCATTCTTTGAAAATTATTCATTCGAGTCTGGCATAAATAGTAAATTTTACATGTCCACACATCTGAAGGAGTATCTTGTGCTTCTTTCAGAGACTCCTCGCATATGTAAAACTTGCTTGTCTCTCAAATTCTTTCTGCAAAATGACAGCACAAAGGGTTTGTCATGTACAGCATCTGATCTCACATAATGCAATTGTGCCATTCAAATCTTTTTTTTTCCACTGACTCAAACGAAGGAGGAATCAAGTGAATAGTCAAAACTGTGCTTATGACAGTGCTTTGCTGTGTCAGTAAGTACAAAGTGTCTGCAGGTATACTCTTAAATTGTGAATCAATGTGCCATAAGCAGTCACACCAATTGGCATTAGCACACACACAACTGCAAATTATTCTAATAGTTAGGCTGTGTTACAATAGTAAAGGCTCATGAGCCAGAGAGATGTCTTTTTCTCTTTCATCAGCAAAATAAATACCATTATTTTGTTAAATCCAGGTAAGTAATTTTGTATAACCAGACAGAATGAGGGGAGGTGCAGAATGAACACCTCTTATACATTTTCTTCTAATATTTTAACAAACGGCCATATTCAATCAAATGGAACACATTATCATTATCTCCAAAAAGCAGACAATAGCTTTCCTTTGATTGCTTGCCTCAGCCTAGAAGCAATGCAAAAGTTATAGAAGTAATTTGTATTAACTCATTACTATGTCACCTCATTTCAAGACCATGTTAGATAAGTAGCAATAAGCTCTGGGTGAGAGGATTACACATTATAACCATTAGTATGAACTCCGATAGCACCCAGCTGTTGAAGATTACCCTAGACAGTTATTGTGATTTAGGAGGGGCAGCTTTTTACTGATTTAGGACAGATACTGTAGATAATTTAATCATTTACTCTAGAACTGAGGTATAAAGCTTATTTCATGAAGAGCACTCATGAATTATTTCCTTCGTATAGGTACCATAATGCTCCCAGTAGAATACTCTTCTTGCTCTTTACTTCGAGGTAATGATTTTGCTACATTTTCTGTTGGCACTTAAAATGCAGCTTAATGCCACATAGTCAGTCAAAACTTCCATGTGATTTCCAAAGGCACTAAATTATTTGAAAAACTGAACTGAGAAATGAACGGTTTTCACATACTGGAACTATTCTGGGCTTTTTAGGAGACATTTTTCCCCCTTCAGGAATATGGAATGAAGATGACTTTCTTACCATGTGAGAAAATGTCTGCACCAATGTCTACTCTGAGTTTCATCAGAAGTATATGTACAAAAACCTGCAATTGTTTTCCTCTATAGTGATTTATAAGGAATAACTCTAATATGCATCTCTGACATCTTTTCACTTTTGTAATCAATGGTATTACTCAGAGCCCTAATAACAGCACCAAATGTAAGTTTACAATTTAAGAAGATAATAAAGTGATAAAATGCATACTAATCATCATGGTTCTGCAATTATGTCACTATCAAAGATATAATTTATGCCAAAACATAAAATATTCTTGATGTTGATAATAGATTCCTTCTAAGCAATTCCACAAAAATTTTGGTAGTTTGTCACCTTTTTGTTATGTATGTGATAAAAAAGGCTTAGGGCTGTACCTGCTCATCACAGCAAGAGACAAACGCTAAGAAAGAACAATACAGAATTACAGTGCTTAAGCAGAAATACTGGAAAGCACCATAAAATAATATATCAGCACTATGGAGAAGGTAGACATTCATAATATTCTTTAAAGATTGCCAGGTCAACCAGCTGAGCATATAATGGATGAAAAGGAATTCTGGGTTACACTGTCTCTTCCTACTGAATATATGGAATTGTTTTCTTCATCGTGTTTAGATGTGTCAGTAGGAGCAGACATCTCCACAGTAGCAAGAGTCATAATCAAATTCTAATTTTTAAACTAAGATTGGTGTTTTTGCTAATATAAAAAAACCTTTAGTCACAGGGAAAACTGTGACTACAGCTTTTATTTTCATTTTTAAAGTTTTTTCAAGAGATCTTTCACATATTTTGTGTTATATGATCACCACTAGATGTCTGAATTTTTTATTTTGTAATTATTTGTACTTCTGAGGAGAAGGCTGAAAGAATTATTGACTCATTTGTCTTAAAGTACTTGTTCCTGTAAGAAATGAGCTTTTGAGTAAAGGAGAAGAGTTGGTGCAGAAGTTGCTTAGATGGTTTTCATTTGTTTCCAGCTACAGAATATTTGCTGACGACATATTACCATGTCAGAATTCACTATATTTATCAGGAATACACATCCTAGTCAAATGAGTTTTCAGTTTGAAGAACGCTGGTATGCAAAGTCAAACAAGCACATGCAGTTATCAAAGCAGCTCTTTTGTTCATAGAGAATGTTGACAATGACAGTTCAGAGTTTACTGATAAACTCCCTCAACACGCTACATTACAGGACAGCACTGTACACTTTACAAAACAGCAGATAATAGGGAAAAGAAGTGTATTTTTGTAATCTACAGGAGTAGCTTAAAGTCTTAAAACATCAAAAACATAAAAAAAAAAGTCATTTCTGAATCAGATGTTACTTAGCCTTGAAACTTGATTTTAAAAAAATACAAACACACAACAACAAGAAGAACTACCCAGCATCCCCAGAAGAAATACAAGTTGCAAGAGAGTACAGTCCAACCACAGCATTCTTCTAGTGTTAAGCATGCTCCAGGAGCAGGAGCTCCTCATGTGAGGGACTGAACACAGCTGCAGTGCTTACCTGGCTTCCTGCTCCATTCAGATGCATGCTCAGCTAAGGTTATGGTGACAAGAATACATGACAGCAAGTCATTAGCTACCATAAAATAAAGCTGACTGAGGGCATAAATGAAGAAACCAAAGAAAAGGTTTATCATATTTTTTACTCTTTTACCATTCCTCATGTTTTCTTTCTTCAAAAGTGATTATTCTTGAAAAGTTTGTGTTGAAGAGAAAATCTATTTTAACAACTTTGGCACACTAGAGTGTGCCAACAACTTGATGTTAAAGAATTCATTTGAAAAGAGCAATATTTAAATTATGAAGGAACACACAGCAATGAAGGAACACATAGATTGGGGCTACTCAGATTTAATAGCTAAGAAATGAATTTGTGCCTATGAATAATTCTTCCTTTATCCACGAGACGTAACTTCTTAACAGTTTTAATTAAAGCATAGATTTTACAATATAAAAATATAAGAATTACACACAGGAAGAAGTCCTACAACACAGAAAATTAATGGCTTATTTAAATACATGTACGTAAATAAGAATGAAAAGAGCTGTAGGGAAACTGTTGATCATGGCCTGAACTGATGATTGAGCACATGATAGAGGGGTGTGGCTGGCCTGGGGAATACTGATAGATCACTTGCACCTGTGACTGGAAGGTATGGACCTGCGGCATGGTTACCCCAGGCTTAGATAAGGGCCATCCAGGCAATGTTCAGAGACATCAGGAGCCTGGAAAGAAACAGCAGCAGGATGAGAAAGCAGCACAGAGAAGGAGCTGGAAACAATGTGATGCAGAGCCCCTAACTCCAGATAGGACAATGGCATAGTCATAAGTTTGGGACTTTTCCTGTTATGCTTGCCCTCCTTGGCAGGATAAGATACTGTATGTGTGGAAACCAAGAATGAAGGTAGAAGAGTGTGATCATGGAGATGAAATGGCTATTCCATGTGACTGTGCTAGCCCTTGGGATGATCATTGCCCAAAAGTATGGTATGGATAACGAAGACGGTATAGAAAAGAAAATTGCTACATATGATGATAGGAGATCCATGACACTAAATTTCCAGGAGAGGGCAAGTATATGAAGTATCTAGATGTGGACTTCAAGATGTGACTTTATGGGTTATTTTGGTCCCAACCAGTGCCATTTTGGGGCACGTTGGAAAGATCTGGGAATTTGGTGTTGGGCATAGGAGAATGGAGGCTAGTGACAAAACAGGGAAAAGAATTTAGAGGAGGAAGGAATAGAGAGAAAAAAGGAAGAAACTGTGGAATGTGGAGAAGGGAAAAACAGAAAATGGGGAAAAGGAGGAAAAGAAGAGAGATAATGGAAAACAGAAGATAGAAAACTTGAAGTTGTTTTTGGTGGTTGTTGTTAATGTATGAAATACGTTGGATTATATATGCCTTATGAAATTCAGTAAGGTTAATGTCTTGCTGCCTAGGAAGCAGCTATTATAATTTGTTAGAAAATGTTAAGAAAAAATTGAAGTATAGCCTAATAGAGGTCTAGTGAAATAAACAAAATGGAAAGAGATGGTATGGTAAGAAACTGTATGGCATCTTCACTACGAAGGCCTGGAAATAAGCTTAGAAACAGAAACACTGTTTGAGATACCTGCAACTCCAGGTTTTGATATAGGAAAATGAAAGAAGCAGGCTGCAGCTTGTACAGGGTCTCTATGTACTTGGAAGGGAGTGTCTACATACTTGGATAGAATTTGCAGATATGCTGTGAGCTTTGTAACTGATAGGCAAGTGAAGGAGACAGTGACAGCCATGACTGCCCCAGTGAGAAAGCAACCTCAGGAAGGGGTTGGTGGTGGTTATGACTGCCTCAGTGAGGAATCAGCCCTGGGGTGACAGTAGAAACTGTTGTGAACTCTACTCCTTGTTGGACACTCCTGGCCATATATCTTATGAAGTATTTTGGAGATGCATTGCTGTGAAGACTAGAGAAATTGCAGAGCATGAAGAAGGAATTTGAAGATTGTAAAGAAAGTGGCATTTGAAGATGAATTTGGGCCCTATGACTGAAGAGAATGTTTATGTAATTGATATTGTATTGTTAATGTATTTGGACAACTCTGTAAATAATGTGCTGTAAGTTCTGTAACCGATATTGCGTTAACCCATTTTCAAACATGCTGTATCACCCTTCAAGCTGTGGTGGAGTGTAGGGAAACTGTTGATCATGGCCTGAACTGATGATTGAGCACGTGATGGAGGGGCATGGCTGGCCTGGGGAATACTGGTAGATCACTTGCACCTTTGACAGGAAGGGATGGACTTGGGGTGGGGTTGCCCTAGGCTTAGATAAGGGCCATCCAGGTGATGTTCAGAGAGATCAGGAGCCTGGAAAGAAACAGCAGCAGGATGAGAGAGAAGCAGAAGAAAGTTGGAGCAGAAGCAGCAGCACAAGGAAGGAGCTGAAGGAAACAAGAAATGATTTGGAGCAGAGTTTAAAGTTTAATGAAGAAAGTAAGAGTTATTGTATACATGTGGCTTGTCACACTGCTTACTGTGGGAGCTCACCTGGGAAGATTAAAGGTTAAATAATGAAATAAAAAGTAAAAACATTAATGCATTCCTCTTTAGGTCCACAAATCTATTATGTGATACATAAGCTTCTGATTGAAAGTGAATAGCAAAAGGGGTCACAGAAATCACTATCAATAGGATTTGATGGTAAAGGTTAAACCAAGAAAAAAGGTCACCTCAAATAATCACTTGAATTCATTCTAACAGAATGCCTGGATAATAAGATTCACTAAAACCAAGAGTGCACTTGCATTGAAAAAGGTAAGAAGCTGATGGTAATTAGCCTCATTGTGTATTTTTTCCTGTTGAAAACTATCTTTTACTGAACAAATTTTAAATGAGTGAATTAATATGATTGCTCTGTGTGAATCATGTTTTCAACTTTAAGTGTGACTCTTAGTAGAATAATCAAAAATACGGTTTGTAAGCTATTCAAGCATCTTAAAGAATAAGCACCTCAAATTTTGCCTCATGAGCCATCTCTGCATTCATAACCATTGTAAACTAAAAAACATTAAGCAAAGGTAACAGCTAATACGAATTTTACAGTGCACCACTAAATGCTTCAATATTTCGATTTAGAAAGATTAGCCTATGTAAATAATACATCAAGAACAGTGGAAGTGTTTTGCAGAATAGAATGGCTATGCTTGAGGACAGCAGTGGAGAGAAAGTACTTAAATAGCTCAGAATAATTGAGAATGAAAGTAACTTTCCATTCAAACATTCTGGCAAGGCACATATTGGTCTTAACAGTAAAAACATCCTTGCAAAGAACTTCAATTATTTATTTATAGACTTTCCAACATATGTCAATCGAAGTAAAAGACAACTGAAGAATACTGTCTTAGTTTCTAACAGAAGTTACTTCTCTCATAGCGTCTGGTATGAAGCTATGTTTTGGTCCCAGAAGAAAAACAAAACTGATAACACCTGGCAGTATTGAACAGAGCTAAGGACATATTCAGTTCCTCAGCTTCTTGCATTCTTCTGCCAGCAAAGCAGTTAGGCGGGCACAAGGAGATGGGACAGGACAGAATAGCTGATCCAAACTGATCAAAGAGATATTCCATACTATATGACATCATGTGATTTATGGAAGGGGTGTTAGTGGGGAGAAGCAATATTTTCACCTGATGAAAAACATGTTTAGTGTTAATCCAGATGCTCAGTCTAAATAAATGCGTCTTAACAAGATCTGACTACTGAAAATGAACCTATTTTGTCATGCAAGATTCACAGAATCACAGAGCTGCAGGGGTTGGAAGGGACCTCGAGAGATCATCGAGTCCAACCCCCCTGCCAGAGCAGGTTCCCTACAGCAGGTTGCACAGGTAGGCGTCCAGGCGGGTCTTGAATATCTCCAGGGAAGGAGACTCCACAACCTCCCTGGGCAGCCTGTTCCAGTGCTCCGTCACCTGCACTGTGAAGAAGTTCTTCCGCATGTTGGTGCGGAACTTCCTGTGCTCCAGCTTAAGGCCATTGTCCCTTGTCCTGTCCCCACTGACCACCGAAAAGAGGTTCCCCACCTCCATTTGCCTCCTGCAACTAAGATACTTATAAACATGGATCAGGTGATTCAAAAATTCATAGTTCATAAATTTCAGCACATAAGATAATCAAATAAATTACATATTAATATAAGGAAAGCTAGAAAATGTTCTATGGCAAAAATGACTCATTTCTCTCTGTGGATTTATTCTTCCTCTTTTTTTAAAGTAACTTTTAAGCAGTTGTGGACATCAACACCTCCAGCAGTCATTGATTTCTTTGACCCTTGAGACTACAGTATAATCAAGTATTAAGGCACAAGTCAGTAATCTTTAGAAAAAAAAAGTCACTGAAAGCTAAAGTGAAATAGAAGAAGTAAAAAAAAGAAAAAATCAATCATCAGCCAAAATTGGATAAGAGATGGTCAATGAAACTATTCCAGATCTGGTCTCCCATCCTGAAAGCGGCACTGCTCATCTCTATCAGTTGAAAACAGTTCTCAGTTTTGTGTCTCTTCTGAAATCAAATTACAGACATTTGTGGTAGGAACGTGGAATGAAGTGCATGAAAGTCAGAGGTATTAGAAATGACAGTACTCTCTGTTCTTATCACCTATATATTTCTTTTAAAAATTAGTGCTAAAGGTTTGTACAGACAAGATTACTTCAGGCAACAGTAATAGCAAAACGTTTATATTCATATGCTACAGAATATATATTAAAATAAACTGAACATTGAGAATTAGTTTGAAAAAGTTTAGACGATGAGAAATATTAGGATTTATATGATATATTTATCGGGGAAATGCCAAACATTTTCATGTATTTTTTAGCCATTATTCAAATTTGATATCGAGTATCATCATTTACTATGTGAGAGGTTTACAAAGTATGACAAAAAAAATCTGTTTTATATCAGGTGCAAACAATAGAGTTAGAACAAAGGCACATATAGTCTTGTATCCTGTTTTTGACAGGCCAGTATGGATGCCTAAAGAAGGTATAAAAGAAAAAAACACAGATCACACTACTTACTTTCAGAAAACATTCCCACTTTTTAAAAACCTGTGTGGTAGCATTTCTCTTCCATATCATAGATGGTGATAATGCTTTCCTTTACAAATTTGTTCAGGTTTTCATTTTTTGATCTCATCTAAAATTTTGGCATTCAAAATACATTGTGCAATTCAATTCTACCGCTATGTGAAGAAATAGAAATACTTTCTTTTAAGTATATTGGCTGTTTTATAAGCATGTTTGTTTTACATTTGTTAATTGTTTATTTGATGTGCTTGTTACTTGGATTATGATCATTAAATTTTCATTTCTTTCTTAACGCACATGCTCTATAAATCTATATCATGCCTTGACTGACTTTCTTTTTTCCTGAATCAAAATTTCTAGTCCAAATACACTCTCCTTGTATGAAAGCAACCCAGCAATTAGACAACCCTTATAATTCTTTCTGTACACTTTTAACCTTCCTTAATCAAGATGTAGGGGCCAGAGCAATGTCCAGTGTTCAAGTGCTGCTTTCTCATGGACATATACACTGGAAATGTTGGGTGGTTTCTGTTTCAGTATCTATTCCTCAGCTGTTGTGCTTAACATTTTTGTTTGCTTTTGAACTGATGGCTTCACAGGTCTGTCAAATGTACAGCCATTGGATCTTGGATATGAATAGATAATTTAGTGCTCACTACTGCTTATAAACTTAAAACTACTTTTCCACAAGAATATTGCTTTGCATTTATCAATTTTGAATTTTATCTGCCGTTTTATTGTCCCATCACTCTTCACACTAAAAAACATTGTTTTGCATTTAGCAAAAGAAGCACAGTCTGTGTTAAGCACAGTCTGTGAAGGTTCATCTGCAGCTTCAGTGGTAACTGCCTTTCCCATACTCAGGTCTCAAATCACATTGTTGTGTGTTGACGGGCAAACCCCATTGTAACTCACCACTTTCTCACAACTTTTTTTCTTATTACCAACAGTTGTCTGTGATAACCAATGTAATCATCTTTATTCTTAGCTCTTTAAAAGCTTAGGGGACTTTTTAAAGAACACTTCATGATAAATATTGCCAAATAGGTCTGAAAACTAGGTAGAAATACATGTGTTAACAATATCATGCTTATGTACCAAGGAAACATCATATCTCAAAGGTTTCTAGGAACTTGTAGAAATGCACTATTTTTTATATTCTTAGCAATAATGTATGACTTAAAGACATTTCTAAGCTAGAAATTAATCTGAAACAAAGCATGATAAAAATGTTCATTGTATGACTCCTATTGCAATAGAGAACATGTCAAGAAACTTTTTCTTATGCTTACAATTAAATAAAAAGCTTGTTCTTCTACTTGTTATAACCTCTACCTGAATAGAATGTCTGTAACATGAAATACCTTACATAGAAATTAATTTTCAGATTAATGCAGTTTAACAGAGAGAAATGAAGATGAGAACAGGAAGTATTATCAAATCATATTACAGAGAACAACATTCAAAGGCTTGACAATAGTTTGGATCATCTTGCAAACAATATTCCCATTGTTTCCAAATATACTATATTCAGAAATATTTTTTTCCCCAATTAATATCTGAATATGTAATAATTTCCTCACTATGAGTGAATTATTGATTACAAAATTTCTTTCCAGTAGGAAACCCTGAACTAAATAAAATCCTCCTTCACTCCGAAATTTTTGTGGCACTGAAGAGCTAAGAATGTGATGGTTTTAGTAACAGGGTTGTTACATGCATGATAGTGCCTCAAAAAGACAATGTGTTCTATTAGACAAAGTCAGATATCTAGTCTTTCAGAAACAAGCATTATTCTCTCGATCTGAAATGAAAAGAACATATTTCAAATGTAATACAAGTAGAGAGTACTAGCTCTGAAATAAAATAGGTAAGTTAATTGGAAAACACCTATGAGAAAAGGTATTAGGACAGAGAGGAAACATAACAGGAAAAGGTGATAAGATGGCTTGCTTTTACGCTAAAGGATGAGAGAAGATTTACTACTGGTTGTGCATGACAGCACAGCCTGAGAGGGAGAGGAGTATTATCACATATCATAATATGGATAACTCTATCAGGTCCATGATTTTTAGTATCCAGTAAAAGTTATATTGTGAACTTTTATGAGTAAAACTGGACTCATCTGTAAATTTTGTTTGACTGATTTACTGTTTTTGGTTTAAAGAACAAGAAATCAATGTTTTCCACAGACTGACACAAAGACGGATGAAAAAGAATATTGTTCAGTTCACTGTTTTGTTTTACACTGCTTCAAAGATAAAGTTTCACTAAATGCTAAGTTTTTATACTCCCTCGGATCTGAAAGCAAAACTACCACTTGAAAATAGCAAACACATAAATAGACAAATGCGTGTAAAATAAATCTTTCAGACAATGAAAATTAAGACTAACATTTGTGAATAATCAGTAAGGATAATAACAACTCAATAAAAGTTTGAGAAAACAGAATTATGTTAAGATTATTTTCAGAGCAGTCCTGCAATTGAAATCTTATCAGATAACTGCAACAGTCACTATTGACAGAAATGTAGTGCATCACCAGTGTCACAAGATAAACCACATGAAAAAAAAATTTCTAGAAAATATTTTCAACATTTTCAGAATTCAAGTTCCTTTTAAAATCATAAAAACAATGAAAATAATTAAGCTGAACTACATCATCATGATAATCTGAAAACCAAGTTCCAAAAGCACTGTTAGAAACTATAACTCTACTACAAGAAAAACAGCACAGCACATGTGACTTCACAGTTCTTGATCGTACAGCAAAATGACAAGACAGTCACAAAGATTTTGATTACGGCCTTTGAAAATGAGGACAGTACTGAGAAACCACCTGACAATATAGATAGCTTTGTGATAAAGCTCACAGCAAAACTGAGAGGTTGGTTGTATCCTTGGATAGTCTAAACTCATGTTCTTTCACTGTTCTTAAACATAAAGAAATCTGATTAGCACTTTCTAAAGGGGAAAAACAACCCACACCTCTAGATGTTTACTTCCTTTCTATAGTAATAGAAAATTATTCCATTTTGGTAGTTACATGTATGATATTGTCTTTAAAAAAATGATTGCATTATATCTAGGTTAAACTTTATTTGAATCTTAAAAATTAAACCTATTTCATTTTAAAAAGAGTTGCAGAACATGTCTTGCGAGGAGAAGAATACTTAAATGGATCATGTACGTGGTGTATTAGGAAATACCAAAAAAAAAAAAATTATTTTGCTTTAGTATTCATTATTTGATTTTCATGTTAAGAGTATTGTAAATAGTCCATTTAAGACAGTTTTCTAGCTACATTGCTAATACTATCTGCAGTAGATCTGGCTTCCAAACTAAGCAACTGTTCCATCACAGAAATCTTTCTGCTTGCTGTAAAAAACAAAGCAATCAATCAATCAAACAAACAAAAAACACTTCTAATCAGAGAATAAAGTTGTTTGAGGTGTCTGCCTAGTGATAGAGATTTAATGAGTAGGCAGCCATTCTAGATGGAACAGAATCTGTGCTTTCAATATAAATTAATACGTTTCCAACAAACACTAAGAAATAAAGCTTGATTGCTTTTTCTACTACATTGTGATAAATGTGCATTACAGAAAAGAAGTGGGGAGTTTAAAAAATCACTTTAAATGTAAATATAATAGATTGTGCACAGTAAGTTTAAAGAGTTGCTGTCCTCAGTGATTTACAGTTCTATGCACTTGCTTTATCCGTCTATCAAGGATTTCTGTTTGTTTTGCTTCTGCCCCGCTTTGTTTAATTCATAAAAGTGGAAAGTGGAATGGAAATCTGTAAGCATGTCCTAAGGCAGTGTCTTCACTATAAATAAAACTGTCAAAGAAACCTGTAACAACAGTCTTCCTTGTTTTCATAACAACACAGTTAAAATTTATATTATGGGTATTGCTCGTTGTTCAGTCACTTCATCATATTCAAAACAAAACAATTCTAAGTGTTTCTTAATTTGTGATATAGATACAGTACCTCCACTCTGCACGTATGGAACATCAATGCACACGAACGAAGATGGTACCCCCTAGTTGAACAAAGATGGTACCCCCTTTTTAATCTTTAGAATCAATGAGAAGAATTAGGTCCTTTTTCTTAATCGTGATTTCAAATTCCTGAAGTTGAAAACAGACCTATAGCGTCTGTCTCCATCTCCCTCCTTCTCTATTAATAAAACAACCAAGGGAGATCAGTCTATTGTAACAGTAGTTAAGCATTGTGAATGTCTTTATCACTGTGATTATCGCTAACTATAAATCCTTCTCAAGGAGCTGAGTTTTTAAAACTGTTAATGTGTGTATAGTTCTATGATAAAAGAATTTGACAGAAATGTCTCATCCTAACATTTTCTGTTTTCCAATAGCATGTTTTTACCATGCATAAAGCCATAGGCTTCATCAAAATGGGGACACTTTTGATCTAAATACTGTCAATGAAGGCCAAGACCGTTAGCTTTTAAAGATCAGGAAATACAGGTGGCAGACTGCCCAAGCTACAGGTTGAGATGTTCTTCTGTTTCTTTACTTAATCCCAAAATTGCTTAATGCAGAAGATGGAAGCACGCCCAGAGAAGCTGTGGATGCTTCATCCCTGGAGGTGTTCAAGGTCAGGTTGGATGGAGCTTTGGATAACCTCTTCTAGTGGGAATTGTCCTTGCCCATCGCAAGAGGTTGAAACTACATGGCCTTTAAGGTCCCTTTCAACCCAAGCCATTCTGTGATTCAATGCAAAAGAAGCAAAGAATACTACCAAGTAAATGGTTTGTGATGTTTCACAAACAAAACCATTGGCAAGTGTAAGAGTCAAACTAGTGGAATCCCATTTCAATCCCTCGAACCTCAACACCATAGCACTTTTAACTGTTCATTTCTTACTTTTAAAATGGGAGTGATCAACAAGTAATGCTTTGATTTAAATACTACATAAAACTTCATAGCATTATTTGTATTGATTGCAATCACATTGCAGCCACAGAAGATGTAACTGTATCTAATTTTCTTTTATTTTTGGTGATACTGGGTTACCTGAAAGACTACAGACAGATGTTCAGTCACTATTTGTCTGCCTCTCTTCCACATGTACCAACTCCTATCACAGTACTTATGTTTTCTTCAGAGAATGCCTGACTTATAGAATCATAGAATCATAGAATGGTTCAGGTTGGAAGGGACGTTAGAGATCATCTTGTTCCAACCCCCCTGCCATGGGCAAGGACACCTCCCACTAGACCAGGTTGCCCAAAGCCCCATCCAGCCTGGCTTTGAATACTTCCAGGGAGGGAGCATCAACGACTTCCCTGGGCAACCTGTTCCAGTGTCTCACCACCCTCACAGTGAAGAATTTCTTCCTTATATCCAGCCTAAATCTACCCTCTTCCAGTTTATAACCATTACCCCTTGTCCTGTCATTATCTATCCTTGTAAAAAGCCCCTCCCCAGCTTTCCTGTAGGCCCCCTTCAGGTACTGGAAGGCTGCTATCAGGTCCCCCCGCAGCCTTCTCTTCTCCAGGCTGAAGAGTCCCAACTCTCCCAGCCTGTCCTGGTAGGGGAGGTGCTCCAGCCCTCTGATCATCCTCGTGGCCCTCCTCTGGACCCGCTCCAACAGCTCCACATCCTTCTTGTGTTGGGGGCCCCAGAACTGGACACAATACTCCAGGTGAGGTCTCACGAGAGCAGAGTAGAGGGGCAGAATCACCTCCCTCGACCTGCTGGCCACACTTCTCTTGATGCAGCCCAGGATGCGGTTGGCCTTCTGGGCTGCAAGCGCACACTGCCGGCTCATGTTGAGTTTCTCGTCAACACACACCCCCAAGTCCCTCTCCTCAGGGCTACTCTCAAGCCATTCTCCGCCCAGCCTGTATGTGTACTTGGGATTGCTCCGACCCAGGTGCAGGACCTTGCACTTGGCTTTGTTGAATTTCATGAGGTTGGCATGGGCCCACCTCTCAAGCCTGTCCAGGTCCCTCTGGATGGCATCCCTTCCCTCTGGCGTGTCGACTGCACCACACAGCTTGGCATCATCTGCAAACTTGCTGAGGGTGCATTCGATCCCACTGTCCATGTCACCGACAAAGATGTTAAACAGCACTGGTCCCAGTACCGATCCCTGAGGAACACCACTCGTCACTGGTCTCCATTCAGACACTGAGCCATTGACCGCCACTCTCTGAGTGCGGCCATCCAGCCAGTTCCTTATCCAGTGAGTGGTTCGTCCATCAAACCCATATTTATCCAGTTTATCAACCAGGATGCCGTGCGGGACAGTGTCAAATGCCTTGCACAAGTCCAGGTAGATGACGTCGGTTGCCCTCCCTTTATCCACTATTGCTGTGACTCCATCATAGAAGGCCACCAGGTTTGTCAGGCACAATTTGCCCTTGGTGAAGCCATGTTGGTTGCCGCCAATCACCTCCTCTCGATTTTCCATGTGCCTTAGTAGAGCCTTCAGGAGGATCTGCTCCATGATCTTGCCAGGCACAGAGGTGAGACTGACCGGCCTGTAGTTTCCAGGATCATCTTTTTTCCCCTTCTTGAAAATGGGGGTTATGTTCCCCCTTTTCCAGTCAGTGGGAACTTCACCAGACTGCCTTTTGACTTACAAAGGTACATGCAAAAGGAAAGAGACATCATTTGCTGTCATTTGTCAGTATAAATAACCAGATGTTAAAGACTTAAAGGGAACTAAAATATATACCACTTTATTTTTACTGCATCATAGTAATAATCTCAATGCTAGTAAAGTAGCATCAGCTACCACACAGATGTGAATAACAAACTTTAAAATATTCATCCTGAAGCAACTTCATTTTAAAATTTGTCATTGTCTGTGCAACACTAGTTTGACGTAAGCTCTGTATTCATATTCTCAAAAAATAATCATGGCCACAACGTGTGTTGAAAATTCAGTCAGCGCACACAGATTGGTTCCAGAGAAAGGGATAAAATACAGACACAGGACCAGCTTCATCCCTTTTTGAACTAGATTAAAATAACCAGGACAAGGTCAGCATTGTAGACCTTATCCTAATCATCAGCACCTGCCTAACTATGAAGTAAGCACTTTATTCTTTGTCCCGTCCCCAAACACCTTAGAAAACAGAATTGAAAACAGCAACAGGCAGCTGCCAACAATGGCATGTAATAATTTACGGTCTTAGAATAATAATTTGCTGCTTGTCGAAACATCATCTCCCTAAAGAAAAAAGGGAGTTTTATGACTATTTAAAAAAAAACAAACAAAAAAAAAACACAGGGTCAAGTATCTACCTTGTTCACAGTGCTCCAGTTCCACATGCTTTGCTAACAATTCACAGTGAAGAATAACACAAAGCTTCATCTGGAAATCCAGACAACTCTGAAGTGTGTTTCTAGTGGCAAGAGTTAATCAATCTAACTTAAAGGCAAAGATCAACAATGTAGACTTTATCTACTCTAATTTTCACTTTTAAAATACTGATACCCAACATACTGTGTTACCGTGCATACATATCAGTAATAGATGTATATACCCATACCAAACTCGAGCACACAAACCTCTGGTTGGAAAAAAAGTAGCCTACTGTACAGCCCCAAAAAGTGTCATGTCTGTATAGATCAAAATGCCTACAGCAACCTGTCAGATCTGAAGCTGAACGCCTTCAGAAAATGTTGCAAAGGCTTTCCTCAAAAAATAAGTTTCCCTACAAGCTTAATGGTATCTCTAAAATAGATTCCATCAAACACTTGTAAACACTTCCCCCCAGACACGTACATAGATTTATCTTTCTGTGGGAAAAAATAAATAAATAAAGTAAATTTTTTACTAGCTGATTCTTACCTTAAATCCACAGCTATTGAATGACTTACAGCGCCTGTAGTAACAACAATCTCCAGAATGCGATTTATTAGACAATAGGGAGTCTGCATGCATTCTACACAGTTTGTTTCAATATTTAACTCCTGTCTCTGGAAGAAAATCTCAACTTCATTTACAGGCTGAATTAGTCCAAATTGGAATTTGTAGTTTCTAACTGGAAGCTACAAATTAAAACTTAAACAGTTTTCTCTTACATCCACTTCCTCCAAATTCATTTTTCAATATATGCTTTAAAACTAATTACATCCATACAAATTTTATAGGAGTATTTGTTTCATAAGGGTATTTTATTTGTTTATTTTAGAAAGAGAAAGAAAGGAGAATCATCATAATCTGCAGGGAAAAATCACACTTCACAGTAAATCTACAGCAACGTCACTGCAACCAAGGATGTTATTCCAGAATAACAGATGCAGAATGTGGGTCTCCATCATTAACTCTCTTTGGCCCCAACGATGGCTGAGTTAACACTGAAAATCAAATTACCAGTTCAAGTTCTAGACATTTCTAGACATCTGTGAGAGCTTGTCAGACTGCAGATAAGCTAACACCTCTGTCTCTTTATCACTACTGGCAATGATGACACCATCTAGTCACATATAGCACATTTAAACTTTCCTTTCTGCCTTTCTTTGGGCATTCTCTTCTAGATCTTCTCTAGTAACTCAGAAAGGCCCAAACTCACACAGCTACACCATTTATCTCATTGGACTACATCACCGTCCTGCCTGGAGCTGGGAACTCCGCTTCACAGGTTCTGGTGCTAATTCTGCTACTGCTGCTTCCTTCTCATTGAACGTGAACTGCTTCTTTCTTCTGCTTTATTGTGCTATTGCTGCTTCTACTGCTGCTGCTTCTTGGGATGTCCCTTATATGAGCCCTGGGACAACCCCATCCCTGGCCCACCCCTTCCAGCCACGTGGGAGCACAGGTGCAAACAAGCTGCCTGTGCTTCCCAGGTTAGTTATAACCCTCCATCACATGCTCAGTCATCAGTTCAGGCCACAATCAACAATTTCCCTACATCTGGTCATGCCTTAGGGTGAGCACAGTGGTTTCTGCTGGATCTGCTTAAGAAAGAGCAGAGAAGCCTGTGACATTTCTTGAATGATTTGTGTAGTGTTTAAAGTGTTTTGCTTCCCTTCTGTTTGTACCTGAGACCAGACAATCTGGAGATACATAGTGAAAAGCAGGTTTCTTAACTCCTGACAAAACTCACAGGATTAACGTAACTGAAATAGGTACACGGCAGCGAGGTAATTTCAAGAGGCTGGAGTATAAATGAAAGATATTTCCACATTTACTTCTGTATCTCCTGGTTCAGAAGATATATAACCTTTAATTTTTTTGCATTTTATTTTTATCTTTTATTTAGATTCAGTTGTGCTGTCCCATTCAGACCTTCATACCTTTCTTTTGGCAGTCCTTGCATCACAATTCATTGCTTTGACTTCATTATACATAGCACATCAATATTTACAGGGGAGGTTTAGGTTAGAATCTCTGTCAGAAAATAAATGCTATTGAAATATTTATTTTGAGTGAGGCTTAAAACACTCTTGGGGGACTTTGATTTTGTATAATACAGTGTACAGGGATTTTCATGGCTGGAGTTACAAAGAATACCTGCTTTTAAAGGGAGTTTACTTACCATAATATCTTTCCTCCTCTTCTAATTACAAGCATGTGATATTTTCAAAGGCAAAACATTGTTTTGTTCTTATTCAGCAGTCTGTTGACTCTATGAACCTAGGAAAAAATACAATTATCAAAAGTTACAGAGTGGAAGAAAAGATGAAAGAACCATATTCGCACTCAAAGAAAAGTGAGTGTTACAGAACTGTCTAGAAGAATAAATGGTATCATTTATAGGACTGTTGACAACCTTTATGGTTCTTTACCATAAGACAACTTGAAGCAACAGGGCACTGGTCCAGGCTGGAGTAGAACTTCTTTGAAAAAGAGAGGACAAAAAAAAAAACAACATAATTTACATGAAACCACAGGGCTTCATATAAATGTTTATGGCTGCCTTCCACGAGCGTGCAGCTTATGCCTTGTGTCCTAGTCTCCAACTTTATGTGTTCACAGCACCAATCAAACTGTGGTTGCTCCTTGTATTTTGCATCTGGTTGTAGAATCACAAAGGTAAGGAAAAGCCCCGAAATACCGATATAATTTCTGAGTAGCAAACTATTACAACCCTTGGTATCTTGTAGGCAGCTTCTTCTGTTATTACATCATCCATTGTATCTATTGCCTGAGCCTGGGTATATTATGAAAGAGTCTGGTGGATTGAGCCTGTGCTGCTACCTGCTACATAAATTGGTGCAACCTCATCTCAGATGTCAATGTTCAGCTAAGTCAGGATGTATGTACGCATTACCTAGGACACAAAACCTTGGTCTTTTCAGCATCCATTAGTTCTTCATAGCTCCTTAAACAATAAAAGTACATTTTCATCCATTTGCATGTTCATTGTTCGAATCAAATAGGAATTAAAAATCTATTTACTGTTGCACTAATTGACACACACACAAAAAGGCAAAAGACATTGCTAGAGAAACAATATACTGTGTCCAAACACTGATCTAACATTGAGATCCCTGAACAGGTTTCAGAGTGAAAAAGGTCATTAGCAGAGGACAATTCATTTGCAAATCATATCACAAATCTAAATCTTACTTCTTTATGTCATGGATAGCCTTAACAACTAGGAATATAGAATACTTTGCAAAAGATGCTCAGCCAGAAGTGTAAACAATCCAGAAGATTTGGCCTCAAACTCTCACAGCAGAGATCTGAGTAGGAAGCAAGTGCCTCTGGCATCAGCAGTGCTGAATGCAGATAATTGCAGTTGACCTCAACCTCCTCATAAGCTACTTTGCTAGGATGACATTTGCATCTACTGAGAATTGACACACACTGCTGAACTGATGCTACATACTCATTCAGCTATGTCAATCCTTACTGAATCTACACACCTACAAAATTCTCAGACTGCACAGCTTAGAAAAACTTACCATTTGCTTTCTGACTTTGAGGAAAGAAATCTCCGTGCTTTTCTGTTTCAATGTCCTAGTGACACAGAATACCAGTATACTTCCAGAGTTCTGCATTATGAAATCAAATACACCCTACTTCACAGTCTTTTTAATGATCTATGCTTTCAAATTATTAATGTTATGGTTCTTGAAAAGTCATTGTGGGGTGTATGTTTATTAAAATCCTGTTAAAATGTACTGAAATGCACTAACACAGCATGAAGAAGTTTTCAGAGCTCTGTCTGAATAAGACTGTACTGTAACAAAATTATACCATGTGCCACTTTAGTTAGACAAATAAAATCTTTTTTGAGACATGTTATCTTTGGATAGGAAATAACTGTTGGCAAGCTAAAACATGGCAGTATTAAGCACTAGAAATCAGCACTCTATATTAATTTAGATGATTTAAATCAGGGTCTGCCACATTCACTCCAAATTTGGAAATATGTGTGGGTCCCTGTAGATCTTCACACATTTTTCCAGATACTCATGCTTTAAAAAGCTTACACCAGATTCTCACAATTCCCTTTTCCCTATATGGCTCTGGATTGCAGGATTACAGTACTAACACTAGGCATGTGCTGAGTTCAGACTTTTCTCTGCCTTCTGGAAACAATGGCATGGGGGATTAGAAAGGAAATAGCTTTCTTGAAAGTAAGTATCAATATTAAAAGAGAAACAGTTTAAAATAAACCTAACCCAGTTGGTGATTATGAGCAAGCCTGTTCAATTCTAGTGCACACTACTGGCCATTGCAATAATCATGGACCTGGATGCTGAGCTCTCTCTGAAAGCAGTCACTCTCAAATCCTGTCATGGGAAAGGAGATGTAAGTTTGTTAGGAATTTTACAGACGTAGAAAATGTAAAGCTGTTAATTGCACTACGTATGATATCACTGGAGTGTAAAAAAACAAAAAAAGAAAAAGGACAAGAAGAGGGGACAGACTACTGCATGGATTGACAGTGATACAAACAATTTGAATGATTTTTTACGAAAACAGCTCTTTGTTTTCTATGTTGCTGCCTTAATGATGGGGCAAAATAAAATCTGCTTATCAAAACCTCACGCAAGCATTGACTAAAAATAATGCTGACCACTATATCAATAAAAAAAAGAATCAAACCCATTCCTATACCTTCAAGTATGCAAACTTTATTTAAATACTTCCTTGTCAGAGGTTACTAAGCAAAATCAATCTTTGCCAGCACTTGTGCTTCTTGCTCCCAAAGCATTTTGGGATTTTTTTTCTTACCTGTGCTTCTGAGGTAACATCCTCTTTCCAGAAGCTTCTACTTGCAAACCAGAGAATAAAACCATAGCAAAACAGAAACAAAGACACAAGATATAAACCTTCCAAAGTCATCATTTCTGAAAAAATGAAGATGTTGAACTGCAGAGGCAGATAGCTAAAGAGCTTTCTGCCTGTGAAGCACTACTCTACAAAGCAGTTTTTCCAGATTAATTTAGGTGATTGAAAACAAGCATTTGGAACGAAAAAAAAGGAAAAAGAAAAAACAGTGAAGAGACTGCCTTGTGCTTTTGACACTTGTTTGTCTCCTGTGGTCTCCAAATGGAACCCCATATTGTTTTTGCTAATCCATCTCTGAGGTGACAGAGGTGCAAGTTGTGAGCCACAGCTTGCATGCTGTGCTAGAGAATGGCAGAACTCAATAAAAACAATTATTTCAAAGCCTATATCTCATCTATTATTAAACCTGTGAAAAGAGTTTTAATTTCCTGTGCAATTATATGGTGCAATGTCATATTTTATGGAAGGGAGAGGGGGAAAAGAGGGTTTGCTTTTGATCAAAAAAATGATTTTCATATTTTACGGTTTGGATAGCTATGTACCTTGGGACCTAATTTGAAGCTCATATCAGTCAGAATTTGAGAAAGTCCACTTAGCTATTCAATTATTCCATTTTTTCCTTAAAAAGAAAGATAAATTATTAACATCTTGCAGTTTGGAACATCACTAGAAAATGTTGCTTTTTTATCCATGCGTAGATATATTGCTAATGTGCTGTAGCAAGGGATGATTAATGTATTTTGCAAAGAATTCATACAATTACTTTCAATTACTTACAATTGCTTCCATGTCATGTGTGACACAAATCAGATTCTCTGTTACTATTGTTTTCTACTTAGCAATGATTATTAAGCAATCAATAACAATGACCACTTTCCTTTAAAAATACAGTGTCAAATTTCATTCTTACTGGCGATAAGCTCACTGCAAATGGATCTTTGGAAGAGGAAAGACAAACCCCAAAGTCTCCCTGTTAAAACAGTAGCTGTGCTTCTCTACATAGTGACAAGACCAGACAGCCCCAGTGGAGTTGAAATCTCATCTGCAAGACTGCAGAGAAGCAGCAGCTTCTGACATTTAGACCCCATGTAACCAGTCACAGCTAGCTGTTGCATCATTACGGAATTTAATTATTTTATTCTGCGCTCCTGTTTCAGAAAACATTTGGAATAAACATTTCAAAACTAGGATTTCCATCATTTTACAGAGGAACTAAACTTTACTTGCCTCAGCATTCGGTGTTCAAATGTACTGTCATTTTGATTATATACAATATAATGAAATATTGAATAAATATTCATAGGAATTGAGGAAAGGTTTATGATACAAGGAAATGAAACTACTGTTTACATGACAAAGTAAGAAATGATTGGCTGTCTTAGATCAGTGAAGGTAAAGGTGCAGGTCAAGTAAATTAAGGGGAAGCTTACATTGTGCCTGTATGAAGTGCAAAATGAAGTGCCAGAGACCATTTATGAGGCTATAAAAAGAAGTGACAACAGATCTAGATTTAGAAATGGCTTCCTAGGAAAATACAAATAACCCATCCTACAAACATTGGCAGTCAGTTGTGTTATTTACAGACAAGGACATACATAAACATGTATGAATGTATATTTCCATTTATATGTGCAAACATATTTATGTGAGAGACAGAGATGAAGAGAAAGAATGAATCTCAAAATCAGTCTCTTGCTTCAAGAGAGATTTATTTTCAAACATATTCTCTAAAATGACACTCATACCAGACAAAATGCAGCGTACTGTGCAGCAAAATCAAATGGGGAAGCTATCACATTGCCACATTGGTTCATGTGAACCAAAATATGTACCATGAAAAGCACCACAGTGTTTTATGAATGGTAAGGAAGACAGCCTTTCTATTGATAGTATCAAAAATTCCTTCTAGTCTGTTAACCATTCATACAGGGAAAAATAAAAATAAAAATAAAAATAAAACAACCAAATACCAGAGGAAGAAATAATAAAATGAATGCTAGGTTTTATAAAAAAAAAAAAATTGCCAAACACTCTGAAATACAATAAAGTAGAATTTTGATATTCACAGAGTAAGAGCTTTCCTGAGCTACCATGTGTATAACTAGTCGAATGTATTATTCATCAACTCTTACTAGAGGAAAAACATCCGGCAGACTATATGGTCAAATTGTCCTTGTAGAAATATCCGGGCAATCTGTGCTGCCTTTGAAGTTCACCTGCATTATACATCACCATCTTCAATAGTCTACAAAAGTATAACTGGCATCTGAGTTTCTCTGCAAAGGTGGAATTTACTTAAATATTCTCATATTTTATGGTACAAATGCCAGGCTAACCTATCTTCGCTTTCTGTAACTGCAGCTTATCCTGAAAGCTGCATGAAGCTGTACACCTGCCCACTCTTGCCCCTTCACCCCAGCACAAGAACACGAGAAGAAACAGGATCCAGTCCAATTTTTGTAGATTCTCTGGACTAAAAGAATAAAAAAGTAGCAAAACTGATTTCATTCACGAAGACAACCTTATTCTCATTTATACACGTTCTCTCATCAGGCAGGGCTCTGATGAGTTATGGAAGTGGCTCTTTTTGACTCAGAAGTCAGTGCAATACTAGAGAACATTGTGCAGAAGTCAAAATGAATGAAGAAGAAACAAGAAGAGAAAGGAAGGAGGAACTGGATTTAATTTTTTCCCTTCAAATATTATAAATACGTTACTTTTTGTCCTATAGCAATCTGTAAGCTTTTGTCATCATTTTATTATTTGCACTTCCACAACTCATTTCTAAAAACCTGTTTGACATTGTTCTTCACTGAACTAATGTGACAGAGAGTAGTTAAGCGGCTGCTATTTGTTGCCTTGGCTATATTCTTTTCTGCATTGCCCACAACAAACAGGATGTTGTTCAGTTATGAATTACTATATTGATTGAATTAAGTAGTACATTATTTTCATGTACAACACACATAGTTTACCCTCACTGTCATGAATTACTCCTTATTCTATGGAAAGGAGCTATTTGAAATAAGTAGGAATTTTACTTAATCACAGGAGTTTCTCTGTAAAATCACTATTACAGAGTAACTGCTAGTGCTTGAAAAACTATTGTGGGGAAGATCTCTTTTCATTAGGAACAAACATTTATACTTACTTTCCTTCAAAACAAAACAAAACAAACACTACCACTGGGCATCACTGATGGTATGAGTCATTTTTTATGCTTTTTATTGTAATGAATTGACATTGTATTGTATTGAAGTTTAGAGGTGTACTTTGTAAACTAGTAGACCCCCTGATTACTTGGGATTCATGCAGCAGCAGCTGATAGTAAATCAATTGACAGTGCAAAATAAGAAAGATAACTATATTCTTGCTCTTGTCATGCAGTTTGGTCACCTGAAGGTGAATTACTGAACTGCTATTTTTGGTTATTATACCAAAACACTGTCTTATTTACACTAATAAAATCTTCCATTTTGTTTTATCATCCAGAGCTTTTTTTGCTTTGACAACATCTGAAAGGCTTACTCGTGTTTCAATGGGGGGGCTGTATGCCTGAGAAGATGTTAAAAGAACTTCCATAATCTTGCCTGTCTTCAGCTTATTGGAGCCACCTGTAGTGCAAGCCCTTAAACTCTCACTGTCACTTGCTAGCAGCCAGTAAGCAATAACAATTTTTCAAACATTTAAGTCTTTTAGAATGAAAGTACTATTTTCTAAAATGACTTAAGATTTTAGGCCAGCATTTTACAGGTATCTGAAGAGCCCAAAGGTAGGAACAATATTAGGCATTTTTTAATGTTTAAATAAACTTAGAAATCTGGCCCAAAGGAATGGAATTTTCATTTAAATTAAATTAAGCCAATCATTTTGGTCCATTGCTTGAAGACAGAATAATAAATTACAAAAAATCTTACCAATACACCACAGTGACCGAAACTGAACTAATTCCTTATTGGAAATGACCTACATTATTATCTGCAAGCAGGAAACAGTTTTCAAAATCTGATATGAACTTAATACCTAATAAAACTAGCCTGACACCAAAATTAATCAGAAGTTTAGGAGGTGCTTCCATTGCACTGCTCCTGTTACATTCACACTCACTGGCATTATTATGAATGCAGAAATCTTTTCTCTTTCTACCTCTCTTGACATATATAGATTAAAAAACAAACCGTACATATATAAATTGCCTTATTAAGATAGCAGAAGCAAATTTAGCCCAGTCTGCAATCTGAATGTGACTTGGAACAGGGTACAGATTTATCTCACTGTAGAAAGTGATAAAATCATGAAGTTCAGAAAAAACTTCTGATACTAAGATTTCTCAAACTTCAAAATGTTCAGAGATTTTATCATATTCTTTCATATTCATCACATATTGATGAATTTATTCCAATTTTAGCACTTGATGTTGACTCATATTGGTTTTCTTGCCATTATGTCCAGTCAGGTCTCTGTATACCACTCCTATTTCAGATGCCTGACATTAGTCTTGGCCCTTTTTGTAAACAGGCAGAATTTAATACACTTGGTGTTTTGGCTTCATGATTGTGCTTGTCACCACAGCAGACTGTGACTACTCAATGCCTGAAGGTCAGTTCATGATGGCAACTTTGGCAGAATGTTTTGTTTTGAATTTGCTAGGCAGAATGAAAGGAAGTCGCCTCTACTGTGAAAATACACGTTGAAATGAGAAGATGACTCACAAGTTTCTTATCAGTCCTGAGATTTCAAGACTTAGAGTATTGCCTTTTAGCAATCAAAACCTAAAATATGTTAGTTGCTAGGTGATTTTCCCTGTTGGTAGAGGAGCCTGAGAAATGGAAAACTTTGTGGTTTGTTATTATTTTCTCTTAGAGGGACAGAGACACTTCAGTCTTTGACGGTCATCAACAGTAATTGATCCAAGTTTTCCTGTCCGAAGTCAGAAATTTTGAATTGCAATTTTGAATTGCAAATGATAGCTCCAATAAGTCAAAAAATATTTGTGATCTGATGGCACAACAGCAAACACTATTTAGAATTAGAAATTGTTAACAAATAAGCAGATACTAGCAGATAACTGCCAACTAATAGATAACCAGTCATCAATAGATAATAGATTTGTTCTGCATTTCCAGAAATAAACGATTTTTAAGTGATTATGAAGTACTTTTCATCCTATATAAATGATCAGTTTTTTGATCAGATAGTCATTTACAATCAGTTGAACAGTCATTTTAAGTCAGTAAGTCCAGAAAACTTGCATGTGACAGTTCTCTGAGAATCACTTTCAACCACTAATGTTCTTTTTCATTAAGTCTTCATTAAGAAAGAACAAGGCAACTGATAGTGCATATGAAAAGAAATGAACACGATGAGAAATTGCAGGCTTATTACCCAAAAAAAAGAAAAAAAAAAGAAATAAAGATGGTAATGTAGTTTATTCTATGTGAGCAAATTTAAATGAATGTCATCAAATAAATGTTTTCTATATCTTAAAAAGAGAAATTTAATAAACATAGTTACCTTTATGTAACTGACAATGCATCTCATTCAGTATAAAGAGATCTTGATGGAATTTGTAGGGAAAAAAAAGAATCAACATAGCATCTAATATTTATATTAAAACCCAACTGCTTGGCTCTCTAAATATTTTTGAGACAAAACTGGCTAATTTGACCAAAAAAAAAAAGTTAGACAAAAAATCAGAGCTAGACATAGTACATCATAGGTATCTGTCAGCCTAGATTCAAGTTAATGTGCATAAAATATTATTCACATGAATTTTGGTGGGCATGTTTACGTGTATCTCAATATATGCATGTCTTTTTATGTAACTCAACATTTAAATAAAATTGTTCAACATTTTTTCTAAGTAGATAAATCCAAAAATGCATATTAGCAGCAAGGAACTGATTGACAGGAAAATATGTTTAAAATAAATTTTCCTAATTAATATTGGCATTCTGAATTTCAGTATTTGCTATTCTAATTTACTATCAGTTTACAGTCTCCTAGCCAGGATTTCTGTAGCACTGCTCCTGAAAACTATGATGTCTTTTAGTAAGAAGGCCAATAGCCATAGCTGGATCGGCATTGTCAATTTTAATTAAAAGTTTCATTTTCTAATGCATCATGAAGTTCATCCATGGGAAACGGCAAAAATGGGCATGAAAAAATCATTTCAATGTTTTTACATTGCACTGTGTAAATATATATGCCATTAGTTTCCCCACTCTATAGTCGTCATTCTTTTCAAAATGTTAGCTGACAATCTAGCTGGTTTTTTATTTTTTACAGTTCATTGTATTTGGCTGCCACAAGATGTACAATACTGAAAAAAAATTAAAGATGAAATTTAAAAATGAAAGCTTTATTTTAGTGTTAACTGATCTCTCTCACCTTCTATGGGTGCATGTGGATTTTGAACAAATTACATCAATGATCCAGGGCACATGTATCTTGCGCCATGCGTTGCACTGCAGACAGCTCTACACATTACAATACCCCTCAGCATGTCTCTTCCTGAGCCTGAGCTGGATTAACATCTGAGTATCAGCTGGAGGGCTGGGTAGGTAACTCAGCAGGTCTTCAATAAACAAACTGAAAAAAAAGCATATCTTTGCATTAACTGCTTTTATAATTGGTCTCCCAGGGTGCCACCTGCTCATCTAGCTTTCCCTATACTTGTGTCCAGGACCATTGCCAAGAACAGCTCCACTCTCTGAAGCCCAGTGGTCCTTGAAAAGCTAGAGTCCTACAGTATCTTTCAGAGCAACTATGTGGCCTCCACAGCCTCCCCAAACTCAGTGTTTGATCTGCAACTGGGAAAAGGGGGGAGAAGGATGCACGGAAAGCAAGGCAAAAACAAATAAAATATTGCATTTATTTATCCAGAAAACAATTCTGAAAGTTGAAAGAGGAAGTACAGGATTGACTAACGTGGTGTGAGGGGAAAATTTTGCACCTTTTTACCAGTATCAGGAGGTTGGGGAACTATGCATGGTAACTATTGGACCCTCCATAAGGATAAGTTGAAGACTGGCTACCAAAAAGTGACATGGGTCTGCCAATTAAGTCATACATTTCCCTCACCCAAATCTTCATAGTGGGTTTGGTGTTCTCTCCCAGTCACTGGCGGGGCTCCAGGGCCTAGGAAGCAACAGATACGTCATTTCACCTTCTGGGTTGCACCTTGGACAGCAGAGACAAGAATCCCTGCAATATCAGGTGACCTCAGACAGCCAGCACAGTTTCACCAAGGACAGATTGTGCCTGACCAATCTGGTGGCCTTCTATGATGAAGTGATGGCATCAGTGGAAAAAGGGAGGGCAACTGATGTCAGCTACCTGGATTTGTGAAAGGCTCCCACCACATCCTTATCTCCAAAATTGAGAGATATGGATTTGAAAGGTGGACTATTTGGTGGATAAGGAATTGGTTGGAAGGTCACAGCCAGAGGGTTGTGGTAAATGGCTCTATGTCCAGGTGGAAGTCAGTAATGAGCTGCATCTCCCAGGGTTCTGTCTTGGGACCGATACTCTTTAACATCTTTATCAATGACAAATATTTTGGCCACTCTGTCATGGATTTATTCTAATATATGTCTTCATAATATGCTGGCAAGCAGACCTCAGCATACCTGTGAACTTGAACTTCACGAGCTCCTGTGGTGAAAAGGAAATAAAGGCAGGTGCCTAACTTTGATGTTATATAGTCAATCTGGTCATGTATTTTTTCAGGTTGAAACACATGCTTTCTGACTATAAAATGGGTTTAGACTAACAAAATGACTTAATAGATGACATTTAATTGTTATCTTAACGTTACCTCAATTTTTAAATCACTTACTACTGAGAGCTTTTACAAAATACATCATTTTTAGTTAGAAGCATACTTGTGCAGTGTGACAGGAAAGATTGTTTCTTTTTTTATTATTTTTATATTCACATTACATTTTAACCATAGTTACTTGTCCTAACATACTATATACACTTCACACAGTACACAGTTAAATATTGCCAATTCAATCCTTCATACGCACTATTTGCATACAAACCATACATGCATGAGAATATTTTTGAAAGGCATCTATGATCTCTATAATAAAGTTGTCTAGATAAATACAAGACGAAAAAGCCATTTAACTTTGGGTAAAAGTGCAAGCCATACAAGGCATATAATCTTCACTCTATGCATATTTGCTTTACTGCTCAATACTTTAATTTAGACATTTGTATAAAAGCAAAAGGTAAACCTACTTTTGAAACAAAGATGATGGCTTCAAAACTATGCAGTCCAATTTGTTTTATGCAATGAATATAACAGTGAATTCTTATTAAATGTGAACATAGTGGAGACACCTCTGCCTTTTGTGTTCTTTGAAGCTAAATTGCAATTTGAAAAATCATTCAGATACACTTATTTTGAGACTAAAAAATAGCCTCAATTTGAAGTGCTTGCTCAGGCGGCCATCCACTGGAAAAAAATTACAATATAGCAGAAAAACTAAAACATCTAAATGAAATTTAAAAGAGTAAATCAAAAGAACAATCAGGCAGCAAAATGAAGGTTTGTTTCAGAAAAATAAAAGTTGGCAAGAAAGAAAAAAAAATGGCTAAATTGGCTTGAAATGTACAGCAATATCATAAACTTAGATCTGTTATCCCAAATATTTCAGTTGTTGAACTGTGAGCATGAATGAATGTAATGAGCAAAACTCTGAAAGCTCTTCTGAGTTATGAAAATTTTGTTCCGGAATGAGTTATGAAATCTCCTCTGCATCTAAACTAGCTCATTGCTAAGTTCTATGACTTTAGCTGAATGAAGCCAAGCTGTGAGGAGACAACTCATCCTCCCTATCAAAATGAAACACTACTCTGTTCGAGCAATGTATGAGTCAAGATCAGGTTGTAGGTTGTCTCACTAAACAGTTCTCACCACTGCTATACTCAAACAACAAAAACAACAACAACAAAAAACAACAACAAACAAAAAACAACAACAACAACAAAAAAGAACAAATCTGAGACCTAATTCTCGCAGTGTTTCATTACTGGGGATGTAATTAATTCAGTCACCTACATGACTGCTTGTAACTTGAGAGTTGCAATATGTCACAAATCAGTATTTGCTCTGACTTATCTGAATGAAATTGGGGAGTGGATTAAAAATTCAGCATAGTATTGAAGATGCCCATATACTCATGAGCCATGAGTAAATGGGCATCTTTTCTCTTTATCTCTCACAGAGAGGAAATTGGCATTTGTATATAGGTGAAGAAAACCATCCTCGACATAATTTTGAGACTATTCCAGTTCAAAGATGTGTTGCTAATCTTATTTGAAATATTCAAAAATTTCGTGTCAAGCGTTCAAGGGCTGTTGCTCCTCTTGGGAATGCCACAGCACAATTTATAGTGGACATTATTGGTATTGCTAAGTTTGGGTACGAACCTCTGAAAAATTACAACACAGAGTTACTGCTTCCTTTGTAAAATATTACTAAGTGAAGGGAATTCTGTTTCGTTTAATATTCATAATATTTTAAGAGTTGCTTTTTCCCAGGATTTCTGATTTGTCTTTACCCATCAGTCTGGCTTATCTGAAAACTAACTGATGAAACACAGGAGCAGATAACATTAAAAAAATATATTGTATGCTCTACTGCTGCTTTGTAGAACAGGTGCTGAGCATTCAAATGATGAATCAGAGGATTTATTGGAGAATGACTCGCAACTGAAATAATTCTAGGGAGTTGAGGTTATTTTGCAATTTTTCAGAACTGTTAAATTTTTTAAATTATTTTTTTACGTGTAGACTTCTCTGTAGCAGTTTTCCTAGATGAGTAGGCCTTTCCTTCTTGTTCTGTTTACTCCATTTCCTCCATTTCCTCCATTTCCATTTTTCCTCCATTTCTGTTTCTCCTCATTCAAACTTTTGAAATTTTTGTTATTTTAGTAGTTCTTATATGTACAATCTTGGGAGCACATTTTTCCATATGAGACCACATCAACACTTTTCAATTTTTTCTCTCTACACGTAGTTTCTTCATAAAATAGAAATTTTACTCTGTTATGTATCTATTACTAATCAAGATAGATGTGGCAGATGTGGATACATACACGTGGAACTGGAATAGCTTCTCTATTGGAAAAAACAGCATCTGTCAGTACCTGCCATCTCTGACTAACCAATAATCTGTAAGAAATATGTTAAATGTGTAATTTTTACATAAAATATACTGACCTGAAAGCACATACATTTGTTCTACTACGAAATATTACAACAAAAATATTCCTTAGCAATAAACTCTGTAATTCTTTTTTCACTGAGTAAGCAATGGGCTACATTTTGTAAATGACACTGAAATGGAAAGTCATCATTTTGCCTCTAGATTTTACTGCTCTGATTAGGAAATAGCAGCTCATTAGCTCCTCTTTCTGAATATGTCCTCATCTTCACTCTGAAGAATGCCATCACTTGAAATAGGACAATTACTATATTTTTTTTTTCTAACTCAAGTGCATTTTGCCTTTGGACTTTACACAAAGTAAATTATAATTTTCCCTTCTAATCTCTACTACATCATTAGGGTTTTGAGGTGGAGAATCCGTTTTCTCTAACAGATGGCTAAATGCCAACCACTAGTGGCATTTTAAAATGAAACTGACTGTACACAACAAACTCAATTTGCCTTCCCTGGCATTTCTCCTGTTTTATCTTGTGCTTCTAAGAATGTACTCTAGAATGACTTTACTTTCAATAACTGCTTTTTTTTTTCTAAGAAATAAGTATTTTTCTGACAGCATAGTAGCTTTCACAAGCGGGGATGTGGAAAAAACAACAAGAGTATACGGACAGAGAAAAGCACCCAAGTGCTTTGAGCAGCCAACCATCCTTTAATAAAGTCACATATGATATAGCACAGTCTAGTAACATTCCCAGGAAAGTGCCACCTCCCAAAAGACCGGACCACAGCCGAACAAGAGATCTAGAATTTCTATACCACAGTCTACCTTAATTTGTTGTCTTAGTTTCTAACAGAAGTTATTTCTCTCATAGTGTCTGGTATGAAGCTATGTTTTGGTCCCAGAAGAAAAACAAAACTGGTAACAACTGGCAGTGTTGAACACAGCCAAGGACATATTCTGTTTCTCACTGAAGCAGTTAGGGGGACATAAGAAGCTGGGAACTGGGAGGGATAGGACCAGGGCAGCTGATCCAAACTGACCAAAAAGTTATTCCATACCACATCACATCATGTGATTTTTACAGAAGGGCAGTCTCTCGGAGGGAGGGGCTATTGGCTGGCTGGGTATCGGTCTTTGCTCCCTTGCTTTGCGTATCATCTATTGTTTATTATATATATATATGTACTATTACTTTTATTTTCTCTGCTGTCTTAGTAAATATCTTTTATCTCAACCCACGAGTTCCACCGTATTTATTCCTTAATTTTCTCCCCTATCCCACTTGGGAGTGGGGAGGGTGAGCAAACAACTGCGTGGGACTTAGCTATCTCCTGGGTCAAACCACAACATTTGCACATCTCTTTTTCTACCTTTCACAAACAATCCAACAGAAATGACCTCAGGGTATGTAGATATTAGGAAGGCAGCAGAAAAGAATGACAAAGTTGAGGGCCCTTTACAGGGTTCTGCCTGTAGGCATTCCTCCTTTTCAAAGAAAGGGTCACCATCTCAACACTTCTGTTCTGTGAGAAAAGCTGCTGCAACACAGCATGACAGTGACAACTCCAAGACATTCCATCAACTTCATCCCTCCTTTATGGATTTGGGAACTTAAGCAAAGAGAAGAAATGGGATGATTAGAGAGGACCTTTGCTCACAGGTCACAAACTTGCTCAACTTTACAACTAAGAGCCTGCACACAATGAAAGAGAGTGATGTGATGGAAGATGTTAGCACTTTACAACACCTTTTCTTTCACTAATTAAGGAGTGCATTGACATAGCTTTTTTCAGTTTCACCAAATGAAAAGGAGTTTAGGAACTCCCTGCGTTCAGAAAAGGTGGCAAAAGAGAAGCACATCCTAGCCAAAAATAGGGAATTAAAAGCTGACACAGCTAGTAGTTTTGGATGAGCATCTAATATCTATTGATTAGAGACAAGGATAAGTGAAGATTGTGCATAACACTCAAAAAGCAATGGGATTTAGAAGGAGTAAAGTCTTTAAGCAAATAATTACTTACAAAAGTAATAAGCTTTTTTCTATCATCATATTCCCTCAAAAGAACACAAAAGCTGTCCAGATATTGATCCGTTATCAATGCCAAAGGATAAAGGGTTGAGCATTCTTAAGCATTTTCTGCGTAGCATCTGTTGATCCTCTGTGTTCTTTACTTTAGGTGATAGAATTAAACCAGAGAATGATTTAAACAAAGTGGAGGAATTAGAAAAGGCTAAGTAGGTGCTAGTAAGTACTGAATCCATCCTGTTTTTTTCAGTAGTTTTAATAATCATGAGATTAATTAAGCTATTTTATCCAACAAATCAAAATTGATATATTAAGAATGAAATAGTAGGGGATTCCAACACCTATTTTCATTTGCTAATTGCTAGCATGTTGTTATGCCTCAAATATATTACCAAATTAATAGTGAGATGTTGCAATTATATGGTTTAATGTTTCTTTGAATGTTATAAATGATCTTGCCTAAGATAAGTTGAAGAAAGAGTACTGATTCAAAATCAATGCAAATCATTGTTTAGTCTTATGATTTCTCATATATCTTCTATGCATACCTAATAGAGAATTCTTACATCTTCTGTCCTCCTGTCCCCTACCATGCTCTCCACTCCACTCCACCATAAATAAATAAATAAAAATTGAAGGAAGGAAGTAACAAAACAATGAATTTCTTCCTAAAGAAGATGGAGCAAAGGCACTGTAGGCATAAGTGAAATAATCCATTATGTTGAACTTCTCTTCAGAAGTTCACTGTGAAAATGCATATTTAAATACAAGTACTTGATAAACCAAATGCACAGATTTTTCTCTTTAGAAATTTCCTCTTGCTATGTTATTTTATAAAGAAAAAGGTTTATCAAAGCTATAAGTATACTAGGAAGCTGTTCCAAACAAGGCATTCTCCTTAGATCACATTGATAAATACTCTCATTAACTTTAGCCTCAACAAGGTTAATTTAAATTATATCCAATAGCACTAAGATCTACTTTACTAGAAGTACAATTATTAAGTAAAACAACACTGTATTCATTAGAAAAGAAACTTTTGTGTTGTTTTCTTTTGTTTTACAACTAGTAGAAATTGATTTATATGAATACTGTTTTAAAGATCACACAGTTGTACTAAAACTGCAAGGTAATACTTGCCTTTCATTGTCATCTTTTTTGCTTTATTCCCTCTAATTCATTGGAATTCCTGGTTAACTTGTTGCACCTGAAACAGCATCACTGGAATAAAACACGTGAAAGACAAAAGATTGAAAGAGGAGAAAAATGCAATATTGAATTAACATTTGTTGTTTTACACTATGACTTCATCAAATCCCACTCCAAGTTATAGAACTAAATTAAAGGATGTAAATAAAATGTAATCAAAGTTTCTACTGACTTTAATTGTACAGAAACGGGATTTTTTTACACAGCAATTTGGTGGATTTCACTGAAATTTCACTTCTGTCTTTACAGTCTGAAGTTAGTCCACTGTTAATTTTGTTTCCATAATTTTCTAGAAATATCTTCAGCCATGATAAAATGTATGACTAGATGCATTTGATTTTTTTATTTATGGATATATACATAAATGTATTTACATGTAAAATGTTTCTAAATATATTGCTGAATTTGAAGGAGCAACGACTAGTTCAGCAACTTACGTCCTTTTGATTAAATGGCAATGGTTATCCCTTTCCAAACTGTGAATTAAGCCATCCCTCATTTCTAGAGGTTCTGCCAAGAAACAATTTAAGACTCACACTTTAAAAGAAAATTCCAAATATTAAGATCTCTGCTATGCTATGGTTGTTACTCATATCACTGTATCAGCACTATGATGAACTGTTATGTTAACTGTCAACAAGTACGTACACCACAGACGCTGCATTATTTTACAAATAATAATGCAGACAGACATTTAGAAAATATTCAAATGTCTGGCACACAATATTTTTCAAGAAGCTTCCACTTGACATCCTCTAAAAACTACACTGCATAAACTATATTTAAATTTGATATAAAACTGATAAGAGAAGATTCAGTTAACAGGAAAATGAAAGAAAATGCAATTTCTCTACAAGTTGAAGTCGTAACTGATTCTAAAAATACATCCATATGATTTACGAAATGCTTTTAAAAATCCAAATTAAAATAAATGGAGCAGCTCTGGATTGCAAAAGATAACTACACACATTTCTGTGCCTATTTGTGGGCCAACTGATGAGTTCAACTATCAATGCAGTATCCTATCCCTGTAAACTTTTTAAAATTTTACATTATTATTATTAATTGCAGGAAAAAAAGCCTAAGCACATTTAACTAATTATAAAACTTTTAAACTGTTCTGTATTTGTTTGTATGGTCCTTAGCTATTCACACATCCTTTATTTTTTTTTCCTGTTTCTTGATTGCAGGGGTCTGTTGTGTTCATTATGTCATTGGGATCTTATTCTGAGTACTGTAAACAATAAATACCTTTCTATTTGATGAAGTAAAAGATTTTGGCTAACAGCAGTCCCGGTAGCTTATTCTTCTGGCTGAAAAGTGGTTAAATGCAGTTAATTCAGTAAAAGGAGAACGAGAGTTCCTTAGAAACCTTTGTATCTTCTTCAGGATTTTGAAGTTGACAATCACATTTAGTGAAAATAATTCATTTACACTAGATTTCAAACCACTCAAGAAATACATCATCAGTGATGAACTAGAAAGATCTGAAACAAGATAAGCACGTAATTATCTGATCACTGATGTCAACATCATTTCAAGCATACTCAAATAATATGCACTAAATGATCTATGTGAGTCTGTTTTTCAGATAAAATCTCTGAAAGAATCAAGTTAATGAAGTCCTGGACATTATTAAAGTCAACAAACACAGCATAGCTTTCACAATGATATATTCCAAGACTTATTGATTACTTTCTTCCTGTGAATACTTGCGGCTCATTTTTCTGCATGGTTAAATAAATTATGCATGTAGATCACTGCATATGTGTGAGTACTGCACACAACAGAAGTACTTAGGCTATTAAGAAGGAAAAGTATATATACATTCTACTTTTTATAAGCATGATACAGAAGAGATTTATTAAGAGTAACAAATTAATGGCCTGACAAAGTGGATTTGTTCTCTTCAGTACTATGTATTTCAGAATACGTTATCCAACCTAATGATGTTAGTGCTAAGTGATAGGAGTATCACTATTTCCCATTGGGAGATTATTCTTCCTACTTAACTGACATCAATTGCTTTTATCCCTCACATTAAACATATTTTCTCCCCTTCTCTCAACTACATTAAGTTTTTAAGATTTGAGTCTTGAAAAGAACTGCTTTCCATCTGTGATTTTATACCCTTTTAATATATGTTTACTGTGTATGTTGTAATACTATTTAGATATTTCTCCTTTATTTGCTGCTTGGTTCTATCACGCAAGCTTAATCTCATACCTCTTTGAAGTCACTGGCATGGCAAGCTCCATGTCCGGATGATACAAGTACTTGAAGCTGTTTTACATCTACCTTTCTTCGTAGCTTGAAGAGTAAAAAATATTTTTTTGGGAGGAGGAAGGTGGCAGTGTTTGTTTAGTGCGCGTGTTGCTCTAAGAGAATCTGCTTTCAATTGAGTAAATAAATCATGTATTTTCCTGTAATGTTCTCATCATCTATAATTACATCCTTCCAGAGCTCTGCAACAGAAGCAAAAGTCTTCTTGTTTTGTATACATCCATCAATTTTCTTTTTAATATTCGATAATTACTTCTTTCACTTACTTGCTGATTTCCTCTTTACATTTCAAGCGCTTGAGATATAGCCCTTTCTATTGTTATTGTTGACTAGACCTTTTGAGACAGAACACTTCTCCCCATGTCTCTCTACATATTACTACTTAATTACGGACTTTTCCCCCTCTTTCTTGCACCTCCCTTTTCCTTCTAGGGATATTATAGATTATATAAAAGCCTATTCAAACAAATAGATAAACAGAAAATAAGCAAAAAAAATCTTGTGTGGAAAACTTAATGCTCAGTAAACTGGTTTTGGATGTGTAAGCATGCTATGTCTGATACTGATACTTTGTTCTCCAAAATAGAGCAGAATAGGACTGTTTGAAGTTAGTAGAGACCTTGTTGAACAAATGTGTTCTGTAACATAGGACCATCCAGGCTTAGCAGCAACGTCTCCATGAACTGCATATGGCTTTGCTTCAGTATTACAAACAGTATTAGCTCATGTCCTCTACAGATTTTGTGTTTGTCTGTCAGGCTTACAGGGCTAGTACAGCTGAAGCCTACTAAATATGGGTCTGCAGTTGCCAGTGCAGATGGGTTACATGTGTTCCCAAGGAAATTTACAGCTGTATGGGCTTGGACTATAATTATAACTGACCAGTAAAATAATTTTGCCCTATAGTGCAAACCACATAACTTCCTGAAGCTTACTAGCTTATGATCTGAAAGCATGATTTATAGCTACCATGTTAACCAACTCCTTTATATAACAATGTATGCGTAGGGGAATATGTTTATGCATTGTGCAGTAAGCAGTCATTTAAAGCATCTCTTTTATACACATTGCCTCTCACATTGTCCTGATGTGAAAGAAGGGATTTGATGGATACAATCTCCCTGCAAGCTATATATTGTGTTCTGCTCCTCTCTTAGAAACCAGAGGCACTGAAACTCTTGGATTCCACAGTGAGATAATCAGCCCATCTACATGAAAAATGCAGGGCACAGCTCTCCATCTGTTTTAAAAGCAAAAGCAGAGAGCTACAAACCCAAGGGACATCATTGTTGTTTTAGGCATTTCAGGGCACTCGTTATCTCTGGCTTAGGTTTGAATGAGGGTATATTTCTGAACTTTGCAGCACACTGTGATTATTTTTCTTGCCACTTAATTGTCACAAGATTGATGGATGTCAAGTCCTTAGATAAGAGTACACACTAGTTTGATTAACATACCTTATTTTATGAAATTGTGTTGTACCAGCATTGTTTTTTACTTCAGTAATGAAAACTGGACAATTCCCACCTACTACCATTAATTCACACTACACAGTGTTCTGTTTCCATGTTGTCCAACTATTTTGTTTCCTCAATACACAGGATTTAATGTTTTTTTCTCTCAGACTGTTTTTGAGTCTTGTCACTACAGGAAGTTGTCAAAAATTTCAAGTAGCCAGACATTTTCCAGTAACTATAAAGAAAATAGGAATCTAATTTAAATCTTACAAGAGTTACGGAAACGTTTATTATCTAATAAACTTTAACATTTTATGCAGAGTAACTTCATCTTAACACCTTTTCAACAAAGCACTCAGACATCCTGGACACATTTCCTATCATACACTCTCTTCAACTCCACATCCTCCTTCAGCTAGTAGCCTTTGCAATACCATACCGAATCACTTCCTAACATGAAAGAAAGCCAAAACAAACAAGAAAAAGACCCCTAAACACTAAGCAAGTATTAATATGTGTGGAGATTTTAAAATATCATTTTAAGCAGCAGAATATAGTTGTACACAAGTAGTGCTAACATACTAAGCTTGAAAAGAGTACTAATGATACCATTACTAAATAGTGTCCAACATTTAGGAAGAATGCTGATAACTTAGTATGTTTTTAATAAAGACTTGGAAGAACAATTGTTTGTCCTGAAAACAGTACTCATAAGGAAAGAGAAAACACATTCATTTTATTGTCTTTAACAAAATAAAACTTAAGAGAACAGCTTTCTATGAGTTATAAATATGTTCATGAGAGAATCCCAGAGAGTATTTAACAAATGTTAAGGTTAATTAAAAATATTGGTGAAATTAATTATTGAAATCTGCTATGGAAATCTGATTTAAAAGTTAGTTTATAATTTTTTTTCTCTAATCAGTTAAAAGAAATAGACATTAAGTGAAAATAAGCGAAGAAAAAAACTTCAGTGATGTATCTCAAAATATCTACCATTTATGTTCTTAAAAGAGATTAATTTAAACAGAATAGTCATAGCATTGACAGAATAATGTGTTTATATTACAAAAGATCTAAAATAATGTGGCATACATTTTTCCTCTTTCAAATTCTATGCTTAGAGTAAGCTTCTTGCTATACAGCTTTTCCTTAGTCTTGATGGGGTAATTTTCTCAGTCACATTAATGCAATTTTTAAGGAAATAACTACAGAATAAATGGGTAGTGTCACCTCAGACTTCAAGAAAATAGCTCAAATGTCTTGCCAAATTTTATCTTTCAAAAAACCATAAAAGGAGTATCATACCATGTAGGCTATGCATAAATAAAGACTAAATAGTAAAGTACTGATTTAAATTATTGTGTTGACATGTAGTAACAGAAGTATTTTGGTACAGCTCTGAATAACTGTCCTGAATTTCCTAAATGAAACACAAAATAAGTGAAAGTATCTTTACCCTTCTAAGATAATCCTGATTAAGAGGAATGGATGACAGTATTTTTCTATTTTCAGATTTACAGAGCTAAAGTCACAGGATTATGGGTTAATTCAGGTGGGACAGGATCCCAGGACATCTCTAGTCCAAACTGCTGCTCAGACACTGCACAGCCTCTATGGGCAGACCATTACACTGCTAGACCTATCTTAGGGTAAAAAGGTTTTTCTTCTGTCTGGCTGAATCCTCTCAGTTTATGCCTCTTATCTCTTGTTCTCCTACCACATGACCCTATGAGAAGATTGCCTCTGTCTTGATAACTTCCTTGCAGGTATTGGAAGGTTGCCATTAGGGTTTCCTGAAGCCTTCTTTCGCAAAGATATTAGTTCACAAATCACTGGAGATGAGGAAATTCTAAAATTAGTATTAAGGCTAGAATCAATATCGCAACCTGTGACACACACAAATAAATCTCTGGCTCATCATCAGCAAGACTGAAACCATGAGCAACTCTTCCCATAGAAAACTAACTACAGTTAACTGTAGTATTCTCATTTGAAATATTAATAGTGTAGTTTTTCAGTCAGAGATCACTGGAATGTTATCTTGAAAGGCTTTTTTAAAGGAAAAAAAAAAAGAACCTATGACTCTCAAAAGGTTAAAAAAAAAAAAAGAAAAGAAATATTCTCAAATACATTTTACTTAATTCACAGAAACACAGAATGGTTGAGGCTGGAAAGAAGGTCATCTGGTTCAACCTCCCTGCTTCTGCATGACCGCTTGCCCAGGTCCTCAAACTGAAGTTTACGCGTGCACTTTGAAGTGCAGACTTTGGATTTGTACTTCACAGACTTCAAACTGATCTGGGGCTCCTTTGTGTAAGACAAAAGTATAGACCAAAAAGGACTAATATTTTAAGAGGTTCTACCTTTATTTCAAAACTGTACTATTATCTACTACTATTATTTGAACTTAAAGCTGTTTAAAAAAGTTTGTAAAGGGGATATGAACTGCACAACAGTAAGGATTTCAATCTATGCAGACATAATTAGCTTCTTTATAGTCTTTCTTTTTTAAAAAAAATACTTTTAAATGTAAGATAATTGTGGTTTATTTAGCTTTTTCTAACTAACATAAATCATAATAATAAAAAGGTCATTCATTCTGAGCTGACAAGAGCTCATTTCTCTTCAAGAAGTCTTCATCAATTATAAATTCACCAACTTTTATTTTGGGGCTCTAAAGATGATTCCAAATTTTGAAAGAAAACAAACTAATTACTCCATGTGTTCCATTTTTCCAGTCACAGTCAAGCATCAACAAAGACATTGCACTTTTTTCTTAAAAATGCAGAGAATCAGTAAATTGCCAGCAAAAAGAACAGAAAACCTGACCCATTCTTACTGATAGGTTTGAGAACTTTTTCCTGTGCATTGATAACTCTAGTCCAAACTTTTGACTTTTAAAATAACCAGGTAGTAGGTAAAATGTTCCTTCTATTATCATTTCAAAATTTGTCTTTTAAGAATTGTTTAGCAGAACCCAATATATATAATATTTGAGCTTTTTTTCCTCCTAACAATTCCTAACAGAATTGATATGATGGTGGGATTAGTATCTTCTAGCAAGAAACGTTGATGATATTACACTCTCTTGAACTTCTCCACAGAGTTGGTGCCAGCTGTGTCAAAAGAGACAAATTGAGAAGATTCTGTTCTGCCCTTGATGTTCTGCGCAGGCTTTAACATCAATTAATGTCATTAATCAAGAGGAGAATCAGCTCCCAAGCCTACCATAATTTTTTGTTGCTGTCTCATCAGGTATCTCGTGCTCTGGAAAAAGGCACACCCAAATGCTGACAATGACATATCACCTTGATGTTAGCTCAGTCACATTCCATATGCTTGAGCTGAAAGATAGCTGACAACTCTAACAGGACATCAATTATTGCCATCCAGACACATACCAAAACACACATGGGTTCATCCCAGTTTCCCTGTCATACCACTACATGAACTCACTAAATCCTCTGTATTCAAAGTGCCTCTGTAATTAATCTAACTACAGTTGACACCAAAGATCAGGTCAGGCTATGATGGAGTCTGCAAGGGCTGATATCAACAAAACCAGACTGAAAACCATTCCCCAGTCCACTTCTGCACTTCATCCTCTTTGAATTTAAATGGGGATTTAAAGACATTGACTTTCTACCTCCAAATTTAAACAAGAATGAAAAAAAAAAACAATCTAAGAATTAATTTCTGCATGAGGATCAGTTTTAATGCTCTCTTAAGTCTTCTGCTGAGGAGATCTCAGACTTCAGCCCACATAAAACACCAGACCCATCAGATAATGGTAGTAGCATGGTAATCTGAACCTGACATTGCTGGTTTGCTTCCCTGTTGATACAGACAGGTTGAAATTGTGCAAAATCCACTCCCAAAGAATATTTCTCTTGCTCAAAGATGGGTGCTTTAAGACTTTCACTATGATTACTTGATTAGTGCTTGCCTTTCTGAAATAAATTTTTACCCTTATTCAAAGATCAGACCTGGAGTTAGAAAGAATTTCATACCTAATCTCTATATCTTGTGTTCACTGCAATTTCTCATTAAAAGAAAGTGAAAATGGAAATTGGAAGTGGTAGAGATGCAGAAAAAAAATATTACTTACAATGCAGAAGAAAACACAATAAAAGTGAAACAAGTATTATACTCTGAAAGGATGAACTTTACAAAAATCACATAATAAATATATTTATAAATTTCCCATATTGGAACACAGCAATCTGTTTCAATGTTGCCCGTTTCCTTAATATTTTTGATGAATTTTAAACTTCTCATTTCAGCACTATTTTCCACAAATACATATATTGTACTATTGTTCATTTAGTCATTCATTAGAGTATTCACTGTTTTGCTAAAGAAAATTCTCAACACCTAAAAGGCTGCTGTATGCCATATAGAAAAAAAGATTTGTTGCAATTTTTAAGAGGAAAAAATAATTATTTCCTAACGAAGCTTCAATTTCCTAGACTGTTTTTAATAATATTGTTTTCAACAACCAATATTAAATAGTATAAAAACATGTCATTTACATCAGGTAGAAATGCAACTTCACAAAATATTTGCATTCTTACATAGAGATTTTTACCTTTTCCTACACAGAGTAGAGCATTGGTGTTAAAAGGAAACATTAAGGAACTTGTTTAATAAATGTATGAAATAAATATCTAATTTTAAATCCTGTTTTCAAAAAACAGTTAAAGATACAAGTCTAATGATATTATAAACAGTGTCTGTGACTCTGGCTTTTGAAAGTTCTATTTGTCATCTATTCTCACTTCTGAAATGTAACTTCTTTAAGAATACATTTAAAATATATAAACAAGACATGCAAAAAAGTTACTGGACACAAGTGACATTGGTAATAGTTGCCTACATCATATCTGAAGTCCCCTTCACATTCTAATTGTGGGCTGAATTATCTTAGAATGCTGTGCATTTGCTGTCAACTAAATCACAATTATTGCAAAATGGAGGCAATTACTGCATAGCAGCTGAGGCTTGGTAACGTGGCCCAGAAGAAACTTCTCTGTATAACTGACTCTAAGAGATATTGAAAGTCCAGGTGGTTTAGGGTCCTTAAAAGTTTTGAAGCTAGGATTAAGTTGCTTAGTAAAAATTAAGTGCTTTTGAAATTTGTAACTTTCAGTAATATTGATGTTTGCTATTTCTCTTTGGTTTGGATTGTTTTCCTTTTTTCCTTTTCTTTTTTTCTCCAGCTTCCTTTGTGTTTATCTAACATCCACAGAAAAATCTTATTAAAAATATTCTGCGGCATCTCTGTAGAATTGTTATTGTTGTTTTAGTCTTGCCTGGTGATGTCACAATTCTGAGGTATTTTTTTTCTGTGAAATTTAACTAGAAATATATTCAATAAAAACAATACAAATATGAATTTTTTATTTTGATTTGAGAGCAGAGGCTGTTCTAGCAATCTAGTCAGTATGCTAAGAGTGTAAAGGAGGGGGAAAAAAGGACAAAAAAAAGACATCCTTTTGTTTGACACCTATTTCAGCCATGAAAACTAAGTATGAGTTCTGTACTTCACAATGAATTTTTTCTTTTTCATGACTCATCAGTACTGGTAATAAAAGGTCTAGATTTTATTTTTTTCTACTTGATGGTGACTCAGACTAGAGAAAATGATCCTTAATTGTTTTATCTCAACAAAAGAGGTAAGGCGGTGACACTTAGTAAAGTAGGCTACGCATTCACTTATTAAAGTTCAGCAATGACTTTGAAAGCCAAATATAGAGGAACAAACAGGTAACTACTCTGTGACTGGTATTTTTAAGCGTAATGCTTGCAGCAGAAAAGTCAGATCTAGAACAATCTTATTCCATTTACCTGAAAGAATAGAAGAACTAGATAGTTTAAAAAACAAAGCACAGCTTCAGACAAGATCCTGATGAATGGCTCCTCATGGGGAGGATGATCATTTTGCACACTATTGCTGCTATGGCACCTGGTCACTAATTCCTGCTAGCTCCCATACACACCATGTGGAAACACAGTGTAATCACACAGAAAATGTGCATAAACATTGAAAATGGTCCCACTGGCGGGGCTGGCCTCAATGATCTCCAGAGGTACCTTCCAAACCGTACAATTCTCTGATTCTGTGAAAATCTTACCAGGATATGTCTATTTAACAAGATAATAAAATCATCCACACTTCAGGTCACTTGGTCCTAGTTTCATACCAAAGTTTTCATATCAACAGCAGCTTCATTACACAAGATACACATACACCTAAAAATCCTATACATTAGCAAAAAGGTCCACCATTGCTGCAGCTATAAGCAGAACATGACCTTAATAATTTACAGTGCATGAGTGAGTACTAAGAAAGTTATTTCATAGAATAGAATCACAGAATCATTTAAGTTGGAAGGGATCTTTAAAGATCATCTAGTCCAACTGCCCTGAAATGAACAGGGACACCTACAGCTAGATCAGGTTGCTAACAGCCTGATCTTTAATGTCTCCAGGGACGGGGCTTCCACCACCTCTCTGGGCAACCTGTTCCAGTGCTTCACCACCCTTACTGTAAAAAACCTTTTTCCCTAAATCCAACCAAAATCTCCTCTCTTTTCCTATGAAACCATTTCCCCTTGTTCTATCACCACAGACCCTGCTAAAGAGTCTGTCTCCTTCTTTCTCGTATCCCCGTTAAAATACTGGACGGCTGTTATCAGGTCCCACCGCAGCCTTCTCCAGACTGAACAGCCCCAGCTCTCTCAGCCTGTCCTTGTAGGGGAGCTGTTCCATTCCTTGGATCATTTTTGTGGCCCTCCTCTGGATGTGCTCCAACAGGTCCATGTCTCTCCTGTACTGTGGACTCCACATCTGGATGCAGCACTCCAGGTAAGGTCTCACCAACATAGAGGGGCAGGATCACCTCCCTTGACCTGCTGGCCATGCTTCTTTTAATGCAGTCCAGAATTCTGTTGGATTTCTGGTCTGTGAGGGCACGTTGTTGGCTTATGTCCAGCTTGCCATCCACCAGTACCCCCAAGTCCTTTTTGGCAGGGCTGTGCTCTATCCTTTCATCCCCCAACTTGTATTGATAGCAGGGGTTACCGCAATCAGGTGCAAGACTTTGCACTTAGTTTTGTTGAACTTCATGAGGTTCTCCTGGGCCCACTGCTCAAGCTTGTCTAGGTCTCTCTGGATGGCATCCCAACACTCAGGCGTGTCAACTGCACTACACATCTTGGTGTCATCTCCAAACTTGCTGAGGGTGCACTCAATGTCACTGTCAATGATGAAGATATTGAAGAGCATTGGTAGCAGCACTGAGCCCTGAGGGACGCCACCCGTCACCGATCTCCATCCAGACATCGAGCCATTGACCACGACTCTCTGGTGGTCAATCCTGCAGCCCGTTTCTTGTCCATCAAACAGTTCACCCATCAAATCCATATTTTTCCAATTTAGAGAGAAGGATGTTGTGGAGGACCATGTCAAAGGCCTTACTGAAGTCCAGACAGACTACATCAGTCACTCTTCCCTTGTCCATTGATGCAGTTGCACCACCATGGAAGGCCACTACATTGGTCAGGCAGGACTTGCCCTTGGTGAAGCCATGCTGGTTGTCTTGTATCACTTCCCTGTCTTCTATGTGCCTTAACATAGCTTCCAGGAGGATCTGCTCCATGACCTTTCCCAGAACAGAAGTGAGGCTGACAGGGCAGTACTTCCTGGGGTCTTCCTTTCTAGCCTTCTTATAAATGGATGTGACGTTGCCTTTTTTCCGGTCACCAGGGAGTTCACCTGACTGCTGTGACTTTTCAAATATCACTGAGAGTGGCTTGGTGACTACATCAGCCAATTCCCTCAGGACTTTGGGATGCATCTCATCTGGGCCCATACACTTGTGGATGTTTAGGTTCCTCAGGTGGTTGCAAACCTGATCTTTGCTCACAGCAGCAGGGACATTGCTTCCCCAATCCCCTCCTTCTCAACCATCCACTCAAGGGCTGTACGATGAGCAGCTGCCAGAGTAGACTGGGGCAAAAAAGTTGTCGAGTACCTCAGCCTTCTCGTTGTTGTTGCTACCAATCTGCCTATATTACTCACTAGGGGTGGTACACTCTCTTGGACTTTCATTTTCTGGTTGAGGTACCTGTAGAAGCCTTTCTTGTTCTTCTTGGCACCTCTTGCAGTTCCAGTTGGGCCTTGGCTTTCTTGACCCCATCCCTCCACAGCCTAGCAGCATCCTTATACTCTTCCCACAGTACCTGTCCCTGCTTCCACTGCCTGTCCATTTTCTTGTTCTCCAGTTTGATCAGCATGTCCCAGTTCAGCCACGACAGTCTCTTGCCTTCCTTTCCTGACTTCCTACACCAGGGACACATACAAAATCATTGACCTGTTGGCACATTTGTCAGCGCATACAAAGTCATTGACCTGTGTCAAATCCTGAAAATACCTATATTCAATAGTGTTAATAATCAGCCTGCTAGCTGCAGAACTTTAAGAAATAGTCCTTTTTCTGTGTTTGACCTATACTTTCAGAAGGGTGCTTAAAAAGCCTGATTCTACACCTGAAGACTTATCTTTCAAATCCTGATTTCATAGTGGTAGGTAGCTCAACTGATTTAAACAGAGAGTTACTACAATATAAAGAAAGTTTGTAGAATGGATATTTATATATTTAATCATGTTCTAGGCATCAATTATTAAACAGGTAAACTTAGCAAGTGTTCACATGTAAAATGACTAGAACATATACCACTACTTAGTCTAATGGCATTCACTGTTAAATATTTATAATCATTATGAAGGCTAAACCACCAACAGCAATACAATTGAGATCACAGTGTTCAGAGTATAGCGATGACAAACATTTTGTGTCAATACTGGTACTTCAGGGACGTGGATAAAAATAAAGCAGGAAAGGAGAGTGAAAACAAATTACTAGGAAGGCTCAAATCAAAACTTTGCTTTGTATTCTGGTATTACCTATATGAAGTCAGCGTGTCATTTCAAAAGCATCTGTAAGGTTAGGCATCCTGTAAAGAAGGAAAAAAAAAATAATAGAATGATAGAATGGCTTGTGTGGGAAGGGTCCTCAAAGATCATGTCGTTCCAACCCCACTGCCATGGACAGGGTTGCCAATCACTAGATCAGGCTGCACGGAGTCCCATCCAACTTGGCCTTGAATGCCTCGAGGGGTGGGGCACCCACAGCTTCTCTGGGCAACATTGTCCTTTGCCTTGCTACCCTCTGAATAAAGACTTTCCTGCTAGTATCTCATCTAAATCTCCCCTCTTCTAGTTTAAAACCATTCCCTCTTGTCCTATCACCATCTCCCCACATAAATAAGCTGGTCTCTCTCCTCTTTATAATCTCCCTTTAAGTACCGGAAGGCCACAACGAGGTCTCCCTTGAGCCTTCTCTTCTCCAGATTGAACAAGCCCTTGGCCTTTCTTTGCAAGAGAGGTGCTTCAGCTCTCTTATGAAATATAATCAAGTAGAAGGATCAAGAGTGAATAGCATTTTAGCATCATGTACTTGGAATGACTCTTTTTCAGAATCTGTGCATCATTTAGCATTTTGATCTACTTAAACTAGCACTGACAAATTCTAAAATCAGCTATACAACTTCTTAAGAGTTGTTCTTTTCCTTTATTTTTCATGGAATTTTTTATCAAAAAGCTTGGTATCCCTTCAAATTCTCTATGGTCAGTTGTATTACAAATAAATCTTCTAATTATTTTTGCCTCCTAAAGTACTAAATTTGTTTAATAGATTTAAAAATACTTAACTCCACGTGTTCACTATTTTCTTTAGTTTGGTAGGGAGATTGTCAACCTTGTCAATTATATTATTTCACAGACTTCCTTTTTTTTTTTTCTCCCACGTTTTCTAACCTTTCTGATCATGACCTACAAAAATTTTCTCTAAACCCTCACTTTGTTTTTAAATAGCGTTTGCTTTGAAAGAATTGCCCCTTTACTTTTTCATCAGACTTTATAGTGCACAGGTAGTACATCTTTATTATCCCAGAGTTGCTTTCCATCTTTTACGGATTCAGTTTTCACTTTGTATTATATTCTGCAGAGCTGTTGTCCTCTTCACCTCCTCAGTTCACCCTTCTGTTCAGTTTCTTTTACCTTTAAGTCCCTTCTCCCTACTGTGACCTTTCCCAGTTCTTTGAAATCTCCTCAGTTTGTGTCCGTCCTTCAAGTCATGATGTTACCCATCAAACTAATTCAGCTCACTGCAGCCTGGACATCTGTTTGAAGACTTTATCCTAAACCACTTTCCATTTGTATTCTAATTGGAGATAACCCAGAAGGAAAAAAAAAAATCAACTATTTTTTAATCTGAGAACCTACCAAGCAGGGAAGCAAAGCCATGCTGTTCAGGCTGCTGATTGCCACTAAAGAAGACTTTCAACAGTCATGAGGTAAAAGTGCTGAAATTCATTGGAAAAGAGACTGGAAAGAGAATAAATAAGGATATCAAGTAACTTACTTATGTCTATTTTATTAATGTTCTACTTCCTATTTTTATGAAATCTAATGTGAAAGTTTTCAACTACTTCTGAAAAACCTCTATGTAACCTTCCTAAAGAAGAAATTTTAGCTTACATAAACTTTACAGTTTTAGCTCTACTAGCAGCTATATGCAGATTAAGCAAATTTTATCTTTAAACTTTGATTCTATTGGATAATTTTAGGTGCACTTAAGTAATACATTTAACACTTTTTGGAGGTAATGCCACTTTTATTGGGACACAAGCCTCATGTTGAACCTGTATTCACTAAATGCTCAAACATGAGAAAACTTTCTTAAAGGCTGTCAGTCATATTCTGTCACTTTTTCTAATATTCATTCAATGCTTATCATCTCAATCTGAGCTGTGAAAATATACAGGTTACATACTGAACAAGGAACATGCTTCACTTTCAGTACAGATCATTTATCCTCCTGCTGTTTTCCCAAAAACATACGCAGAAATCATCTTTTCAATGTACAAAACCCTGAACATGCGTGCAAATCTCATGTTTTACTTTGACCAAATCTGCTCCTTCATCATCTTTTATGGTACAGCCTGATCTAGGATCAAATGAACAAAGCAGAAGATATCAGGAAATAGAAAAATCAATTTTAAATGGACTGGAAGTTTTTGGAGACTACAAAACATTATTCTGATATAAACCTAAACAGAAATCCCATTGAATAGATGCTCTATTTCTTGCCTATTTCTTTTGTCATTGATTTTACATTAAAAGATGCCAATTCACAAATGTTCATTTGTCTAATATGTACTAATAGCCCAAATGACAACATCGTCCAAATGAATAAGAAGAGTCAAATTTATTTTTCTCCATTAGCCTTCAGTTTTTGGATTTATTCTCTTGTTAGTTTTTATCATGATCTTTTTCAACTCCTATTCATTAGTGTTTATGAACTATTTCTTTCTAATTAATAGCTACGTGTATACTGCTTTGACTCTCACAAATTTTCAGTCACTCCTATTTAATATTTCTGGAAAACCACAGTCTGATGGCACAGAAGCTGACAATAGATGGAATTGGACTTTTGAAGTTAATGAAAGCTATGCCACTCTATGGTGCAACCGTTATTCAGGTCTAGGGAGTTCTCTAATACAAGGAATATACTAAACTAACTGTCATGGTTTGACTCAGCAGATAGCTAAGTTCCACACAGTTATTCACTCACCCTCCCCCCTCCCCAAATGGGAGGGAGGAGAGAAGTAGAGAGATATGCAGTAAAATGCGTGGGTTGAGATAAATGCTATTTACTAAAATAGTAAAGAGAACAAAAGAAATAACAGTACATATATATATATATATACAAAAAGGATACGCAGAGCAAGGGCTCACAGCCAGTGGCGACCCTGCCTCCTGGCTAACCCCTTCCATAACGAAAAGCACCCAGAAACCCAACAAACCAATCACATGATGTTATATGGGATGGAATAGCTCTTTGGTCAATTTGGGTCAGCTGCCCTGGTCCTGTCCCCTCCCAGTTCCCAGCTCCTTATGCCCCCCCCCTAACTATTTCACTGGCAGAGGAATGCGGAACTGAGTTATGTCCTTGGCTTCGTTCAACACTGCCAGGGCGTTATCAGTTTTTGTTTATCCTCTGAGGCCACAACATAGCTTCATACTAAACACTATGAGAAGCGTAACTTCTGTTAGAAACTAAGACACAAGTGCTTATATCCTTCAGGATTCATTTCTAGCATATCATTAAAGAGAAAAATAAAACATTACTGAATTTCTTTTTTGTTCTAAATTAGTTATTTTCAAGTACTTTTTAAGCATTGACACAACAGTGTCATAACTAGCTTAAGAAGTTTAATGTTAAGATCAGATGAGGCTTCATAATAATGATTCTAACTTCTAAAAAGCTCTGCCAGTCCCCTTTGTCAACAAAGATGAAATTTCAGTTCACAAGGAACATGATTTCAATACGCATGCAGTGATAATCCATGTAAAAAGAAACCAATTCAACTAGTCCTATTGAAGTTGCAAAGGGCATTTAAGAGCTCTAACAGTTTATTCTTTTTTAGTGAAGGAATAACTAGGAAAATTGAAGTCTACATTAAGAATTTTTTTTATGGCATTATATGAAATTTCTTTTCCTTTCAAGATTTTATATCCCGTATCATATATTTCACTGCAGTTAACATCTTCTCCATATGAAAAGGAATCATTGTCCCATTTTGAAAGTTCCAGGCTGTATTATATAGTTAGGCCTGAGTTGATTAAAAAAAAAATCAAAATTAATGTAACTTAAGCTAAACATCTATTTAAATGGAGTATCATTAAAGGAAACAAAATATGACATTCAGGAACAGGTATCTCAAAAATATCTTGATATCTCTTCAACATTGTAAATGTTTTCTGATGTTTTAGATCATATTTGCTTTATTAACCTGCTTAACGTACATACAAAAAAGTGTCTCAACTCTACTTTCTGAGTGATCCAAAAGAACAAGATGCAGTCTGTTGAAACTTTGCCTCTCTAAGGGTGATGATACCAAAAGGAACCCAAGAGCTCTATTTCCTTACAAAATTTGATTGCCCAGTACCTAACGTCTCATCTCTGTTTAGGCTGCTTAGAGCATTGAGACAGGACAGGATACAGGCTGTCACCCAAGATTTGTTACAAAACAAGATTACTGCAATCTGTCTGATCTCAACAGCTGAGCTCAGCAAACACAAAATCAGGTAAAAACTGGTAAAAACTCATTGAGTATACCTTATCCTTGTTCTCTACTGTTGTGAATAATAAAGTTCTAGGTAACACATAGGAAGTTGTTTGTAATAAAGTATATAAGCACTTGATGGTTGTTTATTCCTCCTGACAGATATGGAAACACTGTTATTCCTCTTTCCCAAGAAGCACAGAAAGAAGGAGATTCATGAAAAGACTTAGGTACCTAAACTAAGGCAAAGCCCGAAGACCAAGAGTTCATCCCTGAAGTCCACACCCTCATTCTCTTTAGAGCCAAATGGATGTCAACATAACAGAATTATTCAAGTCACATGTGTGTTTCATGAAGTCTAACATTTAATGGAAAAACAATAGCTAAAGAAAGAGTTCATAGAATTAATGGCAGAATTCCTAATACTGGATTTACATTACTATCTTTTCTAGCGGAAGATAAAAGCAGAAAAATGAAAGTGGTCTTCATCTCTTTGAGAGGTACATCAGTATCTCACCAACAAAAAAATTAATGCAGGTTTTATAAATAAGTCAAATATATAAATCAATGTAAACATTTTAACAAACAACATAAATAACTGCAGATATTATCAATAAAGTCCGAATGCATAATTGGTCTCTAGCCTATCTCTTAATACGAATCTCAGTGTAGTCTCCTAAACCAAGCCTGTTATTTCTAATCCAATGAACAAACTCTTTCATTCAGTACTTTAAAAATGTGAGTAATAAAATTTTACACTGAAAAAGGAAGAATTCTGAAAAGAAATGGGAAATTATGAATGGCAGAGTATACTATTTGATTCAAACTATCACTTATGCATACTGGTTATATCTTTCATTATTAATCCTTCAAAAATTGTTAGTCATTAACCATTCACTGTCATTTTTAAAGGTATGGATAAATGAAAGTAAGGCTAACACCCTAAATATCAGTGAATGATTTAGTTTTCTTTCAATTAATAATGTAAAATAAACTGTTTCAGTAGAATATTATTACACTTTTCCTTCATTTTGTCTTACAGCCTAATTGCATTTCTAGCAGTTTCAACATCACTCAATGTTCCTTAGTAAAAATGTCATCAATTTATTCGGTTTCTGATCTAAATTTGGCTCTGATCCTCTAATCCATGTTGTATCATTACCTAAATGAAGTCACATTAATTTAATATGATTCCTTTAAGGCAGTAATGCTTTCTCAGGTACAACACAGTTTTGACCATCATCAGCATCTTAGAATACAGTTGTTACATATTCCTATTTAGGACAGGAAAATAATTTGTGCATTTATGCTAATATATAAATAATATTAACTTTAGTACGCTTTTCTCTTCAGATGTATCACCTTTATACTTGCAGTACACTTGCAGTATATTTCAGCTAGCAAAATCCTATACCATTTTCAACTACTTTATAAATTTATCTCTGTAAGACGATATTTTCTGTACCCTATTTTACTTATTCTGAATTATTTATGTTAAATTACATAGAGATTTAGAATGAATGACAAGAAGGTTCCTATGGAATAATCAGACATCTGTTGCTGTTTTTCAGTCAAAGTTGTTTTTTCTAACTTCAGCTTTTTAAAAATCCTGGTTCTAATTTCTACAAAGAGAAAGAACACAGAAGTGAGATACCAGGGAGGATTTTTTAACCTGGAAAATATACATCTAGATTGTGAATAAATAATTTTCAGATTACAGTTCAATGAATTCAGAGAACAAGTAAAAGTATTTTTCTTCGTCCACCGTGGACTGTGATTGAAAATGCGTGTTAGAGAAAAGCTGGCCATAACTGTTAAAGCAGAGGAAAGTCAATCTAAGCATCATTATTCTGCAATTTTGTCTCTTTTTGCATCTGGTCAACGCATTCCTTTAAGCTTGATTTTATTTTCAGTGACTTTTCTTCTCCATCACCTACAGACAAAGTAAATCATCATCCAATCTTAGTGAAGAATAAAACTTCTTGAGTTAAACCATAATTGCTTGCATTTAGCTTCTTTTCTCAAGGAAAAACTAGATTTCCTCCAGGTCACTTTTCCAGCACAAAAAGTACATATNTGAGTTATGTCCTCGGCTCCATTCAACACTGCCAGGATGTTATCAGAAGTACAAGATATCTCGGAGGTACAAGATAAATTCATGCTAGACACTACGAGAAGCGTAACTTCTGTTAGAAACTAGGACAAATACAAGCATTTGTATGCATAATTGATAATGTGGGAGAAAAAGAGGAACAGAATCTTAAGAGAATTCAGGTAATCTAACCACATTTTCTTGAGAAAAACTGTATTATGTCCATCTACATTTTCCTTTCACACACCAGAAATAAAGTGTGTTTCAGCCTCTGTTTGGATGCAAATAACATTTGTATTGTATCCAAAAAATACATGTCAACAGAAGACAACAAACATTTACCCGCTTTGCAAAGCAGAATATATTTTCAATGTAACACAGATTTTGCTGATTAGAGGTAATTTTCCTTTCCAGAAAGGTGCAAGAGCTCATCCTTAGACCAACCTCTAGCCCACTCTCTGTCTTTTTATGCTTCTACCAGGAATTGGCTATACAAAACTGATACAATACTGATACAAAACTGATACAATACTGTGAAAACAATAACCAATACTGAATTAAGCACAGATAACATTTTTAGAAAGGCAAACAAATATAAACATTTCTTCTCATACACATTAGAGCTCACATTTCACCTGAAAACACATATTGGAACTGATAACCCTTTTTTTTTTTTTAAAACCAATGGCTACATTTGGTAATCTAAGACCTATAAACACTTGCCATCTAAACATCAGGCAAAAAGAAGACTTTTTGATTTATTTTTCATGAGGGTCATAATAGATCAGATGAGATCTCAAGGCAGAAACCTTCCAAACGATTCTGGTGCACTTCCTCTGTACCACAGCTGGGTCATGCTTACAACACTTTGTACTGCCCTTAAAAAAGTCAGTGGATCAGTGGATGTCCCCCATTCTCCAAAATCTACTGAAACTCCCAACATGGAAAAGTAATAACCATTGAAACAAGATATTTGTGCTCTCTTGGGCTTACTATCCTGTTGGGTTTTGGTCACTAAATGAAGAGAAGCATTCACTGAACTAAAGCCTATGAGACTTCACTATGCCTGTGAAGCAGGGAGCTTAGGAGTTGTATTGTGCAGGAAACAAATCCTGGATTTCTAATCCAAGAAGCTGCCTTCTTTTTAGAAAGCCACAGAAATGCACCCAGCATCACATGCTAGTACCTATGTAGTAACAACTCTCCTTTTCTTCAAAAACAAAATATGATTTTTCACCAGTAAGACGCTTAAAATTGTCAGAAAGTAAGAACAGGGTAATTTTGCATGTAACCATTTTTGGAACTTAGTTATGAAAGAAACATTCAAGAAAAAAAAAGTCAGAAAACCTCAGAACTTGGCTGTTACCAAAAAACATTTCAAGAGACTTGTTAAAAGAATCATTTTGGTTTCCAGAAGTGCAGGGATATAAAATAAACTGCTGTAGAATGAAGTATTAGAAAAAA
>WBMW01000226.1:58648-84876 GCA_013396635.1 Penelope pileata | reverse complement strand
AAAAAAAAAAAAAGAACCATGAGTCGTAGTTTGATAATCCTGTTTAGAACTGTTTTGCAAATTACTGTAGTAGCTTGTCTGACAAGCATATAACACCCTATTCTACACTTCTGGCACAAGCTCAAAGTAGATAAAAGAGTAACAAAGACCAAAAAAAACGAACCAACAAAAAGTAGTTTCAACTGGTTTTGCTGATGGATATGCTATGCCACTGTTAAACAGTAAACTGCTGCTTTGCTTGAGGAAAGAAAAACATGCAGAAAAGAAATCTGAAGTAGGACGCGGACTGAATTTATGCAGTACAGACCAGAAAATAATCTTTCATCATTTATTTGGGAGGTGGCATGGGAGGGGAAGGAGATGAGAAGATGATGCGAGATTTCATGAAGTTTCAAGGGCTGGCAGTTTGAGTGAAGGCAAGTATTTCTGGTAATTCTATATTATTACTGAGGTCTTAGAAAAATGAAGAATATAGAGCATCTTTGCTCTTTATTTTCTCTGTGACGTACTTAAACAATCCTAAATTAGCACATTTTCATTCAGAATTACCAGTGCTCTTGACACGCATACGCATGCACATACATGAAAATCATGCATCTAATAGAGTTCTTGATTTTCACATATAGGTTTAATACTTAATTAAGAAACATTGCAATACATAACTTTTAAGTGCCAGAAGTCAGACATATTTTATTCTTATATTAACTATGCATTTAAGGACAAAAGTCTTGCTTCAAATTAGTTGGTAACATACATTAATTGAGAAGAGCATACATGATGCAAGTGTGAACTTGCATACCTACTAGAAATATTTGCAATTATTGTGTTCACTTAAGAATAGTAAGTGTAGGAAAATGTCATCCTTTTCACATGCCTACGTGTATTTCCAGAATACCTCAGGTTAATTGCTGTATTCATACTTCCCAACAAAATGGTCCAAAACATCTGAGATATCAGATATCAAAGTCATTCTGGAAAAGAAAAAACAGCAACAACAAAAAAGCAAACCTACTCGCTTTTCCTCTCTTCACTCTGTACTAATGTGAATTTAAATTTTTGTTTGTTTGTTATCAGTGGGAGACTGCTAGGTGTTCTGAAACAAAGTGCAGAAGGAGGTATCTACGACAATACTATCTTACAATGCAGCATGTGTCATGAAAAGAAGATATTTAGAACGCCCAGAGTACATATCTTCTGTTTCATTATGGACTTAATAATAAACCATTTTTTCCAAGAAGCCTTATTCATCAGGAATCATTTAGTAAACAACAAAATTGTGCAGGAACTTCTTCTCTCTATTAAAAGGGACAAGGCAAATAAGGTAATCCTCAAAATGACGCTAGTGTATGTTTTCCATGTTTGTTCATGGTTCTGTTTTTGGAAAGTTAGCTTTATGAAGAGCAGAAAGAGGCACGTAGAGTATAAATATTCTAAGACCGTAACACTCACAAAACAATAGCTGTAGTATGAAAATTGATAAATACGGATTAGAACTGGAAAACAGCATCTGAATTTTACTTTGAAAAATCATTAGTGGAAAAGAAAATTACAATGAATATTCTATCCATTCCTATTGAATTTTAACTAATTCTATTTCATAGATAAAACAGGAGGTTTTTTTTAGAATATATATATTCATGTAAATTTAAGGAATAGATGAATTAGGGAGAGGATGGGACTGGAATCATAACACAATGATGACAGAAACAAGAGGAGGCAGCAGAAATCAGAGGCAGGACAAGGTCAAGAATATGAGCAGTCAAGAGACAGTAAGAGAGATTAACCAAAGACAAAAAATGTCTGTTCCAGATTTCAGAATTTAATGAGGTTCAAGAGTCACTGCATTCCTCCATTAACTAGGAAATAGCTTTGGTCTCAGTGGAAAAATGTGCTTCGTACTCCTGAGATATTAACAAATGCCCACAAAGGAAAATAGGAAATTATTGACACCAATTTATCTCACAGGCAGATTTCTGTGCTGTTAACTGCTGAGAGCATTAATAGTCAAACACTATTAGAAACCTGGACTTTAACCCACGAAGTTGCTACTTAATACCAAGCAAGTATATGAATCCAAGTTATCGTAAGTATACATTAATTAATTTTTCACTGTGCTTACTCTGAGAGGTAGAGATTCTGTGGAATTACTGACTATTCGTAGTTATACTGGAAGACAAGAAGGGCAGTTCTTTAAGCATGCAATATCACTGCAGACAATTTATGTTGTGTGACTTATTAACTTTTGTACCCTAAATTCTCAATCTAATTTCTCAGCATCTCAATTCTACATCTCTAAAGTGAGGACAGCATTAACTTGCTTAGAAATTCTCCACTGGAGTTGTTTGCTTGCTGTTCCCTAGATGTTAGTGTCATTTTATCAACCTTGACACACGTTGAAGCAGGTGAAATAAATGTCTTTCCCTCAGAGAAGCATGCTTCTTTGTGCAACCGGCCTCACTGGTGAGGACCCTCAGACAATACAGCAGGCTCCCCATGAAGTTCTTCAACTCCTCACAGAGCTGTGAGATCCCTCAACAGGTGGGAGCCCTACATTCATATGCAAAGCTGCAGCTCTGGACTTCTCTACCAGAATCTCTCTTCATGCCTACTGGGTGATTCTGACAAAACTGTGAATATCTGTACATTCAAGAATGCAGTGCATCCTATGCATAGACTATGAAAGTGAAAAATAGACAATTATCTTCTAATTAAAGAGGATAACATACACATACAGTACAATTAAGCTTGCATGAAAAATCTTCATTTTGGCATTCGCTACATTTTAAATGCTTTAGTTTGCAATTTTAATATCATTCTAATACGGTTTTCCCCAAATGTGTATCTCTGCATATTACATGTATAGATACAGACTATTCTGCTTGGAAAAAAAGATTCTGCTACTACATATAACAGAAAGGACTCCATTTTGTAATACTAATATAGTGAGAGTGAGTGAAAAAATATCTAGGAAAGCAATGAAAACTAGCAGAAGACTGAATTACATTTGCATTGGACTAAAATCCTACAAAATAAGAAAAAAAAAAAAGCTGTGACACGACAAAACCAAATCATTACTGAAAGTAACATCTAGCAAAAAGAGCAAAGCATAAGATAGATAAAAAAATCACATTTTGCAATAGCCAAACAATCTTTAGGACCAGTGTAAGCTATCTAATTGACAGATAATTTGATATTCTTGAGGTGAGCTACTGTTAAATAACACAAAATCACTGAATGGAAAGCTAAATCTCAGTGGATGAAACTGATGTAAAATTGAATCTGACGTACCTATCTCTGCAATCACCAAGCTAAGTGTTCCAGCAATGCGCATTGGCAGATACGTCACAAGATTCCGTGTGAGACTACTAATATTATCTTGGACATTTTAGCACAAATGGAGGAATAAATGAAACAATGTCTTCAAAAAAAAAATAGTAAGTGCAACAGAAGGATTGATAGGATTTTTAGCAGAATCAATTGTATTGAGGTACTAAATTTGGTATCAATGTTAGAGGCTAAATATACAAAACACTCACATGCCTAGTGTTGAAAAAATTGAGAAAGGCTATTAAGCAAGCCTGAAGTAATCTGTTATGTTTCTTTCTTTTCATATTTACATGAAATTCTTATAACTTTGTGACCAAGAGATGGTATATTTTTACTTTTCCCCTTGATAAATGAATCCTTGTCACCTGTTTAGAATCAGTTGCCAATGGAAATATCTGCCTTTGTGAAGTCTCTCATAAAAACATTTTTGAAGTAAGACAAACTTCTTAGAGCTCACCAGATGTTATCTCTAATGAAGCAAAATATTTCCTAAACTAAAATTCTGTAGAAAGCAAACACTCTCATTACAGGAATTCCACTGAGTTAGTTTCATTAACTTAATGGATGGCAGTCTTCTTATTTGTTACTTAAACTAAAACTTTGTTTCAATAGGAAATCTCTCTTTTCCTTTTGAATATTTCCTGTAAAGCTATGGTATTTATGTTAATTTAGGAAAGAGAAGGTTTTTCTTCATAGAAATATAAAAACTATCATGTAATTCAAGCCAATATAAAACATCTAAATCCTGCAAAGGTTAATGAGTGTTTAATTCTGCCTGAAATTTCTATTTCATTTAGCAAAGCTACTGTAAATTTTAGCATATCTCTTTCGGAGTCACCATCTGCTCCAGCTTCTTATCTTCTATAAAATCTGTTATAATAATAATAATAGTAATAAAGCAACCACAAATTCTAGCATTTTCATGCATTTTTATCAGTTAACAGTACAAACTGCAAGCACAACAGCCACTGTTGAAATTGTTTCATTTTAGGTTTTAAGATAAAAGTTCAGACAGAAGCAGCTCTGGGGGTGCAGAAACCACAAGAACAAAATAGCTATTTCTTTGGATTAAACAAATACCTAGCAGTCTCTTGTTTTGCTACATTGAGGGAAAAAGCAGGCACATAAGATGATGTCTGTTTTCTGCTTACAAGCTGCAGGCTGCCAAAGAAATATGATGAGGACCTTGGTTTTAGTTTCAGTTATGGTTTAATCTCCCTACAGAGAAGCTGGCATAAACTGGCTTTTATTTTTAGTCGTTGGGAAACATTGCTAAGCATTCTAATAAAGTAGTGACAGGTGACTGCTCTTCAGAAAGTGTACTGGTTTAATTTTTTAATTTTGCAAGACAGCAAATCTGCTCCTCCGGCCACCAACATAGTCTTCTTCTCTTTCCTTTCCCTTTCTCCTCTCCACTCTGACACAGAGAGCAGTTGCACCAGTAATTAAAAGTGCCAGCACCTTGGTGGTACGCAAGGCTTTTGGTACCAGGCCACTTCTTCAACAGGTGGATAACAACATTAATCAGGAAGCAATCCAGACTTCCACCAGAGAAGAATCATGACCTGCCATGTTTGAATTAGTGCTGGATACTTCCCAGATGAGTTTGTACAGCTGAAGCCTAATTAAATTATATCCCTTGCATCTTCACTGTGTTCCTGTGTGTCTAGGACAATGAATGAGTACATGTCTTTTAGGGATAGATCTTCTAAAGAAAATAGAATTAAAAGCCTCCTTTTAGATTAACTATCAGTCAGAGCACAAAGACTTCAGCTGTAGCTGTTGTGATTTGTCTGTCCAAAATGAATCTCTCCAAGGAATTGTACTCATAACAGCAGGCTCTGTCGAAGTTCCTATTAAGTTGCCACTAAAGAAAGAAATTACTTCAGCGGAAGAAGCTTTCAGTTCTAGCATCCAACTTGAGGAATTTAAAAGAAGAACTACTGAAGGTCAAGATTGCTAGAAGTATTCATGAAAATGCCACAAAGTGGTGATCATCCAATAGCATCTTTGCAAAAATCTTTGCAGGACATTCTGGTCCTCTGTGGAGAACAGAGAGGGTTCCTCAAACTCACAGACATCAGGCATCCCCCAGTAAGGCCCAGAGAAAGGAGCCAGCAGGGCTCAGCACCAGCACCCTCATGCTCCCTGTTGTCTGAGGGACAGAGCTGGATGGGCTGCTCAACTGTAAACAGACGTGCAACAGGGTGCCAGCCAGGGCACTGTGACTTGCAACCTAGTGCTTGAGAGTACACAGGTCTACCAGTAAGGGATATCAGTTTTGTTTTAAAACAAAATGCCATTTCTATGAAGTCTCTCTCTTGGCTTTGCCAAATTGTTATCAGTTTGCAACATTCTGTGCTACTTTGAGGCAGAAACTTTTTTCACAAGCAAGTAGTTTCAAACTGTCCATCCTGATAAAGCTGTGACCAAAAGGAGTCAGGCAAAAGTTGCCATCCTCAAAGGGTATGCTGTTCCTGAACAGTCCTGATTTCTGTTTATGGCCTATCGGTTCCAGCATCACAATTTGTACTGTAAAACAGAAGTCAACATGCACAATAGTTCATGTTTGCTAGAAAGATGTGGCAGATTTCAAAAAGGTGAGCTTTCTGCCCTCAAGAAACTGCAGTGTATGAAAAGAATTTTTAGCATGCTGGTTGACAATCATAGAATCATAGAATGTTCATACAATGTTCCCTATACAGCTACCACACAAAATCGCTGATGGGAATGTCTGTGGCTGTGGCACAGTCATCAAACTTAAGGAATTTTGGAAGTAGGACACTGAAATGGAAATGTGGCAACAATAAAACTTAAGATGTTTTCAATGGTGAACTATTCCTTCAGCTGACCAAAGGCAAATAAATGGTCATCCTTGAATCGATTCTGACATTTCCAAGACCATAAACATTATAGGTTCATCAGAATATTGCCTATCTTAAGGCACATCAGCACACAGTGCTTAGGAAGCCTTAAGCTGGTAACTAGTTTGTTGGGAAGTGCTGTAAATCAAAGTACGTTGTGGAAATACAACAGCGTCCCATCAGAGGTCTAACCTTCAGCCTAAGCAAAACTACCTTCTTTATTGTTATAAAAAGATATCATTTAAAATTGGTCTGGGATAAAGACTTGTTTGGGGGATAAAATAAATAAGTAAATAAATCCTGCGTCACTGCCATTTAGTCATTTACAACCTGACATTAAAGGGTTCCCAAAATATTTGATTTCTAAGCCAAGAGAGATAGAAAGTTAAAGCCATAAAGCTTCAATTCTTCAGTTTCACATCTTCAGGGAGCCTTTACGATTATTCTTTTTCCCAGAAGGATGGCTGCTTAGTCCAAGTTTTAATTCCACAGAAAGGAAAGAAAAAAAATTGTCTTTTAATAAGACAATTTATGAGTCTATTCTTTAATTCTTTGTAAGTAGGAGTCATAGCTCCTTGTAACCTTGCTCTTCTTTATTAATGTTTGTGTGCATACACACATTTCTAACTCATTTTGTTACATTTAATTTACTTGTATTTGACATTTTACTGTAAAAAGTGTTAAGAAACTAATTAAAAATGTTCTAAAAATTCATTGTTGTCATCTGGAAAACAGTAATGTAATCTCTATTTAGAGCACACATTCTTAATAGCAGCAGTTTTGGTAGCAACAGCTTATTTGAAAGATCTATAATGTCATGGCAACCCAGCATTTATACTGCATATAAATTCAATTATTTAATAGCTTTGAGTGTACTATCCAAAAAACACCATTAATCATTTTATTAAACAAACAAAAATCCTTTTTCTATAAACACACATTTCCAAAACAATTCTTAATTCTGCATTACTGTTCCTAATTAATACAGCAATACTCTCCTTAACCCTCGATACTTTGTAATTTCACTTTTGGCAAGCAATCTAAATGCCTGAGCTATAAAACTCAATTGTATGATTTCCTTATCTGGGCACGAGATACAGAATTGAATATTTGTGTTGCGGTTACTGAATTTTCCAATTAGATCAATATTTGCAAAGGAAATGTACTTAGCAGTAATGGATCTCCTGTAATTTTCTCATATTTTTAGAGTCATATCCATACAGACATACAGAGTGTGTAGAGTGTGTATGCATGCACAAAGAGTACTTGGAATACAGGAAAAAATATTGTTTACTAAGACATAGATGGCATTATTGCCCGTGTTAACAGTAAATCAAGCATGGAAGAATTTTTATGTTTTCATCCTGTTTTGATTGCATCAGAACATACAGTTAGATAATGTTTCTGGATTAAAACAATGTTCTGAATAAAGTTCATGCACTATTTCTCTGTATTCTTTAAAAATGTAACTATAACTAATCTGTATTCTCTAAATTGAGAATTCACTTAATCAGTGAACTCTTTTTGCTTCAGACCAAGTCCTCACACCTCCCAAACACTAGGCCTACTATGTCACCTGAACACTCACATTTTCTCTAGAAGACGAATCTACCTGGTTTCCCTCACTTTACGGAACACATCTATTTATACAAACTACTTTGGTGTTTACAAACTTGTGTTAAACTGCTGAGGAAAAAAATAAAAGACACTGGAATAGTTATGTACAGCTAAGCGGGTAATCTCAGCTAGTCTTTCTAACATGATATATCAAGTATATATGCATCTGTGAATCTTAAAATACCATGAGAAATTTATGCTTGTTATGGTTTGACTTAGCAGATAGCTAAGTTCCACACAGTTATTCACTCACCCTCCCCCCTCCCCAAATGGGATGGGGGAGAGACGTAGAGAGATATGCAGTAAAATGCGTGGGTTGAGATAAATGCTATTTACTAAAATAGTAAAGAGAACAAAAGAAATAACAGTACATATATATATATATATATATATACACAGAGAGGATACGCAGAGCAAGGGCTCACAGCCACTGGTGACCCTTCCTCCCAGCTAGCCCCTTCCGTAACGAAGAGACCCCGGAAACGCAACAAACCAATCACATGATGTTATATGGGATGGAATAGCTCTTTGGTCAATTTGGGTCAGCTGCCCTGATCCTGTCCCCTCCCAGTTCCCAGCTCCTTATGCCCCCCTTAACTATTTCACTGGCAGAGGAATGCGGAAGTGAGTTATGTCCTCGGCTCCGTTCAACACTGCCAGGATGTTATCAGTATCTCGGAGGTACAAGATAAATTCATACTAGACACTACAAGAAGCGTAACTTCTGTTAGAAACTAAGACAATGCTATAGAAGGTTCTTTTTTAAGGAGTATCTTCATCATATAGTGCTCAGGTTGACAAGACTGATTTTCACTGTTCAGGAAGTTTACTGTTACCATCTTTCATAATCTCAATATTTCTACAGTAACGCAGTTTTTCTGATGCAGTTCCAGATCAAAAATTAGCTACTTAAAATTATCCTACATTTTTAATAAATTTGTAAAGATTAAAATATATTTTCATGTATGAAAAAGTCTCAAAAATGAATTTATTAATTGAAGTTTTATTAGTTGATGTCTTTTGGACAATTAAAGTAACTCCTAAAAAAGTCTCACACTTTTCAAGAAAGACACAGACTTCAACAACTTCAAGGAGAATACTGTCTCCCTCTGTAAACCATATCACCTCCTACTATTACTGTTTTCTTTCATATTACTAACTGAAGTGGTATTAGAAAGCCATATCTGAATGCACTATGAAATTGCCTTCTGTACAGAGCATTTTGATTTGTGAATGGAAATATTGTAGACCATAATCACAAGGTTTGCTTAGCCAAATGCTTAGCATCCTTCAAGGAATGTTCAAGAAAGCTTCAAGGGCTTTAAGCATGAAAAGTGGTGGATAGAATATGGTTTTAATGTGGCCCATAATCTTAATTTCCTTTCCTCAGCTATTACATAGAGAAAAAGTAGTGTTTTGTTTTTTTTCCTTTGCTTGGTTTAAAGTGTTTTTTGTTGATTGGTTTTGATTTTTGTTTTGTTTAACAATACAAACATTTTATATACCTATTATTTATACATTTAATATACATTTTATATATTTAATATAAAAACTTGCTTATGCTTTTAAACGCTTCAACTCTGAGTGTGCTTATCTGACATCTACTAAAATGTAAGAAAAAATTTTTAAAAAAATGTTACATAGCTACAAACATTCAGATCATTTAATACTCCGCCTAGTTATTGAAATGAATTATTTAAATATAGAACACAACTGTATTCATTTGTGATATATTCAGGAATTTTAAGTATATTCCAGAGGAGGAAACACTTCTGCTATAGGTAGAGCTTCCTGAATATAGATTAAATCTAAATAGCTCATGTGCCCACACACTACTACATTGCCATGTAGAAACACCATTAGAAAGTAAAACAAACATTTTACTTACTAACAATGGTTTAGTGAAATATCTGAACAAAAGACTGCTTGTAAGCGTAAGCTAAAGCTCCAGACTATGAAGTTGTTCATAGACACCAAATGTTCTCCTAATGCGTGTGCGTTAACAGATATGGTACTGATCAGCTAAAAAGGCTCAATGCATTGTATTAGAAACTGAGATTGAGCTTTGAGAGAAGTACTTTCTCAACACTAATCTGTTCTTACACCACTCATCTCATTTCCTCCAAGCATATGTGAAAGCAAAGACATAATAAATAAAGAAATCAGTACTGAGCTGCTTCTCTAATAAGGCTAAAACTTTCAGAAGTTGGGGGTCCTGGTGGACAAGAGGTTGGCCATGAGCCAGCAGTGTGCCCTGGTGGCCAAGAAGGCCAATGGGATCCTGGGGTCCATTAAAAAGAGCATTGCCAGCAGGTTGAGGGAGGTGACCCTCCCCCTCTACTCCACCCTGGTCAGGCCTCACCTGCAGTACTGTATCCAGTTCTAGGCTCTCCAGTAAAAAAAAGGGACCTCCTAGAAAGAGTCCAACAGAGGGCCACAAAGGTGATAAAGGGTGTGGAGCATCTCCCTTATGAGGAGAGGCTCAGTAATCTGGGTCTGTTCAGCCTCGAGAAAAGAAGGCTGAGAGGGGATCTTATCAATGTCTACAAAGATCTAAAATGTGGGAGGCAAATGGACCTGGGCAATCTCTTTTCAGTGGTCTGTGGGGACAGGACAAGGGCAAATGGGCAAAACTAGAGCATAGGAATTTCCGTACCAATATGCAGAAGAACTTCTTCATGGTGCAGGTGACGGAGCACTGGAACAGGCTGCCCAGAGAGGTTGTGGAGTCTCCTTCCCTGGAGACATTCAAGATCTGTCTGGACGCCTACCTATGCAACCTGTTCTAGGGAATCTGCTTTGGCAGGGGGGTTGGACTCAATTTCTAGAGGTCCCTTCCAACCCCTGCAATTCTGTGATTCTGTAAGCCATGGTAAAAAAAAAAAAAAAGATAGATTCTCGTAATGCTTAAAATCTGGATGAAGCCTCTGACATGTTTTCTGCAGAGATCTTGCACCACTCAGAAAGTAATCAAAAATCACCCCTCTCAACAACTCTCTCATTTTGAGAAGTCATCATTTTAATTATAAACTGTGCTGGGAAGAACATCACATAGAAATGAACAAAAATACGGTAACTGGAAAATAAATTAATGTACGTCTTCAAAGACAAAGATTGAATACTTCAAATAATGTCTTTTAACATTTCATCCTATTATACTGCTAATTCCATTCTTGATATTCTGTATCAAAATTAACTGTTGAGCTCTGAGCTTGGGACATTTACATCCAACTTCAACACAATGTTTCATTATCTTCTGTAACGTAGCCAAAACTCTGTAATTCAGCCTCATTTCAATCATCGTCATATCTGATTGAACATCCCTACCCCAAGTGGCACAAATCAACATCAACAGTAGCAGATAACATATTCCTGTGAAGAGAGCAAATGCCTATATAAAAGTATCACAAACCAACATGAAACAATAATGTTAGTTTTTGAATAGCAGCCCTTTGCCCTGGACAAAGCTTAGATAAAATGATAAAAGTAAAATTATTTAACATAGACATATACAGTACCAGAAGGCAACTGCATCTCATTTATGCACAGTACAAAATGGACTCACTAGACCAAAGAACAAGAAAAACATAACCTTCTCTGTGCAAAAAAATACAAGATTTTTTTCTCCCTTATATTTTCAAAATTTCAGATTTAGTTTACATGGTTTTTTTATGATCCTCATTCTCTTTCTAATCATTTTTTTAAACAATTTTCAAGTTCACTGCAAGAAAGGTAGCTGTTGTTTACTTTTGTTGATCTGTTTTATTTAAAATATAGTGTTTAAAACATACTGTAACTCAAGTGCAAATAAAGCAAATCACACCAGTCTATACGACACCATTTGAGAGGGTCAGTCTTTCCTCCCCCAGAAGTTGAATTACAGACTGCTAATAAAACTGCATAATCAGTACAAGCCTTCAGATGCCAGACTGTATAGTGGACCAGTACAAGAGATTGCCATAAGAGGTCATCAGGAGAATTACTAGGTAGTTCTCCCAAGCTATGTCAAGCAAACACAGCAGTCATTATGTCGTGGCTGGTGCAGTCAGTCTCTGAATCTCAAACAAAAGGAAACAAAAAATGACAATTCAGATGACTAATTTTGATGTAATCTCACAAGAGTCTACACGAAAATATTCTTTTGTTCTCATTCAGAAAGCTCACCCACAGAAACAAGATACCCAGAAGCAGGCATATAGTATCCACCACAGAAATTTTTTTCCACAATGGGATTTCTCTCACATGCCTTTGGGTAAAAGTTACATATGAAGTCTCAGCAGAGCAGGTCATTCTTCTGAATTTAAGATCATATTTTAGGACAACTGGTTATCCTGGTTCCAGGCAGGAAGCCTGGAACAATTTCATGACTAGATGAATTCAGCTGTGCACTGAATGTCTGATGCTTCTCAATGCGTATTCAGACATATAACATATGGAACACAGTGAAACGTGGGTATACACTAGGTACATTTTCAGATTTAACAGTTATGATGTATATATAATACTGCCTTGTTTCAGACAACAGAAATTATTCCAACTGTTTACAAGAGTGAGAAAAGGAAAAGTAGTAAAGTTGCTGCACAAAACATCATTATCATTCTGTTCTGACTTCTATAAATCCTGTGGATAGGCATCAGCCCCCACACGTCCCCTCAGAGGGGGACGGAGCTGTGTCCATGAGGTCCTGTGATCTTTAGGCACTCATTAGTAACAGAACAGTTTCAAGAAAAACAAACTCAACCTAAAATGAAATATATTTAAAGCAACACTTTATTCATGTATATACCCAAGAGCATGTCTACTTATGAAAGAACAACTAAGAAAAGATCCCTAAAATATATTTTATTACATATTACTACCTTCTTTAGTTAACTTGACAGTAGCTGTAACACAGATTCCAGACAACTAGCAATTACACACTCCTGCGAAGCCTACCAATCTTGCTCAAGAATCAGTCTCTTCATTAAAATATGGGTTGCATTCCAGCAGATCTAATTTAAACTTCACTGGAGAGGTTATAAAGATATTCACAATATTCAGACATGGACACATCCGTTTCAAACAGAAGCTAAGAAGAATACAAACATTCATACTCTATAATTTGCTGAAATTCAGTGCCTACATTTTTATTTAGATAAATGATGCACAAATGACAGGAGCATTAATTTGTGCAAACATTCTTCATTTCTGAAGTGGCTCATTTGGTGGAGTCACTATCAAATATAAGTCTGTAATGGTTAGATTAGAGGGGATTTCAAGGCATTAAATGCAGTTTACTGCCTTGAAGTGTTTTCTTTTTTGTTTCTAACGTAAACAGCAAATAATTTTAGTACGGTGGTGTGCTTGCATGCTTTGAATTACTTGAGATGTAATTAATTAGTATTATTCTGAAGAGAAACAATGACCCCTTTCCCTTTTTTAGTACAGTTTAAAAACAGGAAGGTTAATAAATATGAGAGGATATATAAAGACGGTGATCTTCTCTGTACTTCTGGACTTACTCTTTCCCCATTTAGCTTGCCAATGTACAAAACAGAAGCTGTATTCATCTGAAAAGCTTTCTGATGCCCTAGTTGCAAGGTAATATTCACAGTAAAATTTGTATGCTTCCTTCAAAAACTATTTTCCCATTCGAATTTTTAACTGAAAGTGCATTGATGTTTCTATTTCTCAAGATTTTCATCTGCACTGCACTCACTTAGGCCAACAGGATTACAAGGTAGAATTTAATAACATCTAAGCAATGTTACAAATCTGATTCTAGATATTTCTCCAACAAAATCTTATAACTTTCAATATTTGCAAAGGTACAAATTAAATGCACCATGACACTGCTTCTTAATAGAACAGAAGAACCTTTGAACCAGAGCAAGGTGATAATAGGGAAGAAAATATGCAAAACTGAAATTCTTCCCTGGTGTGTAAACAACATCAAATAGAAAAACTGGATAGATTTAAAACATCAAAGGATGCTTTCTTAATACATGACTTCCTGATAATGCTTCTTACTTTCTATCCCAAACATATAGACACATTTGAGTTTCACAGAGGAACAAAATGCATCCTATATAAGAGTACTTTAGGCGAAGTTTGCAAAAAAAAATTGAACAGATTCTTGATCCCTATCACAAACTGCTGAAAATGTGAGATGACAGCTCAGTCCTAACAAAACAAATGAACAACAGCAAACAAAAAAACCTCATAGGTGGAAGGAAGAACATGGAACACTTCCCTGGGGTTCATGACTAAAGCAAAAGGTGAAATATCTATGCACTGCTAGTCTTCTTCTACAGGCAAACCAAGACATTTTCCTTCTCCATTCAAATCTACCTCTGAGCTTTTCCCTATTTCACATAGCTCCCATGTCCTGGGTATTCCCTTCCTCAAGAAGAATATGAAATAGGACAATACTGCCTGACTGTACAGAGGATACTTAAGAACTGGAAAAACAGGCAAGCGGCTGCAAAATGAACATCAGAGAAAAGAAGATGGTCCTCTAACTGGAGGACATCCAATTCCAACTAAAACCATTCTGTTTTCTTTACCTCTAGTTGCACAACTTTGCTTTTATGAGTTTTATGACCAAAGAGATCACTGCCAGCCAAAGAGAATGGCATGTTGGATATTGATCCCATCTTTTTCTTAACCATTTTTACCATCTTTTCCTCCCTCCTCTTCTCTGCAGTCCCAGCATTAGTGAATAGCAAATAATTTCTCCTGGGGAAATAGAAGTGTTTATCTGAAATAGCTTTACATTTTTATTTATTTTAACAAAGCTCCTGATACTGTTTTATAAAACTCTACAGGTTCTGTGAAATCCCAAATTGTATTCCCTCTAGTCTAAAATGATTTGACTTAAAAAGCATTTTTCTGATAGCTCTATAGCTAGCAAATTTTCTTTCTCTTTGTTTGTTTTATATATTTGTATGTATATATATATTCCCAGATACAGGGACCCAAAAGGATTTTTATTTAACAGCTCAATAATTACCTTTTCTCACTTCCCATCTCTCCTCTATTGTTTCTGGCATATTAGTTTTCAAGGTCTCAAAGTTCATGAGAGTTTTTTTTGCAAGAGCAGTGATAAAGTACTTGCGTTATGAATAGCAATTTTATTCTCTACTACTATAGCTGAATACAGTGACATGCAGGCTAGCTCGTTTCAATATTCCACTGCAAATTCCTTAGGGCTTTCTGTCAGCAACAACGTATTTAGAAACCTTGGAGAAACCTTTTCTTTATGTTGATGATTTTATTTATTTAAAAACTATCCTCAGCAGGATAGCCACATGATATGCAAGGTCTTGCTGACAGAAAGATTCAGTGGTAAACATTCCAAAACTTTCAACAGCTGTTAAATCAGATTAAAACACCAGGATAGTTTAAAATGCTAGTTAGGGTATTTCATTTCAACAAGAAAAGCACATCACATAATCATTCTGCTTTGTCTTTTCTACTGGGATGTGATGATCTGAAAGATTTTAGAAATATTAACATTCTAGCTTGCTGTTGCCTAGTTGATGATAATTAATTAAAGCTTGTTGTACCAAGCTATTGATATCTGCTTTAGAATTTGGAGCATTTTCTTGTTTGTACAGATTACACTTTAAGTTACACATATATTTAATCTCAGTTTTATGCTTTTATATAGAAATATGTGATCTTCCTAAAATCATAATTGAAACAATATTTTCATAAATAGGAATTGCTTTCGAAAAAGAAGCACTATCAAGGTTGCCTTGTTTTGATTAGCAAAATAAAGTATCATTTTCATTCTTGAGATGAACTTCACAAATGAAACCCTATTTCATTTGTTTAAACTGATAAATATTCTATACTACTCATGTCTTCTCCTATGTACAGTATAGAAGGGAAAGAACATAATCAATCTCCACAAAATATTGATAAAACCATTCATCTAAAAGGTGAGTTTTATTACCCAGATTTAAAATTTGTGGTAACTTCATAACAGTATAAACACTGTACAGTGTTTAAAAACGTGTATGTATTTTGAGAAACAAGATTTTATTTTTATACTAATATTTGTAGTTTGATCTACAAAACATTTTCTGTTAACTTCCTAACAATTAAAAATGAGAAATTATTAAACCCAATGAGAAATTCTAAACCTCAATCAGACCTTCCTAGCATATTTTCTGTAAATATGCATAAGTGGTTGACAGGAAATCAGTCTTTGTATGCATTACACACACACACACAGTTATAGATAGCAAAGTAAACTTCTATTGCTTTAAATATGAAACAACGAAAACTTTCTGCACTAAACCATTTCTTGTACTTTCATTGTATCTCTAATGAGAGGCTCTATTGGGAAAAAAATACATATAGTTTCTCAACTTTAATTATTTCTCCTAACCATAGTAAAGTTAGCCTAGAATATTAGTATTATTGAGACAATAACAGGAAATAACTACACTGAAATCAGCTACCTGAGTTTGAACTTATCACAGCTCCTTAGGAATGCTTATTTTTTAGATCTAGAGTAATTTTAATGGGCATTATATTTGTATCACATTTCAGTAATCTAACTGTATCCCAGTTTGGTGCAATTGGATGGACAGTATAGCAGGTAAGAAGGGTTTCAGTTCTCTGGAAGCTTTTGTGACTCCTGCATTCATGCAGCAAAGTATTAAACCTGCAGCTAATTTAAATGTGTAGAATTCTACAATATCTAAATGAACATATTCGTTGATCAGATAGCACCTGGCTTTGCATACATTATCTGCAGTAACAGTAGGGATACTATTGCTCTTCCTTATGCTTGATGAACTGTCCCAGTTAACATGCTTAATTTCACATTCTAGATCTCCAATGGCTTCCCAAATTAAATATTGTGAGAAAAAGCATTAACTGAGTCAGGGTGTTTTGTTCACCCGCCTGTTACAAAAAACAAAATTAAATAAATATTGAACTCGCTATTAAAAAAATAATTTACTAGCCATGATTTCCTATATATCAGAAATGAATGAAAACGTGTTATCTATGTTCCCAAGTTCTTTCATAGCAATAATTTTAGCTGTCTCTAACCTACTGAAAATAAATTAAAAGTACATTCACAAGATAAAAAGCCTTTACACTTCAAGAGTTGTAACACAAATTTAAGAGCATACTTGCTTTGAATCAAAACATAAGTTCTAATTTTGAACGTTGAGAGCGTGAAAATCTGAATACACACACTAAGTGTACATAGGAAATACACGATCTGTGCTATAACTGAAGCTTCATAAGCAGTTTCTTTTACAGATCTCATTGATATATGCATATAATCACATTCTTAACCATACCAGGTCTACCTATATATTTGTTTTCCTCAAATGGGAGCCAGAAAAATGGTGGATGAAGGGAAGGTAGTGGACATAACGGGATCTTCTAGACAGAGTCCAGTGGAGGGCCACAAGGCTGGTTAAAGTCCTGGAGCATCCCCCTTATGAACATAGACCTTGGACTGCTGAGTCTGGAGAAGAGAAGACTGATGGGAAATCTCATCATTGTATATAAATATCTAAAGAGCAGGAGTCAAAGCGATGATACCAGGCTCTTTTCAACAATGTGCAGTGACAAGACAAGGGGCAATGGGCAAAAACTGGAACACAGGAAATTCCACACAAACTTGAGGGAAAACTTCTGTACTTGAGGGTGACAGAGCTGCCCAGAGAGGTTGTGGAGTCTCCTTCTCTGGAGATATTTAAGACTCGCCTGGACACTCCTGTGCAACCTACTGTAGGGAACTTGCTTTTAGCAGCAAGTAAGGCCTCTTAACACCATTCCTCCCAGCATCCTTCTGGACAAATTACCAATTGTGAAATTAACAGGTTTATAATGTGTTGGGTGATGTCTTGATAGTAGAGTTCAAAGGGTTTTTGTAAATGGAGTTACATGTAGCTGAGCAGTCACTAGTGGATTCCTCAAGGTTTGGTTCTAGGCCTTTTCCTGTTCTACATTTTTATCAATGTTCTGGATGCAGGACTGGAGTGCATCCTGAGCAAGTTTGACAATGACACTAAACTGAGAGGTGAAGTTGACTCCCAGGAGGTTCAAGATGCCTTGCAGAAGAATTGAGAGATATTGGGAGCACTGGGCAATCAGCAACTCCATGAAGTTCAGCAAAGGAAAATTCTGAGCTCTGTAGCTGGGACAGAGCAATGCCGGACACAAGTACAGACTGGGAGATGAGTGGTGGGAGAGCAGCTCAGAAGAAAGGGACCTGGGGGTGCAGGTGACAGCAGGCTCATCACCAGCCAGAGTCCAAGGGGGCAAACCACATTTTGGGTGGTTTTAAAAACAGCAAAGACAGCCAGTCAAAAGAGATAATTCTCCTTCTACATTGAAGGCCTCACCTTGCTGTTTTTGCAGTCTCACCTTGAATATTGTGTGCAGTTCTGGTCCACAATATAAAAGGAATGTTAAGGTCCCCGAACACCTCCAGAGGAAGGCAATAAAGCTAGTAACAGGGTTAGATAGCACGTCCTATAAGGAGAGGCTGAGGACACACATGTTGCCCAGCCTGCAGAAGATGAGGCTGAGAGGTGGCCTCCTCACTCTCTGCAGTTCCCTGAGGAGGGTAAGCAGAGGGAGATGCTAGGCTCTGCTCCTGGGAACCGATGGCAGGACTGGAATGGCACAAAGCTGTGCCAGGAGAGGTTCAGACCGAGCATTAGAAAAAAATCCTATACCATGAGAGTGGTCAAACACGGAAACAAGCTTCCTAGAGACGTGGTTGGTGCTTGTCAGTGTTCAAGAGATGTTTGGACAATGTCCTCAATAATATGCTTCAACTTTTAGCTCTGAAGTGAAATTATTTATCTCTGAAGGTCCTTTCCAAGTGAACTATTCTATTCCAAATAGTGCACTTACGTAGGCTTCCACTCATTAGATGCATTTTCTTTCCTTATTGAATATGAATCTGGAAATTCTGTAGTGTACACAATTATAAAATTTGCATTTCATTGAATGAAAATTAACATCACATTAAATTAAGTTTCTGGAATACTTCTATACAGACAGATATCTTTTGCCATATATTCACAACAATAGCTTAACCTATAATCACTAGTTTAAACTATTGTAATTTTGGTGTTATTTGTCCTTCTGAAAACTTCTTATAATGCAAATATACTTGGATGAAAACACATTTTTCCTGTCATGTTTCACAAATCATCATTATCATTATTAATAAAACAATAATCATTCTATTTATCATCAGAAAAAGGTTGAAAATATGAGTATTTCAGGTGAAGGATTTGATAACTTCAATAAGGAAGTTATCAGTATAAGGAAGCATAATTGCCCTCCTCCAGTGAATTTCTTCTGGAACTAGATCCACTGGGCTGTTTTCACACCAGGTGCCCATCTTTCTGAAGGACAGAAGTAGAATTCAAGTGATAAAACAGTAATGCTGAAGGTGGAGAAAAGTAGATTTTCTAAACATACATTTAAGCAAAAGTAATCCAGCTGGGCAACTCCAGTACTGTACCTGCAGTATCACATCAAGGGAGTTTGATCTCCAATTGTAAGGTATAATACCTAACTCCTAGAGAAAATCTCAGCCCATAAATAGATTTATTTCTAAATCCAAGAGCATTACACTTCTTCATCCCTTAATTTTTCTTAAAAAAATTTTAGAAAATTCATATTATGCATTTTCCCAAATCAGAAAAATTAGCTGAAAAAATGGCATGTAACAACATAAGTTAGAATAATTAGACAATATTGGTAAGAATAATCAACTTCACAAATACAGGGTGAAAGAGATGTTTGGAAGAAAAAAAAATGTATTTTCAGGAAATGACTTGGGGGATGTAATGGGCTGCATGTGGGACATGCTGTAGCATAAAAATGCAACAGGATTGCTCTGAATAGATAGTCTTCAGAACATACAAAATTATCATTTTCTGCATCTTTCTGCTTAGCACTATATTCAGTTTTGGACACTGCAACTCAAGACTTATACAAACAAATCTGATAGACTCCAAGGGGAAAAAAAAAAAAGGAAAAAAATAGAGATCTAGGAAATGAGATCTCCCTTGTAAGATTGCACAAACTCGTATTATTCATAAAGAACAAAGAATATACCTGTATTCAAAAATAAAAAAAAAGGCTAAATACCTAAATACGTATGTTTTCAGTGACTACGATGAGAGGTTTAAGAACTGTTAGGGTGTGAATTAGATGATGAGTGAAAAGAAAAAGAAAAAAAAGCCAGACAAAATATCCACTTCTAACTTTAAAGACAGATAATAGAGATTTCTCTAGTAATTGTACCAAGGACTGCAAAGAGCAGGTTGAATTCCCATCTATTACATATGGCATACATGTAATTAACACTGCTCTGGGATCAAGGCGAAGACTGGCTAGCCCTCTGAGGGCTAAACAGTTCAATTTCAATAGCTTTATAAAAAATTGGTAGCACACCTTCAGGAGATAAATTCCACTCGGCTCTCACCTCAAAGTATTCCAAAGTAAAATAAATTACATGCAACTGCTTTTATTCTTCCTGCAGCTGACTCACAGACAATGAACAAAACATATTCATGGTTTCTAAACAAACAGAATAACTTCTCTTTGTGAATTTCAACACACTGAGTATTTTTAATTACAACATGATGCACAGTACAATTTATAATAAGACAAAAGCTCTGTCTGAAATGATGACTAGAACTTGCATATTTGCCACAGTAACTTGCCACAGTAAAATTGTCTAGTGATATGCCAGAAAGAAACAGGTAAACAGAAGATAGCAAGAATAAATGTTTTGAAAACTTTCAGATATTGTAGGATGAAGGATAGAAGGATTACAGATAGGGGTTTTGGAAATCATCTTTCAGTTATGACTTTTCTTTTGCACCACTGACTTACTATACTAGTGCTTAAAGGGCACAGTCAAATTGAAGACAATAAAACTTTCGTCTGATTAAGGACACAAGAGGATTAAGCTACTAACAATTAAAATTAGGGCTCTAATACTTAAACACTTCATCTCACATTGGACCAACCAAATTAGCAGAATGAAACACTTGCCCCTGCAGTGTCAATGATAAGGCCCATATATAAATCGTTTCACAAAGTAAATTCTAGTATAAATTTTTTTCAAAAGTGGCAAGATAATAGAGATGAGAAAAAAAATAGGCTTGAATGAACTGAGCAATGCCTGAGCCTGAAATTCCTCTACATATACACATACACATACTTCAAGGCTACTTAAATATTAATGATTGATTTGTTCATAACAACTTTATAAGATGGGTTACAAATGCTAACAGAATGATAATAAAAAGTATTCATAATTTTTTAATTGTATTTTCAAACATTGTCATGTATCTTGACAGTGGCAAGATCTTCATTGTGATATAATTTTCTGTTGACTGATTTCTGCTGCATTTCCTGAAAATTAAAATATTAATAAGTTTTTTTTTTCCTCTAACGTCTATGGTAGACTATTTGTATTATTAACACATACTTCCTTCTAAATCAATTTTTTGTTTAGAATATTATTTGTAGCTCATTTTCTCTCTCATTTATATTAAAGCACGTTTGATATATTGTAACATTTAGCTTTTCTATTAAACATCACGTTCATATGCTTTAATCTCGTACACTTAATAGCCTCATCAGACTAAAGTACTCAAATGACTGTTCTAAACATTGTTACCAGCAGAAGCTGTCAAACCTGGACTTAGTTGCACTAGAGTTAGGAGGAGTTTTACACTGCATCTTACAGTACTCTTTTAAGCTCTGATGCTAAAAATACACTCAGATTTCAGGAGAAAGTCAGATTGACTTTTTTTGATATAACCAAAACCCTCAAATATTATTTTTCCCAGTAGTTGGCTTTAAAATCTGCACAAATTAAGAAAAAGAAACACCTATAAAGTTAATAATCTTCGCATGATTTACAAAACATTTTGGTTTTCAAAGTTAAAGCCAAGCTTGAGCAAAAGAATTTGAATAGAGGCAGATATATATCTCAGCAATTTTGATTGAGACTATTTGAATGCTGTCTGATTTGTAGGAAATACTACATGGGAGCACTTTGAAATACTGGGTGTGCTCATCCATTGAAATTACACTTTAAGACACAGTCTGTGGATGGATTGCTCTTGGCAATGGAGGTAAATTGTAGCAGTGCTAAGCCAGTCTATCTTGTGATGAGAAGTGATGTAGGTAGCACTACAGGTCTAGATATATTTGGTTTATAAATACCTTTGCTTCCCCATGAATTCTAAATTGAATTCTAATTCTCCATGAATTCTACTCAGCTGAAAATCCTACCTACTTCTGAAAGTTGAATTTCTAATTGAAATTCTTCTGTATGGTAAATCAGAAATATGCAACATGCAAAAAATCCCACTTAATCAGATACACAGAAACACAATTTTTCTTCCAGCTATAAACTACATTTTACTTTAAATAAAAATATCTTTTTTTTCCTCAAAAATACTACTTCTAATTTAAAAAAACATACTAATCCTGGATTTTGTCTAAGTGCATATGTTTGTATACATAATTTTATAATTTGGGATCATGGTCTAACTTCAGAGTACTTTATTATTTTTAAAAGTCATAAGAAAATAGTTCTACTTTTATCCATTTAATTTATTAGATGAACTTTCCTTAAAGGAGACTTACAGAACATGCACTCTCCAACTCCAGATCAAGGATGAGTAGCAGTAATTTGGGGATGATAAAGTGTTAGTTTATAGATTTGCACTTTGTCATCCTTTTCTGTATGATTGTTTAAAGTCATCAAACAATGCCATTTGCAGTGATCCATAACCAGTGTTCTTTGCCCTAATTAATTCAGTCATAATCTTACACACAGCTGACATTTTATAACTTCCAGCCTTTTGACATAGTGTGCCATAATGAATATAACATTTAACATGTTACTTCCAGGCTAGTGAGCACTACTGACTTCAGTTTCTCTTCTCATTGAACTTGTCAGTGATAAAAAGATACAAATTATGAGAATCCAGCTCATCCTATGAAATGTTAAACTAATCAGGTCCAATGTTTACAAAGACTGACCGACCCTCTTGACACAAGATGCACACTGCAACGCACCCTCTGTATGCAGCTCCTAGTACAATCTATAGCTGATGGTGCTTAGGTTATTTAGTGTTACACAAGAAATTACCACCTATTCCAACAGAAACAGAGATGCTTGAACTTCATGTTATTTTTCAAATAATCTCAAACCTCTTTAGGAACAAGAAATGAAGCTATTGCTTCATCCTCTACCGAAGTGTAGCCAAAGAGGAATTCATTACCTGCACAGCAGTGAACTGCAAGACTGTAACTTGCTAATGGAGGTGAAAAAAAATAGGCTGCCATTAAGAATTCAAGATAAAAAAATTTGGTATGCTAAGAAAAAAAAAAAATGCTGAAGAAACCAGTTAACTTTCAGTACTTTCTGAAAAGAATCATGGGATCTCAATGCCCAATTTCTCATTTATAAGTTTTTGGTTGATCCTAAATAATTTTATCATCACTTCCCAAAATTATGCATCATACAGTATGGCACAAAAAATTAATGTAGCTTCTGGAAATACAGAAATAATTTAATCTTAATCTTGTGCTCATGCTTCCAAACCATAAGGATATATATATTTTTTAAACTCAATTAAAAATATATATATATTTCTCTATTACTTAAAAGAAAAGCCAGGTTGGAATCTTGTGTGTATTTAGTAATACTGGCCTACTTTGGTTTTTTTGGAGATCTACAATAGGTTATTAAAATATGAATATAATAAAAAAATAACTAACTAAGAAAATAAGGTTTGAATGTAGATTCCCCAGAAGACTGTCAACAACATTAAAACTGATGCACTCCTGTGTGATAACTAAGAGGAAAAAAAGGTTAAGGAGAAATGTATATTATATGATTCTGATGAACTCATATTGGCTTTCTGGGAGATTCAAAGGCAAGGACACGCACAAAATGCTAAATATCATGACATTAAAGCCTTTAATGAATTCAGGGGAAAAAATTCTCAAAGGTTTTTTTTATTATTATTTTTTTAAAGTCTTACTGAATAGGAGTATATTCCCAGAAAAGAATTTGGAAATCTGCCATGGTAGATACAGGTTAGTAAGTCAGAAATTTATTCAGGAGGCACTTTGAAAGTCAATGTTTAATCCTGAATTCAGTCTTCCCTTTAATAGTCACCTGAGGTGAAGTTGCTATAAAACAGATATGATAGGAATTGTACCATTAGACTTGGTTTTACAGTACTGAAAGCGTGAAGGTATTCTATAGAAACAGACATATATTAGGGAGCATTAGCTTTGTGTTGTAAATTTTATATTTCAAGGAAACAGGAAAGCAGGAACAGAAGACCTGTTATTGCTCTTACTGACTCAGTATCCTGAAAAGCCAACAAATGATAAAGAAAAGTTGTTCTCTAAAACATGATAAATTAGAAACAGTTTGACATACACAGCCAGGTACCTAGAAATGAAATTCAAAGAAAAAACAACATTAACAGCAATAGTTGTGAATTGAAGTTCATTTCATGTGTGTATTTCTCTTGTTAATCACTTAATAACTATTTTTTCCTCTCTACAAAGAACCTATTTTTCACTGATTTCCAGAGAACTCTTTCAAGTCTACAAACTACTTAATACTATCTCTGGGCTTGGGGATCTATAAAAGTAACTTTTAATTATTTATGTCACATGAAGCCTCAAACTCATTTCTTTTTGCAGACAGCACTAAATATCATAATTGCATCAATTGAATACGAGACTTGGAATACTCTCGCAGGCCAATATATTTTACGATGAATTGTTTTTGCTCAATTTCTTACTCTTCTCATGTAGGGATTCCCTTGGGACTTTCATCAACTGACTTTTGGACTTGCAAATACTTGGAATTTTTGAGGTAGCAGGCACTCTTTCACAGCTACTGCTAACTGGTACTATCTAGATTGCTTCTACTATACTTGCACATATTAAGTTTTTCTTTTTTAAATGCAACCTAAGGAAGGTAATAGCAGTATCAACAAAGTAACAATAAGCCATAGTCCATAAAATTTAAACACTTGGCAGAAAGTCTCAGAAATGAAAACATATTGCTGAGGCTGTCAGAACACATAGTTTGAAAGCTGACAAAAGTTACCAAAAATCCACTCTGGTCAAAACTCCATCATATAATGTTCCATTAAGTAGTAACAGAAAAGATGCAAGTCAGAAAATTCTGTCACCCCAATTCTGCACCAAACTAAAATAATTGCATCTTTCTAAGGTAAGAGTTATAGGGGGGAAAAATGCATTATAAAGCAATGCACAGCTGTGGGAAAATACTGGCCTGGAAATAAATCTAGAAAATCTAACTACTTATTCCAAGCCTGTAGCACATTTCACTAAGTAGTGAAAAAGATTGTAAGGGCTCTATCTAATTGAAAATCTTATAATATACAATTTGTCTTCATTAACACACATCTATCATTTTGTAACACACAGCTAGTCTTTTGATCACTATATAATTCCCTTCCATATATTCCAGTGTTGTAACAGGAACAAAGTTTTCCATGTTTTTCCATGCTTCCAAGGTTTTCCATACCAGGGTATATAGTTTACTGGCTTTTTTATATTACATATAACCAAAATAAATTGTTACCTTTGCAATATTTAAAAGGATGAACTCAGTGATAACTCACTCTACCATGGCAAATTGTCTGAATTTTATTTTTGGTCTTCATCACTTTCTGTTTATTCTCTTTTCTTGCTGAGACTTTAAAAAGTAAATTTTTCTTCAATTAATACTTTTAGTTACTCATTAACAGTTTATTCTTTGCTACCTTTTCATTTTAGTGCTATTTCTCACAGCTGAAGAGGCTCTGAAAAATATTAATTTCTTTTTTTCTGACAAAACAAGCAGAATCAAGCATTTGCACCAATACTACTAGTCATTACATGCAGGGTATATTTTATGGAGTTGCCCTTTAGCTCAATCACAGATATTTCATTTCTACTTCATGGTGTTAGCTGCATCTCTCTGGGAGGTGGGTGCATACCAAACATTATATGATGAAGAATTATTATGTTTACTAATCTGTAAACTGACAACTTTTCATACTACCAAAATGTAGACTGTGCATTACAAATCTCTTCAAGATCCACATGAAAGAATGAACAAGGGTACAGGTCAGAAAGTCATGCTTTAGGAAACTTGAAAAGAATGAGTAGTGTCATAAGCAAAATAGGTTTACAACTGCCTCTGAGAACTACTTCATCAAATTGTCCTCCTCAGGGAAATAACAAAATTAACTACTGCTCTGGACTCAAAAATAACATTACACGTCCCCTTAAGAAACAGCTTTCCCAAAAGTTTTTTTTCTTTTTTCCAGGAATGTTGCAGAGTGTCAAGAAAACACACAACTTAATTCATCAAAAAAA
>WBMW01000226.1:0-58640 GCA_013396635.1 Penelope pileata | reverse complement strand
AAAAAAAAAAAAAAAGATTCAAGAGCCCGTTCTTTCCGTTCTTTTATCCTGTTAAGTGTTAACATATATCGGAAAGGTTCATTTGAGATGCAATTTCTATTAAGTTGGTGCCAAAAATTTCAAAGATAACATTCTAGGGATCCCTAAAAAAACAAAGAATAGATTCCAAGTAGTAAAACACACATTCTCATTCTTTTGACACGTAATTTTCTTCATGATACAAGTATTGCAGACCCTTGTGAATCACCTCTGCTTGAAGAATGAAAACATTCTTCCAGCAGGTTACAATACTTAATCAAGTTGTAAGAACAAGCTTAGGTGAGTTTTGCTGTAACTTTGCTCGCTTGCTTTTTCAGCAGAGCTTGTGCTTTGCAATTTCATGATATTGTAAGAGAGGTCATTGTTATGATGCACTACACATCTGTGATGAAGATGGGGTGCTACTGTAGTACTGTCTATCCTTATGCACATATTAACTAGTCGCCCTCCCAAATACTTTTCCTAATGCGTCACTAATTAATACCTGGTTCTGTCAGGCTGTATGAATTCAGTAGGTCTTCTCATTAGGAATATGTTCAGCTCATACTAATAGCAGGACTGAAACCTGACTGGACAAAACAAAGTTAAGAAGAAAGTACTTTTTTGACACTTTGCAGATAGGAAGGCAAACTGTGCTAAGTATTTACGTACCTTACCATACATAACCTCAACAGAATGTTAAAAAAAAAAAAAAAAAACAAGATTTTTGTGTTTTTATTTATCATTATTATTTGCAAGCAATTGATTAATGTCATTAACTCATCAAAAGTTACCCAACAATTACCTTCAGGCTGATTATGAAATTAGTCCAGTTAAATTTCATTAGGATGGTTTGTAAAGTTAAGCACTGGTCACCTGGGATAAGTACCGTTTGCTCAAGGTCATATGAAATCTATTAGCAAAGGTGGCAGTTTCAGACTGCTTGAGTCTGCTGTTAAAAACTGCCTTAAGCATCAGCTCCTCTTTTATTTAAATAGCATTTTCATTCATACATACTTGTGATTACTGAGAGCTAATTGACCTAGACCTTCCTATCCAAGGAAGGAGGCAAGAAAGTAGAACTCCGAATGCAGGCTGCGTCTTTTAATTATAACCATGTTTGTGTGCATATACATACATTTGCTATGTGTATACACACGCCCTTGTAGGCTTAATTACATCTAACTGCTGTAATGGTATTTTCAAGACTCTTGCTTTAATTTTGAACCATGTAGATCTGAATGGATCCATTCCCTATTCATAGATTCAAATTCACTGCTGCAGTACCGTCTCTAAATAAAGCTTTGTAGGTTACCACTCTGCATTCACATATTAATTCCTTTTTTGTGGTCACAGAGCTTGGCCATCTTCTTATATTTCTGCTGAGAGACTCCACTCATCTCCAATATCATTCTAGAACATTAATGGGTTTGCACTGTACTACAGATGTTGAATTTCTAAATTGTGAATATGGAACACTGACATGTCAATGCTCAGAAAAAATGTACCAAATCACCAAGACAGAACGTAAATCACAAACACCTTCTCACTGTTTATGTGACTGTGACATACGCTGTTAACATGAAGGTTAACTATCTCAAATTCCCCTCAATCTACACAGTTCTCATCGTAAGTCAGAGCTATTGAAATTTTAAGTGCAAGGCTTGGGATGCAACAGTTCTTTAGATAGTCTGCTGAACTGACAGAGCAACCCTGCATATATGTACAGACTGGGGGACAAGATGCTGGAGAGCAGACCCACGAAAAGGGGTCTGGGGTTTCTGGTTGATGGCAAGTTGAATCTGAGTCAGCAGTGTGCCTTGGTAGCCAAAAGAGCCAACTGTACTCTGGGGTGTACAGGCCGAGCACTGCCAGTTGGGCAAGGGAAGGGATTGTCCCGCTCTGCTCTGGTGCAGCCTCACCTCGAGCACTGTGTGCAGTTTTGGGCACAACGATATAAGGACAGAAAGCTATCCAAGAGCATCCAAAGGAAGGCTAGGAAGTTGGCAAAGGGTCTAGAGGACAAGATGTATGAGAAGCAGCTGAGGTCCCTTGGTTTGTTCAGATCAGAGAAGAGGAGGCTGAGGGGAAGCCTCATGGTGACCTACAAGGGGAGTGGAGGCACAGGTGCTGATATCTTCTCTCTGGTGACAGTGACAGGACCCAAGCAAACAGCATGGAACTATGTAAGGGTAGGGTGAGATTGGCTATTAGGAAAGGGTGCTTCATCAAGAGGGTAGTCAGGCCCTAGAACAGGCTCCCCAGGGCAGTGGTCATGGCCTCAACCTGATAGAGTTCAAGAAGCATTGAGATAACACTTTCAGACATAATGTTTGAATTTTGGTGGTCCTGTGTGGAGTCAGAAGTTGGACTCAATGATCCTTGTGAGTCCCTTCTAACTCAGTATATTCTATGATTCTATGATCTTAAGAACATCCTCCATTCTGTTCCACATCGCATTATCTAAAAAGACTCTACAATATTTCATGTCATATTTAAAGATCCAGCCATTCTGAATATTGCCACATAAAAAAGTTTTTAATTGTATGCCAGATTTCCTGAGACTTGGATGTGATGTGCATTTGTTCTATCATAGTCTTCACTCCTACCTTTTGGGATCTCTTCCTTCAGTAATAAGGAAAACGGTACCATTCAGTGCAAGAAAAATAGATGGCTCAAATCTGTTTTTCAGATTTTGAAATTGCTCACTGTCATTTTATCCCAGCTTTAGTGGTATAAAATTACCTTTCTCTTAAGGAACTTTGTTCAGCATTTCCTACCTCACTTCTACTTCCAGATGGATCACGCTATTCTCTGAAATCTGTTTCTCTCTGTAACCTGCATAAGTATCAGTCCTTGTGAGGAATGTTGAAATTGAAAACAAAATTTTAATCATTATTTATTCTGTTACTGTTATTGCTAATATTAGAAAAATCATACGAATCTTTAGAAAACAAGGGAAAAAATCAACACAAACCCTTGAAAGGTAGAAGTTTATGAACAAAACACTATTAATATCATCCTTTAGCATCCTTTAGAGGTGCTGCAACCACTGAGAGAAATAGTACTTTAATGTGGGAAAGCCATAAAAAAAAAAAAAAGTTAAATTTGGAGGATGTAGGGACAATCCTCTGTTGCCCAATGTAGGGCTTGGATTGGAAGGGATCTTAAAGATCATCTAGTTCCAATCCCCCTGCCATGGGGAGGGTTACCACCCAGCAGATCAGGCTGTCCAGGGTCCCATCCAACATGGCTTTGAATGCCTCCAGGGATAGGGCAACCACAGATTCTCTGGGTAGTTTGTTGTGGTGTCTCACCACACTGCAACTGAAAAATTCTTTGAAAAAAATCATGTTTTTTCCCACAAAAGTGAGATACTTTGGTCCAAGTTCAGAATGCTGAAGTGAAATACTAATTGAAAGCAAAGTCTAGAACTAGACATCAGGAATCACTTTTTCAAAAAAAAAAATCAAAAAAACTATCAATGCTGCTAACTTAAAAAAAAAACCAGAACTAACTGGAATTGTTACATTAGCTGACTATATTAAAAAAAAAGGAAAAAAAACCTGTTTTAAAAATTAATTTAAGGACAGCTCATGATGGCAAAGAGGAAAAAACTTAAGCTTTAGAAGCCAACAGAAGTCAACTACTGGCAAGTGTGAAGAGTGTGTACATAGTATCAGTACCTGCAGCATCTGCATCAAGTGGCATTGATGAAGCTACTTTTACTCCCTTCAAAACTCCTTCTCACTTTCTTCACTATGCGTTTGTTAAACAGCCCAAAAGGACAGTTGATACCAGTTGCGCAGCCCAGGAAGATTTACTACCATCACAATTGCTGTTTTGATTACATCTTCGGTGATTTGAGGGTAATTTTAGTCAGTCCTAAGTAGGACTATTCTCATCATTGTGAAGCAAGTAGTCAGACTGTCAAAACTGCTGGAGGATGCCTTTGGGTAGGCTCCTTTATTGTCTCTTTTTATTGCTTACAATTCCAAGCATGAGAGAGGACTCGGTTTGAGGCTAGATTTGCAACAAGAGATTTCTCTACAAGTGCCATTTTCCCTTTTACCTCCTTAAACACTTATCTTCTTTATTTCCTAAGTAATTCTTCCACACAACTCTGAGATGGTTCAAGTAAGATACAGTGAGTGAGGAGACAAAGGATGCATTAGATTTGTTTTGCTTTTCTGGACCAGAAAGATAATTACCAAAACACTTATTTTTATGGTTGTAGGAACTCCATTTTCTCCTCAACAACTGTACTATTTTATATATCCTTCAGGCTATGAAATTCATAGAGGGAAAGACAACCTCCTCCTACCTACTCACTGCAAGAAAAAACTCACAAAGATACAAATGAAGTATTAATCCAGAATAGGACCTGAGTTATTGAATGCATTCTTAATAAGAAAGGTCATATCAGTATTCACTTTAAACTCAAAAATTAATACTAGAAAGGAATAGAGAGCACAACTCTACCTACCTCTTCTGCTTTTTCACAGTCCAAGGAGGTCCTGCAAACTTAACTGTGAGTGGATAAAAAATATAGACAAAGAATACCGTACTTAACACAACAACAGTCAGATGTTTAAGGTCTCTTGAAAAGACATGATAAATCCATTAGTGGCTATAAAGCACAATGATCAAGCATGCAGATCCTTAGGAAATTGCTAATATGCCACTGATTAGACATGTCAAGAAAGGATCATTCTATCCCATTCTGCTCCTTCTATATTTATTGGACAATGTTAAAGAGAAAAGGTATTAGAAGAGATAAGCCTGCAGTCTGAAACCATGTAGTGGCTGCTTTGTTCTTAAAGCTCCGAATGTACACTCAATATTCACCATCAGTACAAAATTTTCTGGTATGTTTATGATACTGACAAAAATGTGCTGGTGACAATAAAACAACACATAGAAATACACCAACTGGAACTGTGGCAGTCTTCAAAGCTGAAGAAAATAACAATTTTGAAAATCCTCACACAAGAGTAAATTCTCACACAAGTAAACTCTAACCAAATTCATATTTTTTCTTCGATAAAAAAACGTAATTGGTTTCTGCTGGTAGTGATGCAAACTAAGCAATATCTTTATTGCAAGCTTGATTTACTAGCATATACTGCTTGGTCAAATAAGGAAATTTAAATACAGTGTTAGCGCTACCCAATATTGTCAAACCCTACGCTAATTTTAACTCAGAATAGGCTAGCAAATACATGCCAAAAGCAGTATTCAAGCAAAAGACATTAGTCATAAATAGAAGCATGACTCCTAGAAAGTTAAATTTAGGGATTATACTGTGCAACAAATCAGTCACTGAAAAGTCAAAAAAATTAAATAAATCTGGGTGATGAACTAAAAAAAATGGTGGAATGGTAAATGATGTCGAGTACAGGCCTTACGCAAACAATTTCAATCCATTCATAGGGAGGTAAAAATGTATTTCACTGCTACTTGTAAAAATGGTCAGAGATGTCCTGTTCAGTACATCAAAGAATATCTGAGAGGTAACTTGTCAGCAGTATATGAGCACTTCCAAAGAAAGAAAAACAGGGAGTTCTAAAGGTCTCAGGTACAAGAAGGCACAACATAACTCAGTAGCCAGAAGGTGGAGTCACAAATTTAAACAAACCATTAGGAAAAAAAACACCAAAAGTCATTCACTTTCTGCCTCTTTATATTTTCAAATAAAAACTAGGCATCTAAAAAATACACTTCAATCAAACACAAGTCATTCTATGCACAGCCTGAATACACCGGTGAAAGCACTGTTTGCAATACACATAAGATCAAAATACACAGTCGAAGCTTGGCCTTGTATTCTATACACCTCGTTTCAACAACTATGCATACGTAATACCAAACATCGTTCTTCTGTTTTATTTTCTTTGTCATTAAATGTTTTCTCAATCATACCAAACTTTTATCTTGGAAACATTTACAAAGAGACTCCCTGTACTGATATTTATGTTCTTCTAAGGCTCTTATATACCATTTCTTACTCTTAAGTACCAGAAAACTATATATAAACTGTTCAGATTACTCAATATATCTGTAATTTTTTTCTTCTGCCAAATACATATTATACAACTTAGCCAATTGTATGCAAGTCTACAATTCTAAGGTTTCTTTTAACAGTTTCCCATGTGAGAGTCAATTCTTTTGTTGTTCAGTTTGATATTTCTACTGCTTTCCACCTCTAAAAAGAGTTGCACCATGTTTGAATCATAGTCATTCTCTTCTCATAACTTTTAGTTCACTTTGTAATTCTATTCCAGATTATACCTTGTGTAAAATATATACTCAACAGAATGCATGAGTATTCTTAAGCTCTATTACAAACCAATCTCTCTTTTTTAGTATTTCTTTCTCAATACTATATGCGTTATGCTCAAAAATTCCCACAGATTGTTACAATACAAGAACTCAATAAGGCAACAATTTCCTCTCTTACTCATACTTCTTTTTCAAATGTGAATGTCTGAAGCTCCTGCAGTCCATTCTCCTGTGGAGTGCAGAAGTGTGGCAAATTGAAGCTTTGGACCATCTGACTTTTGCATTTAGTATGTATTTATTATGCAAAAGTCTGACCTATTTCTTTAAAGCTTGGTACTTGTAGGCTGGTGAATTACTTTACTATGATTATTTTATTTTTTCTACATTTGAGAATACCTTTGTATTTCATGCTGACACAACGTAATATTAACAAAAAAAGCTCAGCCAAACTTTTGGTCAACCATCTTCAGCTGCTTCTCAGACACTACAGCCACTGTCTGACAAGATAACAGCATGTACATCACATATCTGAGAATTGCTGAGTGAGAAGAGTTGCAGTCTCTGCCAAGTTATAATAAACATCCAACAGAAAGGCCTCATCTTGACTGAACTATACAATTACCAAAACCAGCATTATTGAACTGTTCTTTGTTCACCCTGTCTTGAATATTAACAAAGGCATCCAGATATACTAGAAGCCTTAGAGAGAGAGTGATAGACTTTCAAAGTATTTTGAGTACCACACTGTATCTCCATAAAAACTAAGCAACTTAAATCCAAAGTTTGCCTTGCTTGCTTTTGTGTTAGCAGAAAATTTCGACATACTTAGGTTGTAGATAATCTATTCAGAGAGGCAGGGTGCATTGTTTATTAAGCAAAAGCTGCATCAACCTAGGTTTATTAAATGTTTCATCACAGTATTGACATTTACAAACAAGAAAAATTGTCAACTGCATCAAACACAGATTCTTGTGACTTTACCCTCACAAAATACAGCTTTTTACATGAGTAGCCTCCTTGAAGCCAACAAGGCCACTCATGGAACAAAGTGACAGTCAAAAGAACCAGAAACGTGATCATCTGAGAGCTAAATACGAATGACAGGATCACAAGTATTTCCTATGCTAACAGAGGAATTTTGTATGTGCTATGTAACAGAGATTTTCAGAAGAAAGAAGCTGCAGATGTTCCTTCATCCTTTTTAGCCACAGGCTGAACTATGTCTTTGCGCAGATGACTTGGAGATTTTTGTTCTTTTTTTTCCCCCTCAAACTACAATTGACACAATGATGATGTCTGCTTCTCAGATATCTATGCCCAAACAATTAATTTCTGCAGTTAACAGAGTCACTGTAGTATGACTTCTGTAGAGAAAGAAATTTGTTGAATAAATTGAGCAAATAAGTTGAAAATCATGACTTTTAGAAACTTTTTGATCTTCATGTTTGTATTAAGGGAGACATTTTTCCACCCTCAAAATTATTAATTCCTTCAAAAAATTTATTTACTCCGTAGTTTCTCATTGAAAACAATTTTTTGTGTGTGCTTCAGTCACATAAGTTACGATGACATTGTCAAGTTTATAGGAAATTAGCTAACTTTTTTTTTATTTATAAGACATAAGATTTACTTCTGCCTTCAACCATCAGAATGACTGAAACCAAACTGCATAACTACTAATGTAGAGCAGGCAAAAACTACTAATGAAGAGCAGTATGACAGAAAATAAATAAATAGATCAAGACATTTAAAATTAAGTTCACTTACTTTCGATTTAGCTTACATATAAGAATAAAGATTAATATGCCTACTTCAATAACTCTCCCTGTACACTAGGAAAAAGTCAATTTTTTACACCACCACAGTCAATGTTACTCAAATCAAAACCACATTTCTCTCTCACTGTATAAGAAAATCTAGGTTTGTCATTACTGAGACTAGTACCTGGATTGTTTTGCCATTTAACAGATGAAGAGCACACATAATAAATATTAAATTAGTAAAGAAAAAACAGCTAGAGAAAACACAATAACTGTCACAACTGAGCAACCACAGTTTCCGAGAACAGAACGCCATGTTTTACATTCATAGAGATGTAAGAGGCATGTTACCTATTGCATGAGAACATTTTATAGTTGTTTTTTTTCAAATACAAAAGATTTTGTTTTATATGTGCAGTATGTATAAAGCCAGGCCGCTCTTATTTTACTCAGGTTAGTATGCAGTGAGCTGATTTTTCTTCATCATTTGAAAATATCTGATTTACTATCCTGAAGACTAGAAAGTGGATTTGTGTAACTCTTATTACTAAAAGTGATTTTCACAAAACCAATATAAAGATCACTATATTATCTTAATATCCTACACTGGTTACAATTTTAGTGAAAGAAAGAAGATTAAAGAAGGATTTTGTGCCCACTCTCTATTATAGCTAAACCCCTCAGCAAATTATTAGTCATAAAAGCTCTTAGTCCATTAGCTAAACACCATAATAAGGGGCTACCATTACGAATATATAATGTTCTTCAATAGCTGGCTATAAGAGTTCAGCATTTTGACTTGATGGGGGAACACTCACTGCTTGCTAACTCTTAATGTTCATCCAACAGCATTGTTTTGAAAAACTGCAAAGTAACATGACTTTGTAGAACCTTTTTCTAATTCTAAAATCATTGCTGGAACCTGCTATAGTTTCTCTGCTTTTCTTTATCAATAGAGTAGGGACAAATTTCAAAATACTCATATACTTAAAAGTTTCCAAGTGTTTTTCAAGTATTGATACAACTGGAAGATAGAAATCAAGTTTGGCAGTATCTATGTGGGTTATCTTTATCTTCATTTATATTTTTTAAAAACTGACCAATGCTTTACCTTTCTTCTGCTTCTAAATAAAAGAAAAATATCGTGGAATGGTGGTGGTGCCTACTGATCAAACTTATGATAGATCTGTCCCACTGATCTAAAGAGTACTTCTGTATTTTCTAATAGGAACTATAATGAGAGGTAGATATATCTAAAGTCCTTATAGACTCATCATTTAACTAAAAATTTTGTCCATATCAGCACACTGTAAGAAATACAGTATTTAAATGCTAGCCATTTGTATTTAAAAACTCCGTCCCCTCTGTGACTCTGAACATTGTAAATACATTTAGCAATACTTGTTTCTTAAATAAAGAATTTCTATTGTGGTACTTAGAGACATGGTTTAGTGGGTAATATGGTGGCAGGTGGACAGTTGGACTAGATATCTTACAGGCCTTTTCCGACCTTAACAATTCTATTCACATTAAAGAAAATTTTTTAATGATTTTTTTTTTGAATTTCATTTTATCTGTGCTTTAATATTCAGGTATATTTCTGCACAAACATTTTAAAAGAATCTAAATTTCTCCTGTTCATTTTTATTTAACTAGAATATTTCTAGCTTTGCATGCTAACTTTATATAAGTAAGCACTTAAGTAGCTACAGCCTCCTTAAAGCAACTGACAACACTAATGAAGTGTGAAATGATTAAATACACATCAAACCAACTATGCCAGTTGGTCGATCAGGACTAAATCTATCATCCAGGATTTAAAACAAACAAAAAGAAAACACCACATCCCTCATACACGGAAGTGCTCCCCTTCAAATTTAGATCTCATCACCATATTGAGATGAAACACGAACCTCACACCTTAGGTTTTATTTCCCATTTTTCTCTCCAAAATATATTACAGGCAGGTAACTTGGACTTGTTTCAAAAGATCAGACAGACACAATCCAGGAGATTATACCTCAGTCTTTCATACTCATACCTCAATATGAGTGTTAGTTAGATGGCTTAGAACCGTCTTTCAGTATTAAACATATATAAATAATCTTCAGTTCTTTTCAATTTAAGTTTGAAACTTTCATTCCTTTTCTAGAGTGTTACTTCCCACAATTACTTTAGAAGAGAGCCATAAGCTTTTAAATTAAGTAAATCATAATTCCCTTCTACCTTTTCTGTTAAATATATACATGAAAACCAGAATGAATATGCTGAAATCAGCAGACATGCAAAAACTCATCCTGATAGATTAAGTGTTTGATCATCACAAAAACAGAAGGCTACTTTTAAAATGGCCTCCCTCTGAATGCAGTGAAATTGTGTGTTTTTTTATACCCTGCTATTGCCTCCATCACATGCAAGATGCTCTTTGTTAAGCCATGGAACTATGTTTTTTTCTTGTTGTTTGGAATTCAATATCTGTTCCAATGCAGAGCTTCTAAAATAACTCTTTGCTTCTATCATTTTAAACGTACAAACTATGAGAACTGAACCAGATCTAAAATACTTTTTGGAGCCTACCTTATTCTGTAAGTCTGACATTTCAAAATAGAATTTAGTCCTGTCATTTGGTCATTTCAGAGGGTTACACCTCTCATTTACATAGTTATCTACTGAAATGCCAAATGAAGTTTAAGAAATATCAGATATCCCATGAAATTTTATTTGCATATTGGTGGATATTATCATTTCTCATACAGAGATATTAAGGCAAAAGGATAAACTCAGATGATCCAGTTTCATCATCTGTACAACAATGACTAGCATCTCATTTATTTCATTGAATGATACCATTGCATCTCTCATACTTTCTGGTCTCATTCTCAGTAATGGCACATACAGAAAGTAATAGCATATACAGAAAACCTTGGTAGTTACAGTAGACTGTACAAAAGAGCAGGAAGATTACACAGACTGATAGAACATGGAAGTATGACAGTATCAGAAAAAATAAAGTCACGTTATCAAAAAGCTAGAAGGCACAATATATTTTTTCCCCCCTCAGAGTGATTGAAACCATTTTCCGTGGTATGAGCAGCAACGCCATTCTTTGGATTCACCAGGGTAGTTTACTTGCAAGAGCAACTGGGTACATACGGAAGAACGATTCCAAGGCAAATTGGATATTGTACTCAAGGCTTGGCCTGCCACAGCAACCAAAGCACTGAGCAAACCTTCCGATAATAAACAGATCACTTTGGTGAATTGACTTTATTTATTTATTGTGCTACGTATGCCCACAGCAAGATTTTTAGTTTCTTTAATGTTCATTGGTTCCTGTAATCTTTCTTCATGTAAGATGGTGAATCAGATCTTAGATAAATAGGCAAAGCTTTACCAGAGCTAATTGCAATGGGAGGATGTTAGAATACGCAACAAACTGTTGCAATCAAAATATAGAAATAAATAAGTAAATAATTGGATTACTGGTCTATTTCCTTAGATATTTTCTCCAATTACAATAATAATAACTAAAAAACAACATGGAAAGCATTAGCAAAATTATTTACAAATACTAATTTTCATCATTTTTCACAGGCATTACTAAATATATTTCAGCTAATCATACCGTAGTTGCATGAGAAGGCATTTTAAAGGCAAATGAGTCAAACTAATGTCTTTGTTCTCTCATATGTGTGGGTTAGGCTAGCAATGACAAGTTTACATTAGCTTGGTACGAGTGCCAAAATCCTTGTGAACCCAGTTAGGTCAATTTGTTTAAAAGCAGTACAATCTGAACACCAGGTGATGGAAAGATTCTTCCCTGTGGTTGCCAACACTGACGTTAAGAGGACGAAGAGGAAAGATTTAGGGCATGAAAAATAAATCTTTTTTTTTCCCTTCACAGAAATAATAAAAATAATAATAATACCACCCCCTCCAAGCTGGAAATCAAATTTCAGATAATATATGCAGGATTTTCTATGGTATTATTTAGTTCAGTCTCACAGAACACCTTAATACTGCTCTTCACTTTCAATCTAATGTAGTAGATAAGAACGCAGATATGTGGTTTATTATTTTTAATTAAAATAAAAAGCATATTGCTCAAAGTGTGCTGGGAAGTTATTCATCTGAGAAGTAATATGTTCCAAGTATGTGACTGAAATTTATAAAGGTAAAGAAAACCAGAAATATGGATGAATCAAAGGTAACTAAGCATTGGGACAAAGGCATTAAAATCTTGATCAGTTTTACTACCTAAAAGGACAAAATCAAATGGTAGTTTCTGCCACTTTCAACATCTCATTACTTCTACCTCAGTTGCTCGACCACCAAAAAGTATTGCAGCATCAAATCTTAACCTAATTTGACCTGAATGCAACATTAAAAAAAACCAAAAAACTGTGCTGTAGAAAGTAGACTTTCAGTTAAAAAGTATTTCTGCTGGGATTTTGTAAACAGTTACAGATACGTAGCACGCAACATTGGTAATCAAACTTTTATAGAAAGGGGCCTGGTTTTGATTGTTACACTTTTTTTTTTTTTTTGACAAACAGTTGTTTGTCGGTTTTGCTCTCTGTCAAACCACATTTCTTGTCTTCAAACAATGGAATCTAAAAGGACTTTATTTACAGACAAAGAACATAAATTAGAAGTTACAGGTTACTATTTTATCTTAGGGATGCAGAGAAAGAAATAAGGGACAATGAATAATGGTGACTGATAGAAACTTTATTTAAATTCTGTACAGATTTTAAAAACTGGGGAAAAAAAAAAACCTCACAATTCTTTAATATAGCAAGCGCTGACTGTGAAGTAAAAACAGTAAATACTGAGCATATTATGCAAAGGACTATAAGAAAAATCGGAAAAGGTTTTGGACATATGCAAACACAGCTACGAGACTTACAGAATACAACATTAGGGATGATATAAGGAGTATAAAATTCTGCAACATCAGATGAATTTAAGAGAATGTAAATTCAACCAATCTGATAGTGATATTCAATCACAAATGTTGTTTGGAAAAAAAATGATAGAAATTCCTCTTTTAAACTACTTAAAATTGGCAATGAAATGGGGAATATGTTAAAGGAAAAATCCTGTGCTGAGTTATAATTGAGAAGGGATACACTGACAGGATGATAGATCAGTTTATTTCTAATATCTGTGATCTCTAAAGCAGTGCAAAGAGTGTACAAGAATATGTCCCTAATGATTTGTAGAATATTTATTAAGGGTTAGGAGATTACACATATGTTGTACTGTGTTTACTTCATCTTTTTTCTTAAGGACCAGCTGAACATTATGAATAGCAGATGAAGCCTGCAGTCAGTACCCAAGTCCTGACTTCAACTTTGCCTTATGATTTTTCACAGTTTGAATGGATTTTACCGTTATCTATATTGGAAGTTTTACAACTCCTTTTCTCCAGGTTAATAAATATACATTAAGCTTTTCTATGGGTATTGTAGCATTTTTTAAAAAAAACCATCAATATGTAATTGCACAGGCAAAGTCATTTTGCTTAATGAGCAAATTTTTGATGTCCTATTTCTTTCTGGGGCAAAACAAGGTGCCACAAAAGTTAAAAAATAAAAATAAAAAAAAAATCACAAGCCCTAACCCTTGCAGTTAGCAATAGAGATTTAATCCATACAGTTGGGGATCATATTTTCTTTGTCTTACAAAATACATAAATGGTTAGAGATTCACGATAACTAAGCATCAGAATCATTTAGCTCCAAATGACCATTCTGAACACATAGAGATTCCTTGATTTAAAAACATAATGGATGCATCTCAGAGGAAAGCGACCCCTATGCCATGCAACAGTATTGTATGCATCTACAGATAAAAGGAGCAACTTCAGTCCCAAAAATCAGCTTCGATTCCGGCACAACTGAACACCAGAGGATTCATAAGCACAGGAATCCACAGCAAACAAAAGGTGAGCGTAGAGGCCCTTTGCTTTTCCCTTATCATGCTAATCATATTACCACAAACAACAAAGCCAGGAAAACATAGCAGTGAGATGGCTCCTGGCTGCCTAATGTTTCAACAGGAAACGCAGTTATTACCTTGAGCAGATTACAATATCTCTGTCATTCTAGACCACTCACTGGTTTTGGACTAGCCAACTGAAAATTTAAATATCACTTTAGGTTAGGTTCTTTAATGATTTGGTTAACATGGTATAACTGGTCATAAACTGCCATAGCTCTATTGCACTGTTTCTCCAGAATTTTTCATGAGCTTTACAAATACACAAAACACAAGTCCAGAATCCTCTTTCATTGAATTCTAATGGATTTTCTTACATATTTCATGTTGTACTCTCTCCTAAAAAGCCTACGCCAAAGCTAACTGGATAGCCAGTATCATAGAATAATATAACAGAAAAGGGATATCTTGACACGTAACACTAAGGTGATACCTCATATCAAACAACGGATCAATCCTCTACTAGCAAAGACTAATAAAAAAAGCAATTTCTAAAAGATATGAACATCAATTTACAATTTGATTTATCTGACATTCTGCTTTAGATGTGTACGCTGAAAAACACCTGATAACAATCCGTGATTTAGTGCAGCCCACATAAATATTCCGGAGCCTAAACATGTTTCATCCACCTTTTAGTCTTATGATTCAGCAAACTTAAATAACAGCTTCTGCAACAACAATTTCACTTGAATCTTGAAAAAAATACTTTTGGTACTTATATTCACTTTGATCCCAAAATCACTTTTAAAGCCTTTTCATTTAAATTACTAACCCACATTCTGGAATCTACTTCATATGTTTATTAATATAGTAAACATTTCTCCAGAAATATTTCCCTAGAAATTTAGATCATAGTCACAGGTACTGTAACTTATAATCACAAGTCTCACAATGTTTTACTTTCTTTCTAAATAAACCATTATATTAGAAACCTGTGTTTACATGAGAATTTCAACTTTCATTTAAAACAAAATGCAAATGGGAAAAAGCAAACACATTTCACAATCAAGGATTAAAGTATTGAATCCAGTTTTGAGAACCAATCAGCTAAGTCTCATTCCCCTTACCAACAATGAAACCGTTATTTATCATTTTTAAATGGAGATGCATCACTTGAACACTTAATTTTTAAGACGATAATTTGCTGTGGTTTGAAAACTTACTATTGTAGGCATTAATGTAAGATGTAGACAAACAGATTCTGATCAGGTTTGAAACTTTCTGAACTTGATTGACACTGTCATCTCCATTTGATTTCCAACAGCTGGTCTGAAAAGGAGTAGAGACCTAGCTAGCTTGGAGACTGGAACATTTTCAGCAGGTAGAAGTAGAGACCAGCAAAAAAAACGTGCCCCTACATAAATGTGCATCACATGATTTTTTTTGTGTGCCTCTGAAACAGTGCTACCTGGAGTTTAATTTCTGAAAGTAAATTAATAATAATAAAAAAGAATCCACCATTATTTCATACCGAAGTATTTTCCCTACATGGCACCAGTACAGAATATTTCAGCTAAATTTTGGCTTGGTCCTGCAGCAATGAGGATCAAGGGCTTTAGAACAGTGTAGAAAGCCCTTTCACTTTGCACTGAACAAACTGTCTCAACACATGTAATGCACCTGGAACAGTGTTTTAAAATTAAATGTATAAACTAGAGATGCCTTCCACTTCTTTCTTACATTGTCACTAACATTATCTGCATTCTTAAAGGATGTCATTTTTCTTATATATCTGCATCTTTACTGTCTCTCTTGGCTGGCCTGCTGTCTTGACTAAATTGTTTGGCTGGCAATAGAGGAACAATCACTTAAATGACAGCTTTCTAAATCATACTTCAAAATCAATCTGAAGAAAATTATTCAATTATTAAAACTTTCAAACATTAAAATCTCCCTTTTCCACAATAAAAATTTGCTTCTTTGTCAGTAGCTAATGAATAATACTGGAAAATATTTGCATCTGCAAAATACCATATTCACCTTCCCTTCCCTCAAATGCTGAGATCAACCCTACAGTACGCATCTGTGGAGTACTGAGCAAAGCATAAACAAACAATTCACCCTATTTTTAACTGGTTGCTTTCGTTAACAGATCTACATAATCATTGCAATTGTTACACTTCAAGGAGATGATAACAGAAGATGTTATAACTGTGATCCTAAGGATATTTATGCATTTCAAATTATAGGGCTCAGTCTTGCATCAACATGAATAAAAAGACTTTGACATGGATTTCAAGTTAATAATACACATTCAAACCAAACATTCTGATCCAGGTTAGTGTTATTTCTTTGCAATTTCATTAACATTTCATTGAAATAATGCAAACGAAACACTCAAAACAGTACAAGAAACAGACCCTTTTTTAAAAAAAAAAATCCATCTCCAGTTAAATGAACACATTTATAATACTAAAACTATGAAAATAAATAAATAACTCACATCTCACCTTCATTTTTTAATGGATAAATTTTCTTCTGTTCCCAAAAGCAATTAATCAGGTAATCTAAGCACTTCTGCCCACAAAAATGTAACGTTAACAAAAGTAAACTGGAACACAAGGATTTTTCCACCCTTATAGTATAGACATATTGAGAGGCAAAAAAAGCTTATTTTCTCCTCTACAAGCAGCAGAGTCATGCCCTCACAAGCACTTTCTTGTGAAACACGGGCCACATAATAAAGACAAACCAATCCTCAGCCCTAGAAGTCTGCATACAGATATCTCCAATATCCAGCATGACCTCACAGGTCAAAAACCAGAGGAGGACTAGTGTGAGGAATACAGAGAGAAATAAATATCTCTCTTCCAAACTTGCTGTTTTTTTCAGTAAAGTCATGTTTATAACTGAACAAAATCAACAATACATAAGACAGGCTAAGCCTACAAGCAAGCATACTCTCCTAATAAATACACAGACAAGAAACAGTTTTGGAGTGAGTAGGGAAAAAGAAAGTCACAACATGTATCTTTGTTTTTCTCTCCAGAATTTTTGAAAATTAGAAGCATGTAGGGATATGTACACAAATTTCTACGTAGTTTAAAAGAATCTAGAAAATATTCCTCTGCTGAATATTTCATACTATCCACTGGTAAATCACTACCATGGAAACAGCTTCCATGGCAAAACTGTTGGACAGTGCAGGCATGTGAGGTAGGCCCGGGAGCACTGTTAGGATGGAAATGACACTGCGTGCCTCTGCCCTCAGGGCAGGATGCCCAAATTGAAGCGCAGTGGCAATTCCTACCTCTGCAGTCAGACAATTCTGCCTTCAGGGTGGGTCTCTGACTTCACATCAGATGTTTTTATGCCATCTCCACAGCTCGGCATCCAAAGCTCAGCAAGATACCCCGCCTAGAGTAATGTAGCTCTGACTGAAACCTACAAATTCCATACCACGCTGTGCCTCAAGGTAGGAGCTGCAGCCATGCTTTCTTTGTTGTAATGATTTAACTTCTGTTTCCATCATAGCTGGGAAGCTTTGCCTGAGGCAGAAGACCCGAGCATTACACTGATCAGCCATCCTGGCAGAATACAGCAAGCTCAGGCACATGAGCAGGCACTGCTCACCTGGAGGCCTGGCGAGCCCTAGGGCAGGCCCAGCAGCATACCCACCCCATGATGCCTGCCCACCTTCAGGTTGTGGGGTCAGCCTGCACCCAACCTTTGTCCGAGAAACCACAGCTGCAATCCTGCTTTGAAAGCACTCAGAGTGACACTTGTGTCACACTTAGTTTGCTCACTGCCTGCAGGATACATACCACTTCAGAAGCAGGCATGCTGTGCATCATAGTAAGGATTCAACTCCCCTTTCTTCCTACTATAATGAAGTCCCACGCTGCAGCACTAGCCCTGAAATCTTACTGCTAAGCAACCTGCACTACAGACTCACCACACCATGGTGACAGAAATTTGGAGGCACTGTTGCAATGCTTCTCTAAAAACAACCGGTGAAACTAATCTGTAATAACTACTGAAACTAATCCACAACAATCCTTAAGATTCACCACATGAACAGAACCTTGCTGGAGCTGACTTCTCCAACACTGCCTATAGCTTATTTCTGCCAGAAACCTCTTGTTCAGTCATGAAAAGCACACTACAAATGAAAAACAGAACGTTTTCTGTGGAATTGAGGAAGCCCTTCCCTGATGTCACCTTGCAGTCATTAAAATGCTGTATTTTCCATACATAGCCCAATTTAATTTAACAAGCGTTTGTTTGCCAAAATATAAATTTTCTTTTCTGCACTTGCAATAGACTCTTCAATTTTCATTCAGAATAAGTTTTGCTGTTTGTTGATTAAACTTGCACCATCTGAAGCAGTTGCATGCGTAAAGACATCTATTTATCCATGAAACTTATTTATATAAATACATACAGTTAGGTACACTCACACAGCTACATTTAAACAACTAATACTATTTTTACAGATGAAACTCTACACAAAGTAGTTGAAAGTATGGTTACTTATCTGATCTTAGTGTGTTCTATGTTTTACAGCTGTTAACATTTCCCTCGATGATTGCTGTTTCAAAGCCACAAGGACACGACCTAACTCAATTATAACCCACAGCTGACCTGTGAAGCTGTATTAGCTGAACTTACAAAAGAATCAACAGTACCGCAAAATAACTCAGTACACAAGTCTCACTTTTATGGTTCACGTGTCATGTTTCACTGGTCACGGAGATACCCCTAAAAGACTTTGACAGACTAAATACAGTGTATAAGATTAATAGAGCAAACAAAAAAAGACTTTCCTTCTTTTAAGTACAACAGAGAAGTCTATTTCTTAGAAAAACTTTGTACTGCATCACAACATATCTTTCCAGTGGAAACAAACATTTTGTACTGCTTTATATGCAACCACACTAAGTTCTATATAAGTTACTGTCATATGATCTGCAAAGATTTCATCAATGCATCAGTTAGCAACTTATGGAGAAACTGAAATGATTTCATAAGTATAATACATAAACAAGAGGAAAACTATCAAGCATCCAATTCTATTTTTTGTTTCTTTCTATTCCTCATCCAGTCCTGGGAAGCTGGTGAAAGACATGGCAGAAGAAGGAACTAGGGTACATGCAGTTCTGAATGTTTATAATGGCATTAACTGAATGCGTTATATTGCATAGTTCCCAGCAATCCAATACTGAAATCGCATAGCCATGCAAGAGCATATCTGGTGTAAACTGTCATTGAAAAATATTAATAATGTTGAAAAAAAAGCTAATGGGTATTGGATCATTTGAAGACATTTTAAGACAACACAAAATGGATGCAATCCTGATAGCTGCTGATTTTTGCAGTAGCTCTTCTACAGCCATCTTGTAATTACTGACTAGAAAGACTTTACTAAAGAAACATTTATAATTTTTCTTCATTGATATACTTTTCTGTATGAAAACAACAGTAGAAAGTCTATTTATATACTGACAAAGTGTCCGTGAGATGTGAAATCTGTACCTATTGCCACAATATACGCAGACATACTGCTGTGTGAATGCTCATAAGGGCTTCTGCTCCTCAAAGACTATATGTCTTGCATGTGTGTGGACATATGCATGTGTAAAATACTGCTCGGAGAAGCATGTCACAACATCCTCAATCATTCTTACTAATTTGAGGTGGTTTAGCGCACAAACTTAAAGAGAAAATCTCAAATTACACAAACTTGTCTAAGCATATTAAGACCACACTACAAATCATTGGCCTGGATTTCACAGGTACTCTTATACACAGCTCTCATGGCTTTCAACACAAGCAGTGTCTGTTCAGTCCCTGTGAAAATAAGTCCAAATGCATTTATCACAGTGTGTAAGAAATTCAACTCATCATAGTCTGAGGAGCCCTTCTTGAAGTGCAAAAGGCCAATAAAATAAGCTTAATTTAAATAAATGTTGCAAGACAATTGTTCTGCAGTTTCCTGAGAACAATCCTTTTAACGCTGGCACAGGAGATATTTCTCAACAGGAAAAATTCAAGCTTATTTTTATTATTTTCATTGTGTGTTAGCAAATACCTCAATTTCTAATAGTAAGGTGCAAAAAAACCCCATGGATTTAAGGGAAAACTTTATTCATCATTTGATACATTAGAAGGAACAGCTCCTGCACAAAAAATGAAAACTATGATTTTAGGTATCTTCACAGAATAGAATCATAGAATCATTTGAGTTGGAAGGGACGTACAAATGTCCTTGTTCATTGCAGAAGAGTTGGATTAGATGACATCTACAGCTAGATCAGGTTGCTCAGAGCTTGGTCCAGCCTGACCTTGACTGTCTCCAGGGACGGGGCATCCACCACATCTCTGGGAAACCTGTTTCAGTGTCTCACTACCCTTATCATAATAGGAGTAGTAAGTAAGGGGCAAGATTATTATTAAGACATGATTTTAAAAGAAGATAGGGCATAACTCAAAAATAGGCTAACTGCACAACTTGGACTTCATGTAAAAAAATATGGTACTTACAGATTTCATGCCAGTGCAATCTGTATTGTAAAATGAGAATCTAGGCACTCCAAGTAGAAAAAAACCAACTCTCTCCAGTAAAAGCTCTTAGCAGATGGTAAACATTTTGAAAGTTTGAAACACACTTGCCAAAAGAATCTGCTTATTTAAAGTCATTAAGGGAGAGTATAACTACCCACGGACATTAAGATTTATCTCACCTGATTTTTGACTGTTACACCAGAGATATCCATTGTTAAACTAATCACCCTGAGCTCTGTTTAAAATTGTTGAGAATAAACGGGCACTTTTTATGATATATGTGACCTGTTTCAGACATCCACCTCAGAATTAGATGAACCTTTTCTTAGAAATGCTTAGATCTTTCCATTTGCTGTAAAAGTGTCATAGGATGATGAGCTACAATAACTACAGCTCAGTGAGATGTCATCTGTAAAAAGTGAAGACAACAAGGTTGTTAAAATCCTAGAGAAGACTTACCTCATGTGTTTGACCTTGGTGCTGCAGCCCACTGGGCAAGACTAATGACTGACACAGAACTGGACCAGGAATACAAACTGGCATACTTGAAAACTTAAGAGAAGCAAATGTCTGCTTCTGCCTTAGAAAGCTACTGAAAAATCTGATGTCACACTGCTGTTCAGTAACTTAGGCAGGATGCTGTAATACTTTGACCATCAGGCAAGTAGATACTAGTCTATCATAAGGTATGACAACTCAATGCCAAACTATTGACTCAGCCTGAAAGGTTTCCATCAACCCATAAAATGGACCACACTAGTACGATGATGGTATGAGTATTTTCTGTCCAAAATTAAAAAAAAAAAAAAAAAACAAGGTAGGTAACAAATATTTTCTCAATATTTTTTCTTTATCAATATTGTACAAGTAACCATCAAACCATCAATAGATGTTTTAACTGCACAAACAGCGGGTTGAGTTCCAAGTATGATTACCTTTTACTCAGCTGTAGAAAATGCAGAAGCTGCACTAACCCAAGAGGCAGTGTAACTTGAAATAGATGAATCTTAAACTCATATCTGAAGAGATTCATTTTGCTAGACTGGCCAGCATAGTGACAGTTTTCAGAGCTGCTGAAGCTCTGATACCAGATGTTATCAACTTGAACAGGCAAAAGGAAGGGCACAAGGCAAATACATTCACTGAGTACTGTTCCATGCTTACGCTATTAAACATGTGTTCAGTATTTTTGATATTTTCAAATGCACAAGTAGCAGGAAGATGCCTATGTTCTATTTTATTCTAAAAGAAATGAAGCAAACAGCTGCTCTTACTGATCCTGATTCTTTATCCAGGCAACAAAAATACAAAATTTACAGATTATTTTTCATTAAAAATTGCAAAAATTGACTCTTCTGTTTCAGTCACCAAATTATGCAACTGAGGATTATGGTACAGAATATAGTAATATACAGAAGGAAATAGTATGGCAAGGACTACTAAATAAATATTTTCCTTTTATGGACTAAGTATGTTGCTATATACTTGAATTTACAATAATTTCAATCTACTGTCCCCCCCAAAAAAAGAATCAATATTTCCATTGGGAAAAAAAGACTAACTCATACTTCACAGATGTACTTTACATAGACTCAGAGTATTTGCTTAAAAATCCAGAAGCACTGCCACAATGCTTTACATTACCGATAGAAGGAAAAAAGTGTGTAGACAGTTCAAAGTACATTCTTCCTTGATTCAAATAACCTGGAGTAAAACTCACATTTTTACTAACACTATCCAGAAATAAAATGTATTTTAAGACAAGATTATCTTAATTAAAAAGAATATAGGCTATTGGCTATATAGGAAACAAAATTTACATTTAAATACAGTTAATCAATGAAATGTGAGATAATGTGAGTTCAGTAATATTCGGAATGAAATATTCTGGCTGAACAGTTTAATTAAAGACACACTTGCACTGACTGTTCTTTAATCTCATTCTTTAGCATTTACTGAAATGTCAGCTAGAGGATGATGGAATACTCAAAATAATTAGAAAGACAATAGGACAGAAGAAAAAATAAATAGATGTGCTAGGCAAAAATGAATATATGTGCAAGGATTCTGTTTTTCTTCCTAAAATGGGAAGGCTAGTAGGTTTCCACTCCTTCATAGTCCCAAACAATATGAAAGTCCAGTATGAGGAACTGTGGCACAAGGACCATGAAATGAACCACTAGGTACACTCTAAAGCCCTAATGCTGATTCAGCTTTCTAATATGGCTAGGGAAGGAGAAAAGGAGGTTTCTTTACAAAAATAAACTCCAATAGCTGTAGAAGCTTTAGATGTAGTTTGCTCTGAAAGTAATGCCTCCTGTTTATTTCCGTGGAAACTACAACAGATACAAAGAGTACAATAACACTGCTTGATAGAGCAAATTCTCAGCTAATAAAAACTATTTTGCAACACAGTCATCACCATTAGCTATGCATTTTCACCAGCAATGAGCCTGCATGCCGCGCTCATAAAAACCTGCATGGACATCTAGACTGTGGCTTGCCTTTCATGTTGTTGCCACTGCTGAAATGCACCACCCCCCACCTCACTGTGCTCACATTCACTGTTTGGTCTCCATAAACATTCAGCAAGTGTTGAGGAATGCTAATGGGCACCATTTTTTCTGCATGAAGGAATTCAGTCCCACACCTTTGCCTCATCCGCACTTCCATGTCAAACACCATTTTGTCAGACTGTTCCTCTGCTGCCATCTGTCACATGGCAACAAATTGGAACAGAATATTATTGGGAAGCGTCAACCTCTACTGCCATACCACCAACATAACTTCTGACATTGTGAGCCAACATAATAAAATAGGAGGCATTACTTTCAGATCAGCCTTCATAATTTTAATGACAAATCAGATATTTAAGTATTTTTCCACACTTCTCATGCAATGGAGTATGTGGAAAGGGAGCTGGCTTTCTTCTGAGCAAAATACATACCTTACTATTCAGCTAAGAGACCACAGAGGATGGAAATAAAAAAAAAAAAAAAAAAGCTACTAACTTGGGGAAACAAAACTAGAAGTTACTAGGAGATTGTAAGAATTCTAGAAACACGTTCAGACTTCATCAAGCAGGAAACATTATGATGAACTGAAGAGGGAGGCTTGTAATACATGAGAAAGAAGAAAATCCAGTTCACCTTCACAGATTATACAGCAGTTGTATGACAGAAAGATTAGTAAAGTGCATTATAGTAACTTATTTGGATTATCGTTCAGCTGTACCTATGTGTTTACAATCACAGTAAACAATGTAGTTCCAAGGTAGTCCCAACTTCAGAATTATAAAAAGAACTCACAAAATTCAGTAAACCCAATAAAAACAAAAATAAACTCAAACTGTGCTTTTTTCTGAGATATGATTATAGATCCTATCTATCAGACATTAAGTATAAAAACATATGCTTTCAAATAATAATAATAAAAAAATAGGGTGCATTCAAGGAAAGACAGTTGAAAAGTTACCAACCAGAAGTTATTTTCCACTACTAACGAAGGAAAATGTTGGACATAATTGCGATGTCTCTTTAAGAGACAACTAAGACAACTGCATAAAGCTCAACAAGTAAAAACCAACAGCATGAAGAAATGAAGGTGCTGAAGTAAATGTTTAAGAAGAAATCTATCTGAAGACCAGGCATCAGACAACCCTGACACCACAGTTTAGAGGGAAAAGCAAGCATCTCATACAAAGTGTGGAAATGACTGACTGACTTATACATTGGGGATGGATGAATGGATGGATGAGTAATCTCAGAAAAACTCAGCATTGTTGTACTGTGCACAGTGAGCAGAAACCTCTAACAGAAAAAATAATTTAAAATCTTCTATGAATTTATAATAATCTGACTAATCTGACTACCATTGCTGAAACAGTAACCTCTGTAAAGAGCTCCGCAAGCCATGGAAAACATAAGCCATTATTAAATGTCTTGAAATTAGGCCTAATTGTTTCTTCTTTTCAGAGTCTTTACGTATCTCTGTGTCATTGGGGAAAGAGGAAAGTGATTTAGAGAAATTCTAAGTCTGTTTTTCTTTCATTTTGACAGTTTGAATTTAATAGAAAGATTATGCAAGGCTCACTGCCTATTCCTTCCATCTCACATCAGCTGGAGTGGAAGAGTTTTCATTATTCAAGGTCAATTAAGCCATGCAAATGCATTCTGAATGCTTTTACAGTAGTAATAATAACTCTGTCCTCAGCAGGATGTGCTGAATTTGTCAAAAAAAAAAAAAAAAACACCTAATAATAAAAATGCAGTAGGTACTTTCAGATTTTATTATCTGTTCAAAATAACCAAATAGACGTATGAATATAATAAACTTGACATGGTAGCAGGATAGGTTTTAGGTACAGAATCAATGGAAATCTAATCCATAGCTCTTCTCTCGGAGCTACAGTGATGTAAGTCAAAAAAAATTCTCATACTCTGCAGCTTGCATTTGACAAAAAATTTGTGTTTATTTACTTATAAAATTATAGCAATTTTTAAATCATTTAAAAAAAAATGCTCTGACTACACTCAGTCCTGAAAGCAAACTATGAAAATGCATCATTTATTGCTTTTAAACTCTTGAAACTATGTATTTTGATCAACTTTGCTCATTACATAATCTACACTTGAAAGACCCAACCTTAACAAAGATAGCTTTGCTAGTGGAATTGTATCACCACGTATCATTACATGGTAAAATATTTCTAATGAACAGGACTTATAAAATCCAATCAAACTATACTTCCCATACAGCTCCAATACCCTCTCCCCAAAGGAAAGAAAGGCATATTGGCCAAAGATTTGCCTTACAGAAAACGTTTGCTGCGTGAACAGTGTGGCTCAGCACAAGGGATATATCTGTGGAACTGTGAAGTTAAGCTCTGGAGCAAAAGCTCAGTCATGTTTTGTTCATATTTAACACTCACAGCAATCACATAGAAATTACATTTGCACAGCTTCATTCATAGTCTTACCTGGAAAATCATAACTAACTCCTGAGAAAGACAAGGAAACCACATCACTCCCCTTCTTCACTGTGTCTGATAACATGGAAACACCTAATTCTTTTCGGAACAAAAGGTTTGTAGGTTAGCCTTGAAAAAAATGAAGATGGTTTCAATCAATAGATTTGACCTTCCCTTGAAACGATCAAGCTATAACACCGAGGAGTTTCCCATATGACGCCTGTTAACCACGTACTTCTGCCTACCCCATTCTGTTATAAACTATGAGTAAAGGAGTGACACAACAAACCAGAGAGAAAGGATCACAGAAAAATACACCTACTAAGTGAAGCCCAACTGCATGATCAACTGCCTCCACTCCTACCAGTATGAAGCAGAGTTGGAAAAGGAGCTGTGTTTGCAGTCAGGTTCTTGTTTCAGGTAGAAGACAGCAAGTAGTTATTTCATCCCACCCACAGCTAGCAGAGGCTGGCAGGTGACAGAAATGCATTGTAAATCACTCCTGAAAGACAAAAGTATCTGTATTTCAATTACTTGCAGTAGTTTATATAGGTCTCCATTTCTCCTCACAAAATAATTAATTATTTTGCAGGAATGTATCCTTCTAAACTATGTAAGCTACAATTTTATTCAATTTGTTCTTTTTAGTAAAAATTAAAAGCTGTTTCTTTGGTGTTTGAGGGGGGAGGTATGTTTGATTTAATTTTTTTCTTTTTTAATTGTATGAATTGCACCTTTTTTTGGAAAAAAATCTTTAAAAATAAAATGAAAGCTATTTATTTTATGCTACTGAGATTTAGATGGAAACTTCCATGCTGATCAGATATTTAATATAAAACAGTTGGAAATTATACCTCTTCTCAATACTCATTGTATTTAGCCCATGTCCCCTTTAATAGAGAGCTAACAATATTTACCACATGTTTATGTTAAAATCATAGACCAAAGAATTCATTCACAATTCTCTCTTTTATGTAATTATGATGTTTGTGAAAAACACAGATGCCTCATTGAATGTGCACACTTAAAATGATGTGATTGTATTCACATCTGTACAATATTTAAAGCCATATAGTACATAAAAATAGAGTCCTCAAGCTGCTATGAAATGTTTAACACCTGGCAGATGAGATAGCAGCTCAGTAGTTTAAACACAGTATTTTAACTCACTTTTCTGAGGCAGTCAGGCTATGTAATTACTAAGTCATAAACTTGAAAATACGACTGCATAAAACATTTCCCTTTAGATATATCTGACAGAACACACAGGTAATGTTTAAACATTTGCACTTGATGTCTTACATCTTAACATATGCTTCCTTCATCTTCTTGATTACTCTTTTCTGTTTCTTTTTCATGCCCTTTTGCATTCTGATGCCATTTACCTGGCATCCCCTTGTTTTTTTGACTACTTTTCCATCCCCCCCCTTATGTTTTCTTTCACTTTTCTCCATTTTTTATGACAATTTTATCCTGTACTTTCCACGTTCCTATGAGTATATTTGATGGAAAATGACTGCTTTTAGTCTGCAGTACTACCTGAGTCTAAATTGTGGTTGCAGCTAATGAATGAAGCCAGGCTTCTCTGTCATTTGGAGTGGCCGTGTCAGAAGCTCTCACACTGTGACTGCAAGAAGTAGACAGAGGAAGTTTTGTGCATCTGCTCCAGACTGAAGTGGGATGAACAAAAATTGCAGCTTGTTCTTGAGTATTTTCCATAGTCTCAACTGCACTTCTGTACTCTTCCTGATACTTATGATTTTTTCATATTAATATGCAAAAGTGGACAATATAAAGTTCAGTAACTTGGCAGACAGGCTGAGGGGGGAGGACAGGGATCTGATGAAAAATATGGTCTACAGATTGATACATGGGATCTTTAATAAGTGCTTCTGTTATAAGATACATAAACATGGATGTTTTAAACAATGTTTCAACTGTGATTCTAATTTAGCTCATTAGAGATGAATGATCAAATTAATATTTCATACCAGGAGAGGTATAAAATATTCATCGTGTTATGGTATTTCTACATTATTGTACATTACATATAATACACTAAGAGTGCTCACAGGTGTGCTAGATTCCAGGAGCCCTACGCATAGTTTTTATGCAATCCTCACAAGTACTGCAGGATGAATACTATGGTGTCCACACTTAAGCACTTCAGAGAGTCATTTTCCCTAATGGGAAAGCTTTAATGAAATTGTGGCTGTTGGAAATATGCCAAGTTTCCAAAACAAAATTAAGCATTTCAGTCAAAATAAGTCAGCTTTGACATAACATCCTCTGGGAAAGAAGAGAAACCATGTCAATCATTTAAGAGCTCCACTTCAGATGTCAGCACAGGTACTTGACTGTCACACATTTGGTCTGTCTGATGCTTTATTAACACTTGTCTCATTTCTCTTCCTTTTTCCTCTTCTCTGTCTATGAAAATCAACTCTTACGCAAGCTCACACACTCTCCTTAAAAAAGACACGAGTGTACTTGAAAAGCTGAAAGTTTCACAGTATATAAACTGTTTTCCATATAGCCTCTCTCCATTATAGTTAAGAGGCTCCCCTGACTGCCTATGCTAACTTGACAATAGGGAAATTATGATATAATTTTTATATTATTCTAAAATTTGAAAACTACACTGTATGGTTATGTTTGCCCAATATATCAAAAATCTTCCAAAATTCTTTTGGAAATGCATACTGATATTTTTTGGTAAGTTTTCTCAATAGCTGCTCACTGGGAAAAAAAGTTCCTTCAAGTAAAAAAGGTTGCTTTTGAGCACTGAAGTATTGAAAGTATGTAGGATACCGGATTAGAGCTTCTGTCAGCACTCTCTCAAAAGATTCCACCTATAACGTTCTCATGTTTGGGTCAGACAAAGTGTATGCTACATACAACTCTTCCTTTGCAAATGTTTTACAATAAACAGTTGCTAGATGTCTGTCAGTTCAGGTATTTTAATATGAATACATACACACACTAAGTAGCAACTGTTCTGTTATTCTCTCTTATAATTGTAAGTAGCATATTCTAATAAAGTGGTTTGTAAAAGCTTTACCCTAAAAGATCCATGTTACTCCATAATGTGGATTATCACCCATTAAAATAATGAAATCAATCTTTGAAACTACAGTAGAGTTTGTGTTTGTATTTGTACATGATAGTTATAAAAGAAAGTATCCATTTATAAAAATGGGCCATTTGGGTGATTAAGCAGATGTGCTTCCTGCCCTGTATCAGGACAAATTTCCGAAATGAACAGTCATCTGCTTCTGCAGATGGAGAGCTCTAAGGGAGGATTAGCGCTTTCCTATTGCTCATTGTAAACATCCCCAGCCCCAGAGAAGCACAGAACAATCTCCAGTGATTAACTGTGATCATAGGAGCAACTTAATATAAAACGAATGTAGCATCTCTGAGCATATAGTAACTGGCCTATGTGGTACGTGCATGCACAGAGTAACAATCTGAATGAATTTTGCACATGCTAACAAGGTAACAAACGTTTCATTTTTGTATTTGGAAAAAAGCAACAATACAGTTTATGGTCTTAAAGAAGATTACTTAACTGTCGTTTATTTTCCATATTTAAAAAGAGGACGAAATCTCCATAGAATTACTCCAAAGAATATTGTGATACTGAGAAATAATTTACTGCTTTAAATGATGGCTATTGAGCTAGGAAAATAAACTTTATAATCACCAAGGTAGGAGGAAATATGGTGCAAACCAGAAAGGATTAGCAATCTGCCACAGAACTGCCTGATCACCAGGGTACAGTTGACGCTAGTCTCTATTATACATAACAACAGAGCCACAAGTGATGTCAATTATATTGTTTGTCCACAATATAAACAGAACGTAACTTTCCAAAATCATACATGAAGTACAAAAATGCTCTGGTTTGAAGAATAAAGACAGCACATAAAGACTGAGTTGACAAAACAACCAGATAAAACCAATGCTCACTACACTGCTTTTTGAGATGAATTTATAGTGCATTTGTATAATGTAAAATATACTGTATAACTCAAGAGTAAAAGCCAGGAACTAAGGAAGACTACATTTAATCCTCAAGGAGTCTGGAATGTTCTTACAGTAGTGCTGGCTTCATTCCATTCACTGTGGATGCTCTGCAACCAGCTGGGTTGAAAATTGCAGTCAAAATTACTGCTGGAGACTCTTTGCAAGAATACACACACTGAAGTATAGGATTAATGGTTTTCTGGAAATCCTGAGGAATATGTTAACATTTCAGTAGCTGAGGAAAAACTGTAGACCAGCAACAGTAAATATCAAAATAACTGCTGAAGGTGTCATTGACCTAACTTACCGAATGTATTACAAGCTGTTAATTAGTACAAAATGAAGGGAGGGTACAATATACATTTATATTTTCACATTCAAAAATTGATGAAGCCAGCAGATAAAATATAACAACAGAACAAATAAGAAGGTGCAACAGAATCTTGCATCTAATATTTAAATTCAATGCTTAAAAACCTTCTGCTTGAAGAAACTATCCTCGTTCAACATTTTTCCCTGAACATATTCATTTCTTCAAAGCAATAAAATAAACAAATAAATGGTAACTAGTGCAAATATTATTTAAATAGTCAAGCATAAATTTGTATAGCCTTCTAAAAATTCTAATAGAAAAGAATTTGATTCACTACAATTAAAGCTTATCCAGCAACTTCAGATTTATGGCTACCAATGCTGCACTAAGACTAATTATCTGAGAAAATATTCAGAACTACATGTAGGAGTATATGCAAAATTCTTCATAAGTTTGTACAGCGCAGCTGAACATCACTAAACTGCCATCTAGGAAAAGGCACTTAACAGTAAGTTCCAGCATTTTGAATATACTTGTTTTATAAAAGAGTAATTGTTCTGTTTATGAAGGGCATTCTCGATAGAGTGCTCTCTATTTGCAGGAAAAAGTAAAAGCTTCTAGAATACTGACTAACACAACTAGAAAAAGTACTTCTCCTCCAGAGAGTGTAGGAGAAAAATGCAATACAAATAATCCTTTGCTAGAATTCTTTGACTAGCGTGAGGGTGGTAGTGTGTATGAGTCCATTTTGTTGCCAAAGCTGAAGCAAAGTGGAAAGGTGCTATCAGAAACCACAGACATAAATGACACAGATATACAACAGTTCTGAAGGCAAACTCTTGAGTCTTACTGCTAAGCACATTCTCATCTTTTTTCTGCCAACATTAAGAGTAGTGGTAGGGGACCTACTGGAGAAAGACTGTTATCTCAGATTATCTTCACACTTCACATACAAGATTTCACACACAAGGCTAGTGAGAAAATACTGGAAATAATTACTGAACAATTTTACTTGTTGTTGGAATCACTTTTGTTCAAAGACTTCGTAGGAGAATAATTATTTGAATATAAATAGAAATATAAAGACATGTTCTGTTTTAAATACATCATGTTTAGAATTATGTTTATGTTAGATTAAGGATGAAGGTTAGTAAGCAATACTTGAGAAATCAATAGCCTTTGATAGCCTTTGTGAATACTAACATGAAACTACATATATTCAAAACAACTCTCTTAATGTTTTATTTTTTGTCCACTGATGATTGTCTAGTTTCCTTTGATAACTCCAGCCACTTCAGTGGATTTAAACAAGGGTTCAATTTGACCTTGTGCGTCCTATTGCTTGCAGTGAGAATGACCCACCTTTTCTGCCATTTGTTGTATTATATAGAGAAGTATGACTTTCTTCTCTTTTGGGAGTCTTTTGAACTTGCATAAAGTAGATATTCCCAAGTGATTACTTACTTTCTCAATTGATGCAACAAAAGATTATCACATAAAAAAGAATCTCACAGTGATTTTTCTTTTGAACACACAGGCAATGCTGAAAACATAAATGCACATGTGCAAAAGCTGTCATCTCTTACTCCCTTCTGATACTTATTAGCTCCACAGGAAAGTAAAGGAAAAAGGTTGTATTAAAGCTGTCTACATCATCAGTGTGAATCACTCCTTTCACTTTTTTACTATTGTAAGGATGGCATTGATAACTGGAGAAAAGAAAAACATGCCTGTAGTTCTTCGAATCACTGCATTAACATAAAGTTAAAAAGTTTAAAAGTTTAAAAGAGAAAATAATAATAATAATAATCCACTTACCAGTAAGTGAGAGTCAGTACTTGATCCTCTGTTTCTTTACCACTCTGGACAGTAAAGTAAATGTCTTTCAGGCCTTTTCCCCTTCTTTTTCCTGTCAGGGAATCTTTTGTTTTTCTGATGGTGATTTCTGAACATCCATACCTAGAAACAAATAGCATACTTGTTAAAAATGTGGTTTACTGAGTAGAGTTTTCTTGACTTAAAACTGTATCTGTGTACTGCTTATGTCTCACGTGGCTTAGTAAGTCCAGACCGTCTGACAGTGTCTTCATTTCCATGCTGGCTGCTCACTGGAAAATTTTAGATTACAACTGCCATTCTCCAAAAGAGATCCTCTAACTATGTAGAGTGACTTTAACGTAAAGGTACCCAATTCAAAGAATTTCTGAGGCCCTTGTGAGTAAAGGCCTTTATGTAAAAGTTAAACACCTTAGTAGACCATCAGTCTGATATCAAGAAAGCCGCCTCCTCCTGGCTTCAGGCCCATGTCACAAATGCTACTTGTGTGCTTTAATTGTTTAACTGTAAAACTCACAAGTAATCCCCGAAGCTGTGACGGGACCACCAGGCTCACTGTCTTCAATGAGCTGACACTGACAGAACGAGGCTTCCTCTAGCTTATTGCTACTGCTCAAACCTCAGCCTTTATTTATTCCTACTCAGCAGCTCATAACAATAGTAAACAGGGAGAATGATTCAATTTGAGTTTTGCAGGCTATGTAGTTCAGACACCTTCAAAAGGAAATCTTTGTGGTCAGTCCATTCTCCTTCATTCCGTGGAAATTCTGGAGCCTGGCCTTCTTCTTCTTGGGCAAGTTTTCTAATCAATAGGCTATTTTACAAGAGCTGGGAAAACTTCTTTCCTTGCTATTTTTTGGGTTGAACTCAATGCTATTTGTCAGTATTAGCTTTGGCTTGAGGATCACAAAACCTAATGGATTATCTCTTTCAGCAGATTTAAAGAGGTTTAAACTTCAGGAATTACAGCTTAAGTGCCTATTGCTTACATGACCTTAAGCATTTATCAGCTAGAGCTGTAAATTCTGGGGGTATGTGCAGCAGTCTAGCTTTATTTATCAACTATACATAGACATTTCCAGAACAGAACACCTTAGACTGCAGTGGGCTGAAGCAGCCTAGAACACAGACATTCCAATTTCATCTCATTCTTCACTATTTATCACAGTAGCCATCAGAAGAAATATGCTTTTATCAGAACCTATTTTTAAAAAGTTCACTTTTCACAGTCATAGAGTAAGAAACCAGAGCAACTGTGTGTATTTCTGTGTTTTGAAAATTGGTGATAAGTAAGCATTTTTTTAAAATGATTTCTCAAATATAATTTTATGGATAAATTAATTCAGCAAAATAGTAACATTTATGATTGATATGATCAATCAGTTTGTTTTCTACCATTAGAGAAAGATGTTAATTTGTTTTGTCCAGCTGAATTGCTAAAATTAAAACAGCATCCAGCAGGTATTCTTCAGATTAATAAAATTATCTGGGTCTCAAATGAAAACTGCAGATTTCTAACTCAAGATCGGAGCATCAACAGAAAAAAGGCATTTTTAGTGCTAAGAAATGTATGGATAAATTCCAAGAATTCTGGACATTTCAACTATGATAAGCACAGTAAAATAAGGCAGGATGAAACTATTCTTCAGACATAAGATCAAATAAGTAAAAGTGTTATCTTCTTTACTTTTCCCATCAGTACACAGAAAAGCTAAATGCCAGCCTTTTTCTAATAATTGGCTACACACTTGCATTTGAGATGTCTGCTTTGTATTGGTAATTTTATCAATTGTCATCCCCTGTCTAAACTGCTGTAGTGAAGAAGGTGACTGAGAAGTTTATGTTTAACAGCTGTTACACCATCTGGCATCTTTGACTTTCATGACCCTTTTCAATCTGGCTTTCAGCCTAGGTAAGGTACAAAGACTACAATGGCTTAATTGGTCTATGATCTCCTCTTGGCAAAATACAGAGGTCGAGTTTCCACACCGATTATTGTAGATTTGTCAGCAACCTTTGTTAACATGAACCATTAAGTTTTGTTGACTCATCTGCAGAAGCTGGCAAGGATGGATAAATATCAGGGTAGTGACTCTGGTCTCTCCTCTCCAGGAGGTCTCAGAGGGTGATGTTGGACAATTGCTCATCTGCCCAGAGGATTCTCATGAACAAGTTTTTCCATCATTACACTCTGTTGCCTTTCTTGTTCAATGTTTACATGAAGCTTCTCGGGGACAGAGCAAGAGATTTGGGGCTGTCATTTCATGAAAGGAAGTAAATGACATTCAGCTTTGTTCGCTGTGCTTTTTCACTGTGCTTTTTCATCTTATGCAGACGGTCAAGTTGACCCACCTTCCAGCACTTGACTGGTTTGGTGATCAGAGGAGGCAAATTAGTTTAAATTCTACTCACACTACTTATTTATTTATAGAAAAGCTACAAATGAGTGTAGGAAGGCAAGACTGGCTTGGAAGCTGGAAGATCATAGTTGTAGGTTTACAGTTCAAAAGAATTATTTGGCTCAGTTATACAGAAAGACAGGTCTCAAAATTCCAAGAGAACTGCTAATAATACTGCTTGAAATGAGATGTTAAAACAATTTCTTAGTCTAAAAGGAATACTTCAGTCTGTAGATGTAAATTTATCTATTTATCCTATTGTTTAGCTTCTCATACAATTCTAAAATACCTGTACTGTATTAGGGTCAAAGAAGTAGTACAGGTTGGCACTTTTTTTGTTGACAAATGCATATCTTCAGTTTGCAAACCAGGAATTACTGTCATTTATTGCGAAATATAAATGAAGATCCATCCATCTTAAAAAAAAACATAAGGCCAAGCATTTGCCTCCTACTTGTACACAGCGACTGATGTTGCTGTTACCTGAATAAAACAAACGGACTTGAAAACGTGAGAATGTGAGAAGAGGCATGTTCCAAGGAAAAGCTAGGTGGAAAGGAGCCTTTAACTATTATTCATGATTCTATTACATTGAACTATTTGTTTATTTATGCTTATATTGAAGGTATTTAATTCCTAATGAATTGAACAGCTAAAAATGTTTGTTTATATTTGTTTTACTAAATTCTACCTTTAACTAATTGCAGTTTTATCTTCATTTTAAAATAGAAGAGAAGCAGAAGACCAACACTACTGTAGCTACCATTTTCTCCAAGGTATCTGTCTCCCTCCAAGGGAAACTTTCAACAGGAGTTGCATCCTAGAAAGCCACACTTTCCTCAAATAGAATTCACTGCTGTTTTAGCAAATCTTTAACTTTTGTTTAGGTGAGTTACAAAAAACTAAAGCAAAGTGTAAAGGGGGGGAAAAAATCTGGTCTGTTGATAGTATTTTCTATAGTGTCGATAATCAAGATGTGTAATAAATTAGCAGTTTTGAGTGTTAAGAAACTGAAGAGAGCTTACTACTTCCTATTGATGAAGTGCTTCGTGTTTTTCCCCCTCTACAAACTCTTTGCACAAAAACAACTCAAAAAGTAAAAAAGAGCATCATATTTGCTTTTCACTTATTCAAGATTTTCGTTTTCTTATGATTAACATGAAGAGAGTTAAGCATTGCTAGTCAATGAATTAATTAACAAAGTATGCTCAAAATTTTATGAATTAGGGACTTATGTTAGTCAAGGATTTAACAATTTTAAAAACTAACGTTGCCTGAATGTCCTACACTTTTCAGTATCATAGCCCAGCATCGACGTAAGAATATTGACAACTATATTATAGGTTATATTCATACAGAAAATACTTATAAGTGTATAGTTTCAATGCATTTCTGTTTTAATTGATAAAAGATCAGCAGAAGTTTCAACTTCTAAAAACAGATGTGTTAGCAATAGCATTCTCTTTATCAGGAACTGATATTTGAAAGCGGCTTTCAAATTAAACAATTACAGTAATGTTGTATCACTCAGGAGATCAGTTAGAACCTCAGCCCTGGCATCACCCCAAAATGATTGCTTACTAATCATCATATCATGTCTCCAAACACAGACAGTAATGGAGTGTTTCTCTTAATTATTTATAGGGCTGTATTAAAAATGACTGGCATGTTCATCTTTATGTATTTATATTCTGAAAAAGGTTAGAAATACTGAGAAAGTTGTTATTCTCATATTGAACACTATTCAGGCCAATTAAAAAGAATGTTTTGTGTCACATCACCTTCACAAAACATTTTTGGCTTGCCTAGTTAACCTACTTCAATTGATGAGGACTGCATCTACCAACGCCCAGTGGATATTAATGCTTCTACAGCTAATGTGCAAACAGTTAAAACATATTTCTCATAACATCAAAGATGAAGGCATTCTTAGAAGAAGTGAATCCCCTCTAATGAAAGATGATATGTAGGATTTATATTGAAAAGCATGGCTCCCTCAAACTGCAATTCCTTTCCATGAGTTCAATCTGATGGCACAATGTTGCAGAAGAATCAGATCAATGCACTACAAAATATGGGAAAGAAAGAAAAAAGACTTTTAGTTATTTTATGCTAATCAAGACTGAACTAAAGATGGCTAACTTCATCACATTCTGTTCCTGAATTTAGTGACTCATTAAATCAAGTTCAGAACCAACTTTCACAGAAACCAGAACCAGAGTACCCAAAGGGCAATATGTATTTATAGTGTTGAGATATATTTACAGTGTAGATCTCCATTTGTCTGTAAGGGCTAGTTTGGGGAGAGAAATAAGCACCTGTGACCAGAAACACCACACTGCAACACCAGTCATGGTCCTGAATGAGTAGTGCATTTGTACACGTGTATAACTCCCTGTAAGGAGGAGCGGAAAAGAAAAGGACTGCTGTAAGACAAAAGCTCTGGCAAAGACCAGTACTCGCTCTTTGTAAAGACCATTCTTACAATCTTTGGATCTTCTTTAAGAGAATCTCTCAACAAATTGATTTCTTAGATGTTTGACAAGACAGGTGACAAATAATCTTATAATCTCAATATCTACAAGCTCTTATAAATCACACTGTTTTCACATCATTTAATATTTGAATATACAAGTCACTCAGTACAAGCAAAAATTACAGCATTTAATGTCTACATCTATTTTCCATAAAATATCAAAATACTACCTGAATATTAAAGATGATACCATTATAATGCCTTTTAATCTTTTACAAGATGGAGAGCTGGATATGTTTAAAATTTTGAGACCAAAATCCAGTTGCCAGAGAAGAGTCACCCTAAATAACTCTGTATTTCCTTTTATGAGAGCTATCATCCTATTTAAGGATAAATACTAAAACAACTAGTCCCATAAATCCAAAAGATACACAGCTTGTCAGAACAATAAAATGGCTTGAAAAGACTCGATTTCCTTTCCCGTATGCTGCCTTTCAAATATTACCTTAAAATTCAAGTTCTCTTCTGAAAACTGTCTCTTTCCAGATCAACCACAATATTAGAATCATAGAATAGAATCATAGAATCCTTAAGAGTTGGAAGAGACCTTTAAAGGTCATCTAGCCCAACTCCCCTGCAATGTACAGGGACACCTACAGCTAGATCAGGTTGCTCAGAGCTTGGTCCAGCCTGATCTTGAACGTCTCCGGGGATGGGGCCTCCACCACCTCTCTGGGCAAGCTGTTCCAGTGCTTCACCACCCTTACTGTAAAAAATTTTTTCCTTAAATCTAACCTAAATTTCCTCTATTTCAGTTTAAAGCCATTCCCCCTTGTCCTATCCCCACAGATCCTGCTAAAGAGTCTGTCCCCNGCACCCCCAAGTCCTTTTTGGCAGACTATGCTCTATTTTTTCATCCCCCAGCTTGTGTTGATAGCGGGGATTGCCATGGCCCAGGTGCAAGACCTTGCACTTGAATTTGTTGAATGTCATGAGGTTCTCCTGTGTCCACTGCTCAAGCCTGTCTAGGTCTCTCTGGATGGCATCCCATTCCTCAGGTGTGTCAACTACACCACACAGCTTGGTATCATCTGCAAACTTGCTGAGGGTGCACTCGATCTCACTGTCAATGTCATTGGTGAAGATATTGAAGAGTATTGGTCCCAGCACTGACCCTGAGGGACCCCACTCGTCACCAATCTCCATCCAGACATTGAGCCATTGACCATCACTCTCTGGGTTCGGCCCTGCAGCCAGTTCCTCATCCATCGAACAGTCCACCCAGTATTAATACAGCTATTTATCAACCCTAATGTATTGTTCAGCAACTTAAGACATTTCCACTAGCAAAAAGTAACCTTTTCTTCATGAAAAATTACTATTACAAAGCAAAGGTGAGCTTATATCAAATATTTAAATCAGCAACTTGGCATATGTTTTGCTTCTTTAGTAAAAGATTATTTAAAAGTTCTGAGCTTATGTAACCAAAACTTGACATACAGAGCTAAGAAAATAAAACCTTGTGACTTTTTTTTTTTTAAACACAGTCTTTGTTAATTCCTAAAACTGTTCTTCTTAACCTATAGCACTCATAGATCAAATTTGGGTCAGCTGTAGGTAAGAGTTACATTTTCAAATTATAAATTTATAAATCTCTTTGAGAGATTTGGATCCCTCGTTTAATTCAAGATGTGAAGTTAGCAGTTAGGGAGTTCATGAAGTTTTCAGAGATACCCTGAAATGGTTTGCTCAGTAACATCTCTGATGACCAGTTCACTAAAGGTCAACCGTAAGAAAGTATTTATTTCTAAGACTTGACAGAGCTGGCATTAAAAATGGATTATATAGCATATTGAAAAGGACACTGAGCTATTTTACCTATATTAGAATAACCTTTCACTTGTCACCTGTAATATTTCCTCTTCTAGGCATAGCTAACACCTAGTAGACAGTCTTCAAGTCAAGTCCCAATTCTCATACTAGCAAGATACTCAGAGTGGAGAGGAAGAACAATTTCTTTGGCTTCTACAGCTAAGAAATCAAAAAGCCGGTGATTAAGTGTCATCTTCAGTGAATTGAATGTAATGACAAAATAGCCAGGCAATCTATTTTGAAAGTGTAACATAACATATATACTTTACAGTATACACTTTCTATTCTATAACACATATGAAGAACATTCAGATCAGAATTGGAGGAATATTCCCCTCTATGTTACTCTTTTCCATCCAGTTGCCATCTTCTGGGACACAAGTGACAGTACAAAAGGTGAGAGAAACCCCCTTTAAAGCAGTACCTGGGTCTGTACTGAGTTTATCAGTAGTAGAAGCTGTAGAATACATAATGTAAAAGCTCACACAAGTATGATAAGGTATGCAGTTTCTATGGGCAACTAGTAAGTTAGGTAAAAGGGCAGATTAGTAATCTGCCCTTTTATTCTTTCAAAGCATCTCATTACCATTGCAAAATAAAGCAATCTTTTTTTTGCAAAATAAAGCAGTCAAAAGATTTAGCTCTGAATTCTCTGTATGAGAAAAGGGGTAACAGTACAGAAATCCAGGCTGTGCAGTGAAATGCATTTAGCAGACATGTGAAGCACATCCAGTACTAACATCTGTTTTAACAAACAAATTAGATACTCAAGATCAAGACAATCTAACCTGGAAATATTTAGGAGGCTCCTAAGTACCTTACAGTTCTGCTGTACCCCCTGGTAGAGATTTCTTCATCACATACTATTTCTGGCACATACCGTGGAGCTATTATTTTAAATAAATTCCATCACACCTAAAAGTAATTCAGACCCCCTGAAACATGTCAATAGGTCATTTAAATGTAAATTACTGTAAACAGATGACAACACCACAATCATTTCCTGACAAGAGTGTTTTTAAGACTAGTTGGGCATTAAACAAATCACTCTTGCAAGTAAAGTATAAATCCCTAAAATTCAGGAAAAAATGGGACTTACAAGTGGCAATTTCAGCAGCAGAAGAAAAAAAATCCTGGAAAGTGGTAACAAATAGATATAATCCTCATGGAAAAATAAGAAAAGTTAACTGAGATACAGAACATTTAAGCAGATAATTGACAAAATATTTTACAATATTTTATCACTATCCATTTTTCCATATTTTTAAAATGCACAACTCGCCAAAAAAATAATTCAAATTTCATGAATATCTGGGAGGGGTGCGGGGGGTTTCCCCAGAGGAATATGAACTAAATAGCTCATGCTTATAGCATATGCAGGAGATATTTAAGCCAACAAACTTGTCCTGATTTTGGCTGCGATAGACTTAATTTTCTTCATAGTGGAATAGAACAGAATAGTTCAGTTGGAAGGGACGTACAAAGATCATCAAGCTGATGTGGCACTGTGTTTTGGATTTGGGATAAAAATAATGTTGATAACACACAAAGATGTTGCTGAGAGTGCTTACAATGAGTCAAAGACTTTTCTGCTTCTCCTGCTGCCCTGCCAGCTTCTCAAGCACAGACAATCTACTACCAGAAAACACAGGTATTTGTCTGATACAAATTTGTGTGCAGTCTATTTATCAGTCATACATTTCCACATGGCTCCAGGTCCCATTTTTGACAGACTTTTAGCCATGGACTTGCAAAGTGATTTAATCAATCAACTGTCAACCTGTAACTGGAAATGATGTTACTTCTGCCTCCACTTTTAAAATAGAGGGAAAGGATTGATTCTTGTTACAGTTTTAAAGCCAGTTTCCTCCAACTTTTTTTGGAATTGCACCCTGTGCTTATTTTCCTCAATAAGTCATGATTTATTGGCCAATTTTAGCCCAGTTTGAGAGAATGATGGAGGTACCAAAAAGATGAACTTTCTACAAGTTCTGTGGAAAAATTGGTAGAAGTCTGAAAAACCAAAGCAGGGATCACGCCCACATTAAAAGTTTACAACATGAGAAGGTAAGTGTGATGTTCACACTTAGCTGTGTCTTCTGACTGATGAGGTGACCGACCAACACGAATGCATATACTTGTTAACCAGACAACAGATGTGCTCTTTTAATTAAGAGACACAGACAAGCTGGGACTCCTGGCTGGAAAGGGATAGTTACTCAGCTGGGAAGCATTCCAGAATGATAAACTTCAAAGGGAATAAAGGAAGAGCTGGAGTTACTACAGTGTAAGTACAGGGATCAAGGCAGCACATGCTTTCAGTAACAGCTGACGAAAAAAGTGTTCTGTGTTGCTTGATGCAACTTCTCAAGTTGACTGTAATCCTAGACTTATTAATACTAAATGATAGCTTCTGCAAACCTTAGCGTTTTAAAGCTCCAGATCAGTAATTTAGTGTTTGTTCTTGCATCAACAACATGCCAAGGCTACAAGAGCTTACAACATAAAGATCATTTCAAATATCTGCTGGGCTACTGAGGTATAAGTTTTCCCATGTGTTCTATGATAATTGTACAGTGAAAGCAAAAATGAATTCCCTGCTAAACTCAAGACTCCAACAGACAACTCAGATTGTCTACTGAAATTTAAATATCGGCCAGATATAAACAACTGCAAACTCAGAAGGAAGGTTCAAACAAAAAAAAAATTCTGAACAAGTTTCTCACTCTTTACAACCACATAATCCTACTGTTCCTTGAGTTTAAGTGTTTCCTCTACCTGAGAAAACAAATGAAAGTTATTTATTAAAGTAAATTTCTCTGCTTTACGTTACAGTAAAGGAATCTAGAAGGAAGTGACTTATTGCATTTTGCAAAAAAAAAAAAAAGAAAAAAAGAAAAAGAAATGTATGGAAATGGTATTTTATGTTGGCAAGATCGCCAAGGTCAAAAAAATGATAATTTTCATGCATAGGTCTCAAATTTTCGAACTTCTTCTGTAATCAAATCAGTAATGCAAGTTAAAAAACAAACAACAGCAACAACAAAAACCCACAACCCACCTTCTTATGCTCTGCTTAATATTTTCATCTATTTGTGCTGTAGAAGATACTCTAGGAATACAATTTTATATCCTAGTACATTTAACTTCAATATAGATACTATTTCCTTCTCTTGTTTATAAGAATGCTATAATGTAGTTACAACAATTCATAATGTTTTCTCTCTAGTAGGCCCACTACAGCCAATATTATGTCAAGAAAGAAATTAGAATGTTTTGACGTTTTTGGCAGAATAATTTTGACTGTTTTTTCTCACCTTTGGAAGTTTTTAAACTGTTTAGTTATTTCAAAGTTTCCTTGTTATCAACATTAGTCTGATTTGTTCAAAATTTTCATCTTCCTTCCTCTGCTTGTGTAAATGTTACTTCCATTCATCTAGAGCCCTATGGATGCGGTGATCATTTTAAAGTACAAAGAATTCAAAAATTTTCAGCTAAGTCTATAGCTAGCTGTACGTTTCATCACTTTAATCTGATTTAAATGTGCAGTTTATTTACTGTAATAAACAAACTGGTTTTGCTCCAGACCTACTATTTTCCTACTCTTATTTTCATCATCCTAATAGTTAACAGTGATTGTTTTAAGAGCATGATCACCAATAATTTAAATTTGAATGTAAAGGCATTAAACATTTCAGGCTCATTTATTTCACCCATTATTTCACTGTTAACTTGGTTAGGCAACAGAACCATACTTTCCTTTATCTTTCCCTATTTTCAAATATAATTTCAGAATATTTCTAGAATCCTTATCATTCCTTAAATTGTTCAAACATGCTTATGTTATTATTTTACATCCATTCCTAGAAATAGCTCCTTCCACATTCTTGTCCAATTCTGTTTCAATTTTCAGGTCACTGAAACAACATATTTAGCATCTTGCTCTCCTTCTCAACACCAGAACAGACTACTACTATGGCTTAAATGTGTTCCTTTTTCAAAATTGCCACGCGGCAAACCTGCGTTCTTTTACTCCCAGTGAGATGTTTTCTTTGTGGAATTCTTCATATATCAACTTTCTAACTTCATATACTTATTTTATTATTTTACATCAAACTTATACTGTTTTAAAAATTTTCTTTTTCTAAATATGCTATAATTAGCATATCATCTAAATTGCTAACCTCTTTAGTAGCAACTAGTTCCTCAGACGACTAGAATAGCTTCCTCTTATGTCTTATTCCCAAAACTAGGACTACTCATGCTCTTCATGAGCATGTTGCTTAACTCTGTGATACTGAAGTCCTTTTTGTGCATTCATGAGTTTCTTTTGCTGCAAAGAGATTGCAAGAGCAACAAATTTTACTGATTATCAAGGTGCACCATTGAAGGAATTACAAAATTTTTTCCATACCTTCATCAACACCTGTTAGCTATGCCAGTCCCTTTTTTAAAAATAGAGCTTTTAAAATTTAAATCCACAATGCAATAAAGAACAAAGTGCTTCCAGTAATAAAGAAGATTATTTCTCACCTCATCAGGTGAGGAAAAGAAACAAAACAAAACAAACAAACAAAATGCCAGAAAACAGCATCTACACTTTTCTTAGCACAGTCTGTCCCTAAGGATTTACTTAGCAATGGGGAACTATAACAGGGTCCGGGTGAACAACAACAACAACAAAAAGGTGATAATTAAGTAATTAAGCACCATCTTGGTCTTCAGCTTGTGTGATTTTCTTGATGTATTCAGTGAGACTAACACATTACCTCCTACGGCATATACAATTTTACTACAGCTTCCAATAGCAAAGCACTCAGATACTTCCACATGGAGAAAGTGAAGCAACAGTAATTGTAAAACACAACTGGGATGTAACTGCAGAGTCAACTGACTGTACTAGACACAATCTAAGAAACAAGGTATAACCCCTTATTTCTTTGCTTACGATCCCATTTAGGCAGTTCAAGCAAGCTTCTCATTTTCATTCTTTTCCACACTGTCAATGGAAAAACAAAACAAACAAAAAAAACACCCCACAACAACAACAAAATCCCACAAGCATGGTTTTCAAAAAAAGTAGAACACTGGCACTGAAATTATGAATTTAGAGTTTAGTACTTTTCTGACCTTATTCTCAAGCTTTCTTCACATAATCCACTCCTGAGAGAATGTTCTGGGACTGACTGCAATTTACACCCAAGCAAAGTGTAAATGATAAAACACTAGCGCTATTTCACACAAGGAGATAATTAAGATCTAACCCTGTTTGCATCCACTGTGAAAAGGTGTACATAACTGAACAACATATGAGGCAACAGGAAATTTAGTAACTCTTTTTTTCATGTGAAGAACTCTTAGTCCTTTTAATATTAAGAGGTTAAGCAGACTGCATAACATCATGAAAAAAAAGTCATATTTAATATCAAGATCTATAGAAATCTTAAAGAAAGATTTGTTAAGGGTACCATCATCTTTGTATATATATCTGTAAGGATTTTCTCTATGTCATTAATAAGGCTCTAAGACTGATAACAGTAACACCTCTTAATCAAGACTTGGTGTTCTTATTTCATTTTTATTTTTGTTTTTAACTTGGTGACTCATACATTCCATACAACCAAAAAGCTTTTCCTGCTTCTTTGTTTGTCTCATCAAGACAAATAAAGTTGCACACGTTTATTGCTTTGAACACAGCTAGTTAAGTTTGTTAACACCCCTTACCCTACTACAGATGCCTCTTTATTCAAAGACCTTTGAAGGTACAGCCAGATGGCTTTCTGTTAAAGGAAAGCTATTTAAGAGGTACTGCCACGTGCCTTATGTCTACCTCCTCCTGCTCCAGCAGGGACACCAGAAATGAGGCTCACCTCTCCCCATGCAACTGCTGACTACCTCACTCTAGCTAACAAATTAAAGAGGTTCTTGTGTCAGCACAGCACAACTTGGAAGTAGTACCCTCCTGGTGTAAATAAGATCTTCAAGAGTAAGTGCTTGTAAAACAGAGGGTTACATAGAATTATGTCTAAACAGGCAGTTTTGCCTACTTTAGCATTTTCTTTGCACTTCCACCTAGTTAATACAGTCTTTTGGGAAGGATATATTTGCAAAGCTTACCTTACTTACAGATAGCTCAGCTACTTCCCCAAGGTACTGTACTGCACAAGACTGCAATGCATCTGAAGGAGCTTCAGACTGCCAAGGCCTGTGAGCCCAGTACAGGCAGGTCTGAAGGTGCTGAAGGACCACAAGCTACAGATGTGACCCTAACTTGCACAGTTACATTAAATGCCTTCAATTAAAAGTGTACGATTTCTCTTCTCAGTGTACATCATGTACTAAGTTAACTAGTGTGTTGTTCAACAACTAAAACCAAAGGACTGATAATCACTGTGGTTAAAGCCAGTGGTTTTCACAAAGCCTAACATAGCTCGACTGTCTTTGCAAGTCATTAATTTTGGAGTTGAGTTAGTGCGACAGAAACCAAAGGAAAAAAGGCAGATTAAGAAGAAAAGGCAAATTCACTAATACAATTTTGCTTTATGAGTGTTATTACCTGATTTGGTAATGATAAAATCGGAGAACACTTTAGGTTGGAGAGGCCTTGCGGATACCACCTGGTTCTGTCCCCTGCTCAAACCACAACCACTTTACATCTAGATGAGCAACAGAAGGCGATGCCCACCACAAGCCTAAGCTGTAACTTTTCTCCAGGCTCTGAGAGAAAATCTGCTGTCATTGCACTATGCCTGAGGAACAGGACTACCAAATTTGTTTTATTCAGAAAGCAGATTAAGGAACTGTTCTATTAAATTGCCTATAGATGGACTTGGCTTTCACCTTTAACTCATTTTGTTTTATTCAAATGTGAGGTGGCAGTTTTAGCTAGCATATTTGAGTAACATTTATCAAATCATTTCAAGTACTGTCCAGAGATCTTTAATTATGCCTTTAATTAAGACTGGACATATACACTGTGACCTATAATATGACTATTCGAGTAACTTTTTATGATGATATTTCTTGACTGATTACTGTCCTTTCAGATTGATAGCTTCAGAAACAATTACTGAAAACCCTTAAGAGAAAGCAATTCTTTCTGTGAACATTCTTCCTACTAAGCAATTCACTAAAATAGCTGGGGAAAGCAAAGAAAAAGTACTATCACAGGCAAGGACAGTTTAACATATTATTTTATTCAGTAGAAACACATCTTTTGAGGCATTTACTTGGCTGTAATTATTCTGATCTTGTATTAAGAAAGCATGTGTAGGAATTTTTTTTTCAATCAAATGATCAGGAAAGATAATCCAAAGTGCTCTACATCCAGTATTGCAATTAATTCTCTTAAGCTTTACCTTTATTCTTGTTAAGAATGCTGAAATTCTGTGAACTGTACCTCATCCTGCTTTAGGTATTATTTTGCATATCACTGTAGGAGCATAATAAAGCATTGATTCGGTTTTGTATAATGCTGAGAATGATATTAAGCAGCTAATGTTTTCTTTGAATATATTTAAATGTATTAACAAAGATGCTGGTTTTCTCAGTACGTAGAACACCTGCAAAAGTCTGTTGTGATTACTAATTTATGAAATAAAGAACGATGACATAACATGACAGACTAGCACTTGGAACAGACTTTTAAAAACATGTGCAGCAAACATCAAATTATGCCTAGAGCAAAATTTCACCACAATGTCTATTGATTAGAACATATATCAGATACATATCTGATATATGATTTAGGTATACATGGCATGTGTGTTTCAGTATGTCATGACAGACAACATTTTATAAACAACTTGCCTTTCATAAAGCAAAACTTTAATATTAGATAATGCACATGCAACTGTGCTCATTATTACCTAATGATAAATGCAATTAATCAAATTGACAAACTTTTATGACACTTGCGATCATGAGATGTGCATGTAAATGAATCACATGCAAACCTGTTTCTTCTAGAAGGTCAGGTTATGTTTCCAGATACTGCATATATAGCTAAATATTAAACTCCTTTTCAAATCTTAATTACATTTGGAACAAGTAGACCACTCTATTTTAAATTGTGACCTTAAATAGCTGATCATTGAAGTGTCAGCCACTTGTCTGCAAAAACAAAAATGGATTTTGGGTGGATTCCAGAATCTCCAGAAATTGTGTCATTGTAAAATGGATTATATATTTTTTACAATGAGGAGTCTAGCCTGTCAATTTCATTATTTCTCTACTTTATGTGCACACAAGATACACATTTTGCTTTTGCAACCTAAAGGTCAGCTTTATGACGTGCCAATTAAGTGGATAACTCACAGCACTGCACCTTCCCATTTGTTCTGTTATTTCTGCTGGCAATGTTAAAAATGAGTAACATTTACTGCTCTGCCCAGTATTGAGTTTCTGATTCACTCTGACAGGATACCATTAGCAGTTATTCAGACTTTTGCCAGCTACTAAATTTAGTTACGTTATCTTTTAAGGTAATACTGAATAATACTGAACAATTTCGTTGGAATGTTGCATACAACTCAATTTCCTCTGATGTGAATGAAAGTCAACAGATTGCAGGACAGCTTCAACAAAGCATAAAGCTGTTGTTCTGGAGTAAGAATATTTAAACAGGAAAAATCAGTTTAAAAATAATAATCAACATCTGGCTGTGGTATTTAAGCAACTAAGAGAATCTACACTTAACAAAGAGATAGCTATAAAGAACCTTTTGTTTTGTTGATTTTGAGTGTTTGTTTTTTTAAAATTATTATTATTATTTGTTTGTCTGTTTCTAAGCGCTCTTGTTCAGCATACCGAATTGAAAACCACTTGCCAATCTGAAAAAAAGTTTGGCCCACGTAATCAATGATGAAAAGCATCTTAGCAGATGCTGTACAGTCATGTCATATGCACTGCAAGTGAAAACTAATTCCATAACAATATCCTAAAAAACTGCATCATGTCATAAAGAAACTATTTCACACACTAAAATTACACTTTCACAAGAACAAACAGAAAAAAAAAAAAAGAGGAGGGGGAGGAGTGGAGAGAAAGAGCAGGGCAGAGTGGGAAGGAATTTGAAAAATGTAATAGTAGAATGGATCATTCTAACTGCTGACATCTTTCTAGTGTTAGCGTGTAGCAACAGGAATATATTTAGAGATATACGTAGGTATTTTCAGTCTCAAAATTTTTTTAAAGGTCCAATCTGTCTTTAAGTATTGACATATGATTTGAAAACTTAAAAATGATTATCTTTAAATCAGATTGAGGATCAAAAACCAGCCAGACAAGTGCTAAAGGCTTACTATAAAAAGAAAGCTTAAAAACCTTTCTCAATTCTAGTCGTCTACTGCCATTTAAAAAACACGAAATATTTTTCTTCGACAGCTTGTAGAAAATTCTGGAAAAAAAACAATGCCTCTGTTACCTGAAATTACTTTTACTTATCGGTGGTATGAAAATATCCCATATTTACAGAAATTTAAATTTACAAATTAGATATCTGTATGAAATCCTAACTTTCAGACCATGTAAAAGACAATCTTGGAAAGTAACTAAACCTGTTCATATAAACAATAACAAAGCAGATTGTGTCTAAGCTGCAGTCTTGAATGCATTACACCAAAACAATTGCCTTCCTTTTAGTTTTAAGCAGGAGAAACAAGTATGAATTCTTTAGAAATGAGTTTAATGAAAGGACTGGTACTACCCACAAATCTTTCTAGCCGCAACAAAAAGTAACTGATACTCTGTTTCTGTAAGCATTATTTTTGCAACACATTCATGGGCATATTTATTTATTTATATGTACGCATGAGTACTTCCATGCTTCCAAATATATGGAAACTGTTGGTGTGCCTGTTGACACCACTAAAAAGAATACAGACATGCAAAATTAAGTTATTAGCTATTAAAGTTTTTATGAATTGAAAACTCTACGCTTTTACCTATCTTTTTTTCAGTTATTTCAATTCCAATAAATCTACAAAGGCAGGTTTACAGCTAACTAATCCTTTACTCACCCAGCTTCTGTCCCAATAACCAGACACCAACATAATTTTCACATTCAGTCATGAGCACACGCAAAGTGCTTTTTCAGTATATCAATTTTTTCTCCCCATGAACTACTCAGCTTGTGTAAGCTACACAATATACTAATAACAGAAGACATAACCACAAATTTTGTGTTTTAACTAATAACTGCATTACACAAAGCCATAGCAAATCATTACCTCACCAGCATTAGTTTCTCAGGGATCTTGTAATCAAATACAGACTTATCCTAAAATCACTATATGAAGTGGGAAAGGTAAGTATGTGGCTTCCAGAAAGATGATTGAAAAATAACAATATAGTAAAACTCTACAAGATTTTCACTGATTGTCATCAGTTTTGTATTGCTGGAAGCATGTTAGTGAGACAGCTGGAGTATCTAATCAGCAGGGAAAGAAGATTGTCATTTGTTAAAAGCAATGCTCTCAGAGTATTTGGGGAAGCAACTAGATACGAGGTAAAACTGCTGGAAGCGGAAGGCAAGACAAAACAGGAATAAATTGAAATGCACATCAAAAATTGTGGCTTAGAAACTTTGCTGGAAGAGAAAGTATTACTTGCTCTGGTTCTAGGAAGATGAAACCAGCAGCATACAAAGGGAACCCTGTTAGAAGGGAACAAGGTTTCCTGGAGACCAAGATCAATGCAAAAACGTGAGAGTCACTCCAGGCAGACTACATATCATCTAGACACACTGACATCTAAGGATACAAAAAGATCTGGAAGAAGGAATTTACATCATTGTAACAAGACAAGCTTGCCTAGGCATTTAATTCAACAAAACAAGATTTTGCCTAAATTCACATGGAAGCAGAATAAAACTGCATCTTTCCTAGTCCGACTTTCTTGGTTAGGTTAAAAAAGCAATGTAAATGTTTTCCTTAATTAAGAAAAATATATTTTATCACATGGCACAAAGATATCTACCTAAACATTATTTTAAAAAGTGGCTTAATTTCTAGCTTGATATCAAATCAGGATAATTTTCTGAGTACACAAATATGAAATTACTGTGAGATAGAGGTGGATGGAACACTGCCTAGAGTCCTCCCCCCATCAGTACTCTGTATCATAAGAATGATTATTTTAGATTAGAATGATTATTTATAAGATTAGAAATAGATATGGATTTCTATCAAGATATTAATTTGACCTTTAGAGCCTTGTCCAGAAAACAAGTATCAGAGAGCTCAGGCATTTCGTCATTTCTTTCATCTTTTAATCTATATTCAGAGAATGGGATAAGGATGCTTAGGTGGGTAAAAAAAATAATTAAGAAATGGTTTATTTGCTTGTATTTGGATCACTGACACAAGAAATGAGTTTTGTGATTCTAATCATAGCTAGTAATGTTCCTTGTGTTTTTCAGTCAGAATTTCTGTGATCCAGCCTTGGACAACTGGATGATCTGGGGATTTCCATAATCTTGTCATGAAAATTTATGCAGAAAAGATTAGAAGGTGGCTCAGCTTTGTTCAGTGAGATGCCGTAGACCACTATACCCAGCCCAGCCTCACTCTAGAAAAGAAAGATCGCAATACCTTAAGACAGCTTTATCTCTTTCACCAGGTTGACACTAAGATGCCTATCTTCATAATGCTGTGGAATAGTTGTGGAATTAAAGATTAGCTTTCCCTTTACAGAATCTTACTTTTCCAATTAATCAGGATAGCACTAATAGATTCAATTTTACATTTTATATCTGCTATTAGCAGTAAGACAGACAATTCCAAGCTCCTAAATATTAAAGTTGGCATCCTTCATTCAGCTTACTCACTGTATTTCCTGAAAGTCACATAACATCTTCCTCTAGCAAATGTTTCAAAAAAATGTTTTGCTAAACATTTTTCTCTACTAGAACAGGGGAGCAGGTTGATACTCTGAAAGTAGGAAATCTATTTGAATAAGATCCTTCTCTGTATTCATGTATTTGAAAAAAAAGAGTATGAATAACTAACAAAATGGCAACAATGCTATATTAGCTAGACAGCTGTTTCCACCCCCAGTTCTACCACTCTTTATCAGAAGTTTTGCATTACTTATGCATTTTGACATTATGGGCTTGTGCCTAAAAGCTTCCTCCTTTAGCCGCTGTCAAACTAAGTTTTGAATGGATCAATACATATAGAATAAATATAAAATCTTGAGCACTTATCTTCAAACTTCTTTGCAAAAAGCTTAATTCTTATAATTTTCTTTTTTCAGTTCAAGAATATTAAAATTGAATAATGGGGCAGTAGAAGTATAAAACTTAGTACAAGCACACTACATGTTCAGAGATTTACTCTTCACATTATTTTATATCTGAGCATAGAAATGGACAAACCTAGTTCTGCTTAATCAACAGCAATCATTTCACCTATGTGTATAGGGGAGAAGGGCATATGATGTAATGTACTCTCCCTATATTCTGACCTATAAGCTTCATGGTTTCCTTGTGCTGCCTCCACACTGGTTTCTGCTGTGCAAGGTCCCCCATTTTTCTTCCTCATTTTAACAACCTGCTTTGGTATAAGTGGTGTTGTAGGGTCATGAAAATTCCCAAACCACTCTGAAAAATACAAAGGAAATTAAACAGTAACAATGTTTTCAAATCATCTTATCTTGGTGGATATCATTCTAGCATACTTAAAGAATTTGTTGACACAAAGTCTAGGTCATCAAATAGTGTTTTGAGAGCATGCAGAGCATGCATAAATTACCAAATGACTCGATAAGGTCAAAGACAGTGCTGACCTCTAAGAAGTGAGATGAAAGGTCTTTGCTAATAAAAATACTGAGCAGAAGGTAAAACAGGGTCTAAAAATTCCAAGAAGATTATCTATCGATCAAAATCAATTTACCTAACATAGCTCTGAAGGGTTTTGTCTGTTGACATCACTCAGTTGTTTTAGTCCCTTGTTTTCTTAAAGCAGAGATGAGAAGTGTAAATAACTACCTTTTATGTAATAGTTCAGAATTTAAACTGTTTGTGCAGACTGTGATAAATGTCTACTTCTCAGCCCTATCTCTTAGGAAAGCGCCTTAAGATACTTTAAGCTATCTTACTAGATCAGGGTAGATCTGTCTCTTGTTAAAACTTTTCTACTTTGTATCATATAATAATATTAGGACAAAGAGCAAGCATAACACACCATCTTGACACAGAGTCAGTGAGTGGTAAAACAAGATATGAAAGCATAGAAGTTGTTGTTGCTAGTCAAAAGAGTGTCTTTCAGACACACCTAGACAACTACTCAAAAAAATCTAGGTTTTGGTATGGTAGAGCACTTTCAGCTTCAGCAGTTGGTTTAGGATTATAAAGTATTACAAGTATTATAAAATATTACAAACTTTTGCTCTTAGAATAGCATATGCATTTTTTATTTGCCTAAGATAACCCCTTTAAAATAGCATTAGTCTCAATACAGATAAATAAAGAAGAGTTTTAGCAACTTTTAGTGACATCTCAAATTTTGATTTCCTGGAGTCAGCACAACTCTGAGTATAAACTGCTAGATTTTTAGATTATACTGGAAATTGTAGCTTTACTGGTTTGGTAGGTCTGTATGATCCTATAACCTATGAAGTCCAATAGGCATTCTTCTGTCTAAAACAGCTATTTTCTTTTGATAGCTTATTTACTGAAGTCCCAAAGAACAAAAGCATGTTCTGAGCACTGGCCTAGAGGAAATTAAAATTAAAAAATTACAAAGCCTGAGAGAAAAGAGCCAGCCTTGAAGGGGAAGGTAGGCAGGGAGGGGAGAGAGAAGAGGGGGGGGGAATGAGTGAAAACACTTTATATGCTGGTTTCATACAAAGAAATGCAAATAACTTAAATTCTACTACCATCTAGTGCAAAAAAGTGTGGGAGATGACAGAGTGCTAAACACCAAAGCATTAGATATATTTTCTTCTAATTTTTTAAGTTTACTTCTTAGTTTGGAAGCTTTCATAGAGATGATTTTCTATCGAGTTAAAGCTGGGCCAAGTTACAGCTGGTACTTTGCTTCAATTACCTTCAATCCCAGAACGACATCTCACCCAATACTACACAGTCATTGACATATTGACTGTGTTTCTTTTACTTCTAAATATAGGTCAGTGTAACATACATGGCGGAGGGAAAGGAGCAGAACCTGGGACCACCAACACCCTCCACAGTTCCAACAACCACACTCTTCCCGTGCCGTGGCTGCCATGACACCCACATAAAACAGTTCCAAACCAAGGAAAACCAGTAACTACCTAAAGGTCCCCTGTTCCCCTCAGTCCCCAATCCAGATAGCATGTGGAAGGAGAGCCACAGGGAGGTGCACGGAACTCGAGCCAAGTTCCCCTGCTTGCTGTTAATGGCAGCCGGGGAACGGAGGCAGCGCTCCCGCACATGGCAGCCCCGCAATGGCCGCAGGCGTCAGGCTGAGAAACCACACACCCTCTGTGGGTACTCAACTGCCGCTGTCATGAGGGTGAGACATATTCCACAGCCACACAGCACAGCAGCATAATACTGGCATGAAAGCCACTTACCGTCTGTGGAAAAAAAGGAAGCACCATTTCTAGGGTAGCCATGTCTGGTTTAGTACTTCCTCACCTCACAGCCCCCCTCTCCCACATCCCTCATCAGCCCTGCCTCCCATCCCAGGCAATGCCTGTTGGGAGAAGGCTCCGGCCTGGCATGGCGAGGCACGGCACTTCCTCTGCCCAGAGGGCTACCCTAAAAAATACAGCCATACAGATGGGAAGAAGGTGAGATGTCTCATTTCTTAGCACTGGAAAATGATGTTCTCTTTTTTAATTTCTCTCTCATTTCCTGTGGCTTGCATGGTAATATTCAATAGATCAATGGCCTAATTCGTAGTGAGGATACACATTTTATGCGTGAGAAACACGTCAGAAACACTGCACACGTCTTTTCATCAGAGATGAGAAGAGAAAGCAAAAACAAGGGGTTTTTAAACTCAGCCATAGGGTAACAATGCAAAAATTGTAGCCCTTAGAAGCTGTTTTAGGTATTTTCTGTTCCTTTAAGAGATGCAACTTACATATGTCGTCTCACTTGACAGTTATGGGAATTTATTAATCATGAGCCAAATAACCCATTTCATTTTCCCTTCTTTGATTACCAAAGCCACAGGCAGACGAGATAGCAGTAAGCTTCTCTGGCCAGGTTTACTGGTGATCAGTCTCCGTGGTTCCTGTAGCTTGCATGGTTGTAATGCTCAGCAGGAAGCATGTGTTCCTACACGCTTTCTGAAATATTAATACACAAAATTGTACTGAGGTTTCTGATAGCAGCAGATTGGCTTCTATGTGGTTTTCTGATTAGAGGTGTATTGGTGATTCCGAGAAGACAGTGGCGCCAAAATGGGTTAAACCTAATAAGGTTTTGAAAGCTGATAGCATAATTTAAGAGAATTCAGAGTCACAGAGCTGCAGACCTGGCTGACCCCAGCAAATTACAGTGTTTGTTAATGTTCTGTTATGGACATCTTCTAGTCAACGAAAAGCAGATATATTAAGTGAAACATTGACTTGTGGTTCACAAAGATATGCTAGTGTTTCTGTCTTGTTTCTGACAGTTGGTTGACTTAGATGTAAAAGAGGGCATCATGGCTTCTTTTTTTATCAGGGCTCTTGGGAATGCAGCCTTCAAAAACATTAAATTCAGTTTCCAACTAAAGAAACATAATTGCCTTAAAATCTTTATCATCATAATCTTACACAATATGTGCCCCTTGGGAAATCTAAAAACAATTTAAGGAATGGAAGGCATGGGAAAAATCCTTTTACTTTGAGCATGGTGATTATATAAGCTTTAGAATGAGTGCAACTGGAATATAAATAAAGAGTGATTAAAAAAAGCACTAAAATTTATATTGTGCTTTCAGAATCAATGTTAATTAAATGAAATGGTGGCCAACTTATGGCGTTTTAAACTGAATCTTCTTATTAAATGTTTAATGATAATAAGTTGGCTTAGGAACATTTCTTTTGAGGAGGGTTTTACTGAAATTCTGTTTTGAAGCAGGACGAGCTGACAGCTTTAGGAGTCCAGTAAGTGAAGGAGAAAGAGGGATTTTCATCATTACTAAGTCTAAATTAATGCAAACAATGGACAGAGGTAACAGACCCATGACTCCTTATAATCTTGTTATGCTTTGAAGAAGGCATCTGAATTTCACTGCTTCTATTCAGTAACAAAAACACCTTCCACGTGGCCAACACGTGGGCCAACACAAATGGGAACAGCAGTTGGCAGACGAAAAGACTGAGCAAAAGAGGAATAAAGGTGCAAGATGTCAATGCACAGACCTCAGGTTTTGTGTTAGCTGACATTCTGAAGACACAAACTGTAAGGCCTCTTCTACCAAAAGGATACAGCATCAGGTGCACCATTTATTCACTAGGTCTCTTTGCTGACGTTCAATTTATAACTTTTATTATGAAACAATAGCCTGAGTCCAGGCAAGGCTGAACATTCAATTTTGATAGCTTTTCAGGCCTGAGAACCCTGCAGATCTGATAGGACCATTTGAAGAACCTAACCCCTCGTAACAGCAGCAATACTGTCAGGGAAAGAAGCAGATAGCCCTCCCTTCCTAGTTTCATGGGCTGAAGGGATGGTGCTGGTGTTAGACAGAAACTGGAGTTCACAGAGAAATAGTGGGAGGATGCTTTCAACACCATCTTGGGAAATATGAGGATCCAGGGTCCATCAGGCACAGCCTGGACTGCTAATGACTTTAAAACCTGCTCTTGCAGTACAATGTGATAAACTCTCAATACATTTTCTCTCAATATGTCACTGCAGAGGCAATTGATTTAGATGTAAAATTCTCTTCATTAAATAACCTTCTGACATGCCCCTTTTAGGAAATGAGAATTTAAGTACAGTGAGCAAAGTGAATAGCCTGTGATGATTACAGATGGAATCTGAGTGCAAACTGGGATTAAAATATGGGAGTTTCTGACTGGTAATGTTGTCTATGCCTACCTGCTTAAAGAAAATGAAAAATACTTTTTGGAGTGTTCACCTTACAAAAAATAGCATACTTGGGGAGATTTTTTAAACCACTTGCTTTAAAGTTTCAGCTCTCACCTGAATTCACTGCATTCATCTGCTATGCCAGTTACTACAGTGTCATTGCTGTCAGTGGCTGCCTGAAGGCCCAATTCTTTCAATAATCAAAATATTTGTCTCCAACAGTGCTTCTAGGGACATCATAAAATGTCACAATCAGCCTCAGTAGGGAAGCTTTCAGCTTAGTTCCTCCAGTTGCCTCTAATTCCTTTTCTCAGGTAAATTTTGGGAGAGAGGAGACCTTTTCACACTGAAGGCAGTATGACATTATCATAGTCATCAAAAAGAGCTGAGAAGTCACCTCTCCTTAGTTTTACTTGTCAGTATTAAAGTTAAAAACAAAATTTTCTAAATAATCTGTAATCTATCAGTATACGAGAGAGGGTCTTCCTCTGTGCTTTCTCCAATTCTAAAAGATAAAATAAGTGTTGAGAACACTATTTTCAGAACACGATAGTCAGAAAAAAACAATAAAATGTTACAAGTGAAAACAGAGCACTAACAATTTGAAGTTTCATAAGGAATCACAGAAAAGATAACCAATTATATGGAACACCTTGAAATCAAACTACTATTATAAAATCATTCTAATTTTCATATAATGATAAGTTTCCCTAGCTGGTCTACTTTTGAGAAAGTAAAAACAGCAGGATAATGTTGTAATGAAAGGTGAGATACATGTGTTGACACAATATTCAATGACTGACTTTTCACTTCTCCTGGTTGCAAATTGTGAACTGAGCAGAGGGAATAAAGAACTAATTCCCATTGTATTCTTGAAGCCTTTATTCTGCAAAGTATTATTCTCCCTGTTGTTCAAGTGTATTTCTCTCTTCTCATTCTGCTGATGGATAAAATTAAGACTGCCCCATTGGTGCTGGCAGCTTAGAATTCAGTACCACTTTAAGACAATACAGTACATTTCAGTGACTATCACATGGAACATAAACCCTTAAATCAAAGATAAGTTGCGTGTTTAAAGCTATAAAAGCTTATTTTGCATGAAATAAATTCAGAGGTTTATATATACAACGGTTGTTTTTATTTATTACTGCCTAAAAATATGCACTGTCAGTGTATGATCACAGATTTTTGCTCCTGATTCATAACCGCAAGGGACTCTCTAAGTTGCCTTGCTACAGATCTAGTACTGTGAACTAGAATAATGGAAGCTCCAGCAACAAAAAATAAAGGCTGTTTCACAAGAACTTTAAAACAAGAAAACGAGAGGAACCTGTTCCCCTTAGGGCTTAATAGAGGATTATATCACATTTTTTTCTTTTAATCTTCATAAAAAATCACAAATCACAGCCTAACAGGAAAATCATGAGCCAAATGCTACCTAGAAATAATGTACGTGAATTAATACTTCAAGGAGAGGATAACTTAGTGTAATCATAAATTCCAGAATACTTGAATGCCACCTGTGTAATCTGCACAAATTAGATGTCACCACTTTCAGATGTAACTCCTACCTTGTGAAAAAGTTTTGATTTGAGAGAGACCCAAGTTCCAATTCCTTCACGTATTTTTATGTATAGTAGACGGCACATGAATAGATAAGTTATTATTCAAACAAGGGCAATGTATTAAGACAATTCTTACTGGTTCAACAGCCAAGTTAATGCTGGTAATCTTTGGCCAGCAAATCTTTTAAGTAAATTCTTTTAAGTAAAATGGAAAAACTTCTCAAAAAATAAAGGGAGGATGCTTCTCTCTGTACTCAAGATAATTACCCATCTGAACAGATGGGTTAAACAGGATTAAGACCTCTCAGGCAGAGGAATTACGTGTTCATCTAGCTCTCATATTTAGGTAAGGCTTCAACATTAAAGTGCTATATAAAAAGCACCTCCACTAAGTAGCAAGTTAACACAGGGATAGCTGTGGTAGTTACGGTCTGAGCACCCTTAGGAAAATGAGCTCTTCAGATCAACTAATTGCAAGGTCTGGCAGCAATGTTGAAGGGTTTCCGGGAAGCAGAATCTTGTAGCTACCTGCACACATTCTCACAATGGATGAGTATGTCACTTTTAAAATATGAATTTAAAGCATTTTTTCTTAAATTTTGAAGGTGGCCACCTGCCATGGGAAAAAAAAAAAAAAGGAAATAGATTTGGAACTGAAAATTTTGTTTGGTATCTTTCCAAGAGAACAGACAGCTCTTGTTTAAGGTGAACTGATAATTTATTTTCATGGGGGAAAGAAGAGAGAATATTTTGAGTGAAGTTCAGCGTTTTCTTCACAAACATCAAGACAGGAAAGACCATAGTAACATTTCTTTGGTTTTCAAGGATTGCAAAGTTCATAGGTCAAATAAAAGATTTGAAATTATTTTGCTAAACCTTTTTTTTTTTTTTTTTTTTATCATTCGTTCCCTCTTCATCTCTCTATGGCTGAACTTTACAAAGAACATGGCTGTTTATTCTATTGCAACAGGAGCTTCTATCAATATGTGATTAGTTTAGGCAAAGAAAAAAAGAAATGGAAATGTATAGTTCAGTAAAAAGCATCAAGACTTTCTCATGCAGCAGATACCCTCTAAATGGGCTTTAAAGGAAAGTAGTCTGTGAATCTTAATCTGTAAGTATAAATAGCTTTAGAAGGGTTCACTAAAGTGTATGCTTGTATTGCAAATGACAGTACTGATCAAAATAACAGGATCTCTTTTCTTCCCAGAAAGAGCTGCAATGAACTGATTGAAATTTCACTTTGGGATCATCTCTGGTCTCAATTGTCTTTCCTAATATGTGTACATTCAATAACCACTGTGATACTAGGGACAACATCCCATCAGTATTGTAAAATTCCCAGTGCAGCCTCTGCTTGACATTTGGATGTATACATGCATTCACCATCAGGGAAAAATATTTTTAAGCATACTACGTATATTTATATAACATCATTTAACCTAAAGAATTTCAGTAATTTTCAAAAAACTATATGCTTTTAGCAGACTTAAAATAAATCAGCATCAGGAAGGTTTGCAACAGTGGCTTATTCAGTGAAAATATTTTTTACAGATTTTTTAGTAATGTGTTAATGTGGTGCAATCACAGAAGC
>WBMW01000225.1:3778-14017 GCA_013396635.1 Penelope pileata | reverse complement strand
CTGTTAGAAACTAGGACATGTCCTTATCCATGGTTTAACTTTTTCATGTGTGGACACAATTTCCCTCTTATTCACACATGGCATTCATAGTCCCGTCTCAGGATGTGTAATAATCCCTAAACGCAGGACTCTGGAAACATTGCTTATCTTCAATTCTGTTACAACAGACCTGCAACCTTTTTTCTTATTCTGTATAAGTGGATGAGACCTTCTCAAATGCTACAAAGAAGTTATGGCAGTGGTATGGAAATATGTTAATTCCCAGGTCTGTGAGTGAGAGTGGGGAGGAGGAGAGGGGAAAAGGAAATCCTGAAATGAGAATGTGTTGCGGAACACAAATTTGTCACTTTTTCAACGAAGCCTGTAGGTACAGCTTATAATACTTATTTTGTTCTGAAAGACTTATTTTCCATAAAATTATCAATTTTGCTAATATTTAATTCTCTCCTGATTATATCCTATACCAGCCTTTCTGTATTTTAACCTACGACTTGTGTAAATCTTAACATAGTTAGGCTATAGTTATGAGAGCAATGAAGTCTGTATTCACTTTTAAAATATACTAACAACATTGGTTTTATGTGCATACACAACTCAGCAAAGTATTTCACAACTCGCTACATCACAACTTAGCAAAGTATTTCAGAATTTACTCATATTCTGTCTATTGATCCACTGTATTCAGCCAGATTGAAAAAAAAAAAAAAAATCATCATGAGGAAATACATATTGCTTTGAACAATGGCTACACAGCAGCTAAATTTATACTGTAACTATTCATAAGCATAGTTTAGTAAGATGTGGTTGCAGCTTCCAGGAAGACCTGGATTTGGATTAGTTATAACTATCTAAGAAGATACTTTATTGCTTTTGCACAGTTGATCCTTCCTCCATCCTTCCTTCCATAATATGTATATTCATCTGATATTCATCTGATACTTCATCTACATTTGTCAGCATCTGACTTCAGATGCTTGTTATTTCCTGTTGTTCAGCAGCTGAGACTTTTTCAACTTTTTTATTCTTTATTTTGATTGAATCTTTATTTATAGTCTTGTGTGATAAAGAAAGATTAAAAACTGTTGCTGTACAGAACTTATAGCTTAGGTCTGCAGTGAGATCTGTAGACAAGTTCATTTGCCTCTGGGCTTGAATTATGGTAAGAACCATACAATAAATTAAGAATGTGTCAAAAAAAAAAAATCAAGAAATGAGAAAAAAAATCATCCATTTTTATAGTTGTTTTTCTAGTCATTTTACTTCAACTCCAGATATAATGAATGCCAAACGGTAGGTCACCCTTTTAACAAGAAGAATTACCATCTTGAGTGATGTGGAAATGGAACATATTTTATGGTTCATACTGACTAATATGAAGCATGAAGGGAGTTATACATTTGAAATGTCGTTAGTATACTGTCCCTACTTCATAATACTGTAAGACTGTCTGAATTAGGATAGACCAAATTTATCTCAAACTTCCTAATGAGTTTGACAGTTTGATTCTTTGTTATTATTTCAGGTGATTGTCTTGGCTGAATAGTCTCCTGGTCATATAATGTTTTATTCTACATGTTGTATGCCAATTTAGCAACCAGAAATTATTTAGTCACTTGTAAGACATAGAGTTTGTGAATGGCATATTCTAAGAAGCAAAATAAACTCAGGATTTATCCTACTGTTGCTGTTTTAGAAATTCTTTCATCCTCAGAATGTACTGGCTGTTAGAATGGGCTGATGCTGTAGATTTAAATCCTGCAAGTATTTTTAGATGTGTGCTGTGTCAGGATTTTGCTTCAGGTGAAATTGCAGTAAAAAGGCACCTAGAATTAAGGGTCCCATTTCCTCAAAATGTGAATGCCTTTCTTTACTTCATTATGTCATTTAGCCTTTTCTCATCACTTCTCTGTGTGAAAAAGATATTTTGGAAGCATTAATCTCTTTAACTTTTCACCAGAGTAGCCTGCTTGTGTTTAGATAGGTCATGTTACTGTTGTATATGAACATGAATTTCTTCTAGTTTCTTGAGAACAATTACATATAAATGTGTATTTGCAATGGTTAAAAAATGACACTTGTACATGGATATCCTGTGTCTGGATTTGGCTGCCTAGAAATCTGTGCCTTTTTACACACATTCTTGGAAATAGTGTATTTTATATATATATAACGCCTGGTGTGTTATCTTGTGCATTTAAGAAACATCTAAGAGAAGTTGTAATATTAGTTGCTAAGTCTCTGTGATGATGAAAGCAGAAAAGAAGTTCTGTAAAAGCTGGAGATATTTACTACTGGGCTGCTAATGGGCAGCTGTAACTGGCTTGAGATGTAAGAGGGACTGAATCTGCTCTATGTGTTCTATGTATTCATTCTCACTTTGTATAGCAGATTATTTAAAAAGGAGAAAAAAAAAAAAAAGAATTGACCAGGCCACCAGACCACCAGGAAAGGAGAGATTATACCTTTCTTTCCATGTACTTGAGCATATTCAGGAGATAAAAGATTGATAAAAGATTGAGACATAAGAAAAGAGCATACAAGATAGTAGGAAACAATATACAATATAAAAGGAAACAAATTGCAGGGAGGAGTAGGGAGCAACCATATTTTCAGTTCTGTACAGTGATGGAAAGAGAAAACTTTTTAACCAGGGGGAACTGAAGAGTTTGTTGCAAGCCAGAAAGTCATTGTCTTCCGTCAGTCCAACCCTGGAAGAAAAAATAAAGGCAGAAGAATTTGTTCTTAAGTCTTCCCTTCTCCATTTCCATTCTTCCTATTCATGGCTATTCCCTGCTATCTATTAGTGATTTTTTTGATAAGTCATCTTAGTTTACTTCCTAATAAAACATACTTTTTGCATTTAAAAATCTTTTTGGTGTTCTTGAAGAGGTTGGAGCAGAGGCATTCAAACTTCTGATTGGTGTGATTCCAACAACAAGAGGTGTATCCTGGCCAGTATCAATGAGTATGCAATTTCTGTAGGCTTCCTTGAGTAATGTGTGAACACCCTACACCATAGAAAATTAGGCCCTGGGAATCTTTGCTCTCTGGTAGCCCTCAAGATAAACAAAGAGAATGTCTCTCTGGCTCAGATTTTGTTCAGTTCATGTGACATCCCTCTTTGGCAGTATCTGTCTGAAATATGAGCTGACCTCTCTCTGGCACTGAACCTGGAAAGGTTACTTATTAGGAAAATGCACTGTTTTAGATACTACATTATTCCAATGTCTTTTCAATACAAGTAATACAAGTTATTTTTTAATTCCCTTAGACTGCTGTTAATTAATACTGCACTATACAAGACTAAATATCAGCTAGGATACACACACCATTGCTTGTATGTGAGAAAGGAAATTTATTTTTATTCTTTGCTTCCAGTGAAAAGTGCTGCCTGCTCATCAGCAACTTGTTTTGATAGGTTTTTGTAGTTACAAATTTGCACTAATTAAAATACAGAACATGAAGAATTATTCAACTCTTCCAGACTAGGCTAAGAAAATGCTTATATGATAAAGTTTTTGCTGCTACAGTTCATCTTTTGTAACATCATGTAAGAGGAAAATAGATAGCTGCATAACTTATTTCTCTCATGTTACTGGGATTAAACAGCCTTCAAGGTTTGACCTTTCTGGAGGTCTTAGAGAGTTGCTATTCTTTTATCTCTGCTGTTTTTCATAACAGCCAAGGAATTTCTTTTAGAAGTCCATCAGTCGCTTACGGAGCTTAGTTTTATCCGTATATTTGCCGAAATTTTTATTGCCTGACAGAAAACTTATGATAATTATCATAATCTAAAGTGTTTATCTTTCTGTCTCTCATGTTGTACATTTTCATTTGCTTATTCATTATTTTCTCTTCTTGAAACTTTTAAAATGTAGGCCTTTCTGTGTGTCTGTAGTCAGTCTGTGATTGCAGCTGAGATTCAATGTCAGTGGCCCTACAGAACTAAAATTGCAGCTTTTATCCTTCCCTTAGGCAGTTTATAATGTTGTTTTCTTCCTTCTTTTCTTAGCTTGAACCCATAGATTCTTTCTTACATGATTAACATTTAGTTGTGTAAAAGAAGAATTACAGAATCAGGCCTTGTGTAGGTGTACATGCTCTCACACATGGATTTTAAATTACTTTGTTTTCTGTGTTTGCTGGCAATTCAGTCAAGGTGAACAATACTATAAGACAAAGAAAGGGAAATAATAAAAATACACCAGATGTTGTTTCAGTGTTGAATGGAAAATGTAGAGTTTAATGTTTTCTTCTGTACACGAATAAAAGAGAAAGAAGAGGAAAGAGCCGTTCTTGGAAAAAGGATGCAAGTAGAATATTACATGGTATTTAAGCATACATTCGTAGAAAATGCATCAGAATGTAATCAGCTTTTCCTATTCCTCTTATTTGCATGAAAATTCAGTTTGGGTGCCAGGAAGATAATTTATCATTATCATTTTTTTATGGATATGTCATTTCTCATTTGTATTGCAGAGATGTATTTCCTTAGGTTTTTTTTATGAAATCCAATATTGTTTAATGAGAAATTTTGGAAGGCGGAAGAATGTTCTAATCTTGGTAATTGACAAAGTTGTTCATTTTAAGGTTTGTTATGGAAACGGAAGGAAAAGCAAATTAAAAATAATTTGTGCCTTTGTGGGAAAATCAGTGAAAAGCCATTGAACATGAAAATGTTTTCTCTGTTTTCTCCAGCAGAGGAGACTTTCTGAAGTTGCATGTGGTTCTTTGTTAAATCGATCAAGTCATGATATGTATATCTGTCATCCAATAGTTTGCACAATTTCCTTGAGGACATAGTGCCTGTTGAAATTGAGGATTTATTTTTTACAGACTTCTGACGCGTTCTTTGTCACTTCATTTACATTGTGTTTTATTATTATTGTAGAAAGGATTAATTCTACATCCTGAGAAGTTTTTCCATATGCTCGTGACGGGCATGAGTCCCCAGCCTTATGAAAGCATCTTGATGCTTTGCTTTTTTTATTTCAGAGAATCACAGAATTGTTGAGATTTATAGAGATCTCTGAATATTATTCAAACCAAAATTTAAGTGCACCTTACAGGGAAAAATGATAATGATTTTAAATATTGTATTTTTAAAACAAAACATGATGAAAATCTTATTACAGAATAAACTATACAAATTTGTTTTGAGACTTCTCTTTCCTATATAAGTTTTGTCTTTATGCTTATATAAAAATGTAAATGTGCCTTCCTGCCTAGTTACTTTTGTAATGTTTAAGTTGCTATGCCAGTTTAGAAAGACTCAATTTGGGAGCTTGACAATGGACTTCTAAAAGCAGTTGCTGTCACAGATCACTGTTCTGGTATGGGGGAGAGAAGAATGTTGTCTGTTCTGGTCTATGATGTTATGCCACTTCCAATATCCTTTCTATCTGAAAGTAGTTGTAGATGAACTGACTTCAATGTTTTGTTACTTTTTTTTCACGCTGTAGAGATGTTGCTGAGTTGGGGTTTTAGACATACTCGTAATGAATCATATCAAGATTCTGTTCAGTCGTAAACTGCAGATCATGTCATTTCTCTTTTCTTCTCTCATTTTCAGACCCCTTCCAAACCTGCCTTGCCTCACTTTTAATTCTCCAAATATAACCTCTTTTGTCTTCTCTGTTTTCTCTTCAGATGTGGCAGGTGTTGAAAGACTGATAATGATTCTGTTCTTAATCACCTTGGCAAATAAGCTGGGCCTGTGAATGTACATGGGGAAAAAAAAAAAGGTTATTGTTTGTTTTTTCTTCCTTTTGTTTCCATGGTAGCAAAGAGAAAGCAAATTTGCAATTTTGAGTTCCCTTCCTTCTGGTTTCTTCCAGCTACTAGGGAAACTTTATTTAGATTACTTTTCCAACTTAACACTTCTGAATTTTGTCCCCTAATTGTTCATATAATGTCTGAATTAACATTTTGACTTTGTTGAGAGAGCCTGGCTGCAGAGTCTTTGGATGTTACAAAATTACATGTAGGTAGCATAGAAGAGTCAGGACAAGGACTGCACTTCTAGAAAAGTGTCTTGTGTCAGGCCACTTAGAACAGATCCGTGAGAACAAAAAGCAGAAAATACATCCTAAAAGTGAGAATACACCGGCTCTGACATGTAAGAACCAAAGACGACAACCTCTATGCCTGAAATCCCACATTAGATTTCCTCATATGAAAAATCTTCTGTTCAATAAATTGAGTTTTGCAACTATTTTCTTCAGAATAACAGGAGTTAATATTGTTCTTCACTTCTTGGATCTCTATTTCTATGCATTTATATTTCTAGGCGACTCTATGCCATAAAAAGTCCCCTATAAGTTTGCTGCTAAAATGCTGTTCATACTATCTGGTAAAGTGGCTACATCAAATGCTATCAAATATGTCTTATAAAATGCTATGATAAAAAGCTGTGGAATATACTTCATACTGTGCTGATACAATGCAATGAAATGTACCTCATAAAGTGCTATGAAACCTGTAACTTCCAGGGCACTAATCAAACTGTGAAGCAAATTAATTTGAATGGTACCTAGTTTTACAGTACTCTAATACATTTGTTTAGAAAGTAGTGTAATTCTGACTTCCCAGATGGAAGTAAAAGAAAAACAACAGCTCAAAGCCATCATTTTGAGCACATTAAGAGAAGAAAAGGCATGACAAGGTGATTGCCTAGGAGTGAGGTGGACCAGGAACTAGTTAGACAGAGTGAGAGAACATTATAAAGCACATTGTTCCTGTGACAATACAAATCAGTTCCTAGGGCTTACCTAAATGCTGTTTATCCTCTTCAAGGTAGAGAAGAATAACCTCAAAAATACAAGTGTCTATCAGCACTCCATGGATGATTGATTTGACAAAAAGCACAGTCTAGCCAGTTCGACTTTATTTTTAATACTACACATAAACAGAAAAATTATGGTTAGTAAAGCAGAAGATATTATTTCAGTGTTTCTTCACAAAACACAGTGCCTGTGTAGCCTCCTTAGAGTCTGTTTTTAGACTCAGGAGTTGAAAAAAATCATGACTTTTAAGAGGGACCTCATTATCAGAGTGGTAATTGTATTAGAGGCTTTGGATTTTATTATTCCTGTGTGCACTGCTCTCAATAATATACACCTTGATGACTGCATTCCAGGTCAAAATTCTGCTTTGCTTCTCTTCATATGAACATGTGAAATAGGCATTTCCATGAGGACTAGATTTTATTGTTGACTTCTGAGAAGCTTTCTCTCCTTTTCTGTCATATGGCTAGGTATCCAAGGTGCCAGTCCTTTGAACCACTCCATTGTAAGGGGCTTCATTATTCCACCAGTTACCTACAAATGCTTCCTGAACATTTTTCTCTCCTTGGGAAGAAAGGTGATTTAGGACCTCTGCTGATCTACAGGCAATTGCATGATGCATGACATAAAACTGAATATTAGATCTGTCACAAGGAAAATTTTCTCAGTTCATATAATTTAAAATAACTTATTCTAACTAATTTCTTAATAACACGTAATTTAATCAGCTGTAGTGAACTACACCTCCAGAATGAGTGTCTGTAATACCACAGATGACAGACCAAAGTATTAAATACTTACGAGGTGTTTAAGAACACCTACAAATTTGTAAACAAGCTTGTATACCTAATCCCCTAAAGTAATGTCTCCCCCCCACCCCCAGCATTACAGTCATACCCCTGTGTTCTGTGGGTAATTAGCATCAATAAGCCTCGATGTTAGCTGGCCCCATGAGCCTGTGTGCTGCCATAGGAGTGCCAAACACCAGTTCAGGCAGTACTTATGTCAGTAGAGATCCCCCTGTTAGTGTTTTAGTATATGTTTATTATAATCTCTGCAGAATCCATAAGCCATAGCATGCTTTAAGCCTGTTAGCTTGAGTAAGCTATTATCAGTTAACTGTCTATATTAACCTAACAATATGGCCAAAAAAACCTTCAGCCTATAAAAACATAATTTATTCAGATTCCCAGAGTTTTAAAGATGTGGGGGTTAGTATGCTTTCCAGTATTTTATAGCAGGGACAAAAGACTATTATGTAGAGAACTAGAGAGGTTGTAGGTAGTATCATGAAACACCTCAAGTCAAATACCCAAAATGCATTTACTTAAAGATTAGATTTAATTTGATGATTGTCTGGGTTATCTTAGGAGGACTTATATATATTGTTTTCTGTTCATTTGATTTACTACTTCAAAAGGAGCAGCTTTGAGAAACCTGAAGAATGAAATCCCTTTATCTGTCCTCTGACTTGGCTCAACTCTGGCAACAACTGTACTTATCTATTGGGCTTTAACCAAGAGGAAAGAGCTATTCAAGGGAGAAGGTGGTTCTGTCTGCTGAGAGCACTGGCAAGAATGTCAACTGGGATGCAACTTTCCGAGCCAGTAACTTCAAAGAGAACTGTGCTTTCATTTCAGCACAAGTCAGGGATGTATAGCCAGCGATTCTGCAAAGGTCTGTGCCTTGGCAGTACACTAAACCAGTTTGTGCCAAGTGTTGTCAGCAGCAAAATGGTTTAAATGTGTAAGGGGGTTCTTTAAGTAATTAAGAGATGTTTATGGCACAAATTGCCATCTAGAAATCTGAAAAGGCTATATACAATCCTTGAGAGCACTTAGTGGTGTGGGTTTCTAGACTTGTAAGTGCTGAATCTGTATAGAATACCAAAAAAAATAACAAGTTTCTATCAGAAAAGACAGAGAATAGATGTTTATAGGCTAATAAGATGTTCTTCTTGAAACTGCTATCTGAAGACAAAGAGAGGAAGCATGTCAGCAAAGAAATCTGTACCTCGTTTGTGGGAATGTGGTGTGGAATTACAGTCCTTCTGAAAGAATAGGTGACTTAGATTTAAGGCTGTCTAGCCTGAGTAAAAGAGAAGATTATGTCAGGCAGTAAAATATATGTCTGTAGTTAATTTTCTTACATTGGATGAGGTACTTAAAAATTTTGTTGACCCCAAACTCCTCCTGTTACTTATTTGTTGATACACTGAGGAGGGAATGTAGAAAGGCTTTCGTGCATGGAATATTATGGGCCTTTTTTCAGCCATATCATTATGTCTATCTAAAAGGCACTTGTCTCCCAAACAACCTTGTGCTTTGTATCACAGTAATACTTAAGGAATCAATCAGGGATCAAGATGCCATTGTGCCAGACAAAAGGTTGAAGACAGTCCATGCCCTGAGGAGCAATTCTCTGGATATGACAGCGATCTTATTTTGTAACAGATCATGAAGAACCACTGTTCAGTATTGTGATTGCTATACACAGCACTAACTGAAAAAATGTACTTTAACTGTTGTTGAGTTTTTCAGCTTGTTGTCCTCTGGGGAGAGGATTTAGATCCGAGATTTAGGTCAGACAATCTACCCTGCCCTGGTCAGGCCTCAGCTGGAGTATTGCATCCAGTTCTGGACTCCCCAGCAGAAAAAAGACAGGGACCTCCTGGAAAGAGTCCAGGGGAGGGCCACAAAGAAGATAAAGGGTGTGGAACATCTCCTGTATGAGGAGAGGGTCAGTAATCTGGGTCTGTTCAGCCTTGAGAAAAGAAGGCTGAGAGGGGATCTTATTAATGTCTACAAATATCTCAAGTGCGGGAGGCAAAGGGACACGGGGAATCTTTTTTCCGTGGTCTATGAGGACAGGACGAGGGGAAATGGCCTTAAACTGGAGCATAGGAAGTTCCGCACCAATATGTGGAAGAATTTCTTCACAGTGCAGTTGACAGAGCACTGGAATAGGCTGCCCAGGGAGGTTGTGGAGTCTCCTTCTCTGGAGATATTCAGGACCCATCTGGACATCTACCTGTGCGACCTGTACCAGGGAACCTGCTTTGGCAGGGGGGTTGGACTCGATAATCTCTCGAGGTGCCTTCCAACCCCTGCAATTCTGTGATTCTGTGAATCCATACAGGCTCTGTGCCTGTGGCCTCAGTAGATGATCTGTGGATGTGCTCTTGGAGAGAAGAGCATAAGCAGGGGAGGAAAAATTTTTGCTGTATGTAAAAATGACATGTTTTAGAAGTGTTGAATGAGTATCAGAAAATATTATACTCGGGCATTAAAGCATTTTTAAACTCTGAAATTAAAAATATATTTCAGAATATTATGCTTGAAAAAAATTGTTAACACTCAAAGGAAAGAAAGACTTTCAGACAAGTGGTGTTCCTCAGGGATCGGTACTGGGACCAGTGTTGTTTAACATCTTTGTCGGTGACATGGACAGTGGG
>WBMW01000221.1:0-22091 GCA_013396635.1 Penelope pileata | reverse complement strand
TTCTATGATTCTATGAATAATTCCAGTTCTTCCCTTTCTGAAGACTAAAAATTACCTAGATACAGAATAAAACCCACATAACAGCAGATCAATGCCATTTTGTTTTCTGGGTGCCTTATTTTCATTGACAATCTAACCTGTAGTTTTCATGAAAACTAAATGTATCTTGCTAGTATTCATTTTCAAAGAAATGCAGTAAGTGCTGCCCCACACGCTTTTCACAGTTTTTCCACTGAAGCTGTGCTCCTTCTTTTCTTAGAGACCAACATAATTCCTCATTTTGGTGTCCCAGATTTCCTAGAAGTTTTATAGAAACTTGCTTTCAGTCAAATATACCTTCAAGATTTCCTTGTACTTTGTTATCTTTCCATACTCAAGTTTTCTCCATAGCATCTGCTTCTGAATTCACTTCTCGTCCAGTTGCACCTTGAGCTGCCTATCACAGATGGGCCTTAATTGTTAGATTGGTATACAGTCAGCATGCTGCAAGAGATATAATTCGTCTATTTGTCATACAGGCTCCCTCAGAATAGGATTCAAGGTGTTCCTGGTGGAGTGTTTCCAGCGGACAGATGCAGCATTATGCAGGATCCAGACCTCTCACCTGTTGGCAGTACTTGATGATGCCACAGCTAGTAACAACGCAGCTGGCCTTTTTGTTATTTCTTCCCCCTAGGTTACAGCTAATATTTCCCAGGAATGTGCATGGATTTAACATCACACAATCTCAGTAAGTCTAGAAGTAAGTTTTAACCTCTCTAAAACCAAATATAATGGATTTATGAACTGCTCTAATGATCTGAATGAAACTTCTGATGATTTGTTATTCAACCTACACATGTTCTTACACAAACACATCGCATTAACAAATCTCTCTCATTTTGTGCATCAAATAGCTGTTACAATATCAAGGCTATGCAGAGTCTGTAGTAATGTATTACATCAGAAATGTGACATTTCTGGCATCTATACTTAAAAGATGACTACTAAAAATTCAGTCTTGAGAGTAGCAATTACTGTGTAAGACAAATATTAACAAAACTTGCTAATCAGATTAAGTGATGCAGTTTATACCATTAAAACTTAAAAGCACTATCAAGTACAAAAGACAAAACAAAATAAAACTTAAAATTACTGATTTTCTTATAAATTCGAAGGTGCTTGCATGTTTTTTTCAGTTAATAAGAGGCAATATTCTCCATTAGCAGTTAAAGAATTAGGCTGTACATTGATGGCTTCCTGTTTAAACATCACTCCGAGTTAGTAATTCATTTTGTTCATAGACATTTTTGCTTCCTGCATCAGTCGGTCTTCTCCTAGCAACTTTTTTCACAGCAAGATTTACATATGGAAAAACTGTGCCACAGCAGTCAATCTTACACTAAAATACGCTGCTGCTTATAAGGTCATGCTAGGTGAAGTGTACAATGAGGCATCTGAAAGTCTTCATGACAGATTCAGTTTTACTTTGTCAATGTAGTTCATTCTTTGCAGCTTGTGAGGGAAGCATGGGCAATGACTACTGTGAAAGCAAAATGTTGTTCTGCAGCAGGTGAAATGCTGTATTGCTTATCATTGGCAAGTATATGAAAGGAAGATTGCCGTGATAAAAAGCCTTGGAGCAGAGAGAGAACAAAGACGAAAAAATTGTGATCTTATAGTATCACTCAGAGAGTGAATTAAATCCATGACTTTACTGCAAACAATATTAAAAAATATCAGCAGCAGATGTCAAAATGCATTAGAAAGGGAGAATCATTATCCTGATTCATAGATATCAAATAAAATACTCCATTTAATATACTTTATTACTGAAGTTTACTTTATAAATATAAAGATGCAAAGATTTTATTTCCATTTTGCTAAAAAAAAATGTTTTTATTCCCAATAAAGCTATCTGAACAAATGTCAGAAAACAACATATCTTGCCACAATGCAGCAGGAATACCTACAGAAAGTATTTGAATAACTTCTAATTTGCATGTAAATTATTCTGTAGATCCTGTAAATATTGATTAAATGCATGAAAAAGATCTGAGTTGACAGGTATGTGGGAAGTCCACTCATATCTCAGAACTGAACGCTTTAAGTCTACTGCAGTGCACTGAGATGGTCAGAATAAAAATTCATTTTTTTGCAACACTGCATCTATAAATATACAAACTTTTAAGCTGAAGAATAATCACACAGAATCACAGAATTGTAGGGGTTGGAAGGGACCTCTACAGACATCGAGTCCAACCCCCCTGCCAAAGCAGCTCCCTACAGCAGGTTGCACAGGTAGGCCACAATTTAAGATTTTCGATTTGCTTTTAAGGCAGGCATATGCAAAACTAACATGTTAAGTCAAAAGATACTTTACTACTGTATTCTTGGCAACAACCGTTGCTTTTCCTCCCTAAGATAAGAAAATAAGTTTGGCAAAACTTGCGCAGGACAGTTCCTGTATTATATAATGCTTGCTCTAGGGAAACTCCGCTTAAATAACTGAGATAAATGGATGCCTTTGCCAGTTCTGTAAGCAGTTGGACCTCTACTGTGTAACAGTTGTATTACTCATTAGTGTGCTCAGCACTGCATGGTGTACTGTAAGCACAACAGGCATTTAAGCAAACATTTTTATTCTGTATCAGATTAATGTCTCTCTTCTCTAAGCTGAGTACTGGTATCTGATGGAGCTATGCATCTCTGAATAACACCGAGAGAATTGAACTCTAAATCCCTTCAGACCAATTAGAGCTATGGGAACACACAGCAGGTTTCTGCAAGTGCTATTGCTGAAGTTTGCTTTCATTTCCCTCTAATACATTTTGTGTTCCTCCTGCTACCCTACTTTAAGTAGTGCTGTAATGCTCATACTTCCTACTGAACTTCTGTTATGAACAAAAATTTCTAGGTTATTCTTGCAGCTCAGTTCCCTCCATTGAAGCAGAAGTGCTTGTACACATCCCAACCTACTGCCTCAGAAACTACACTGTGATAGTTTATTCAAGCAGCTTGTTGCCTCAAAACTTACAGCAAGCCCATTCTGTCATGCAGACTGTGAAGAAATCTTGCAGCAGGAAAGTAAAACTGAAAACTGAAAAAAAGTAAAGCATGAAAAACTGAGCTCAAATACCAAGAAGGAAGAGTCAAAAGTCTGCAGGAGTGGAAACTGGCAAGGTATGTGACGGGAAACATGGACTTCCAACATGAAGACTAAGGAAAATGTAGAGTTACTCCTCAGTGGAGCAGAGGCCTAGTGACAAAAGACATGGGAAAGCTGAGATGTTCAAAGCCTTGTTTGCCTTTTTTAACTGGTAAGTCTGCTCAAGCTTCCCAGGTCCCTGAGCCTGGTAGCAAAACCTGGGGAAGTGAAACATTATCTATGGCAGAGGAAGAATATGGGAGCATTTCAGTCAGTTGGGCATAAGCAAGGGCAGGGGACTGGCTGGGATACATCCCTGAAATGACCAATATCACCAGGAGGTTGCTCACAATTGATAACTGTGAAAGATCATGGTGATCCTCCAACAAAGGCAAGAAAGATGATGCAGGGACTTTAGGTCCCATCAGCCTCGTTTCACTTAGCAACTATAATGGAGCAAAAACTTTCTAGATGCAACATTCAAGCACATAAAGGACAAGATGCTGACAATGCTAAAATATGCATGATCAGCCTGATAGCTTTCTTTGAGGAGATGGGTGTCTCTGTGATAAGTCAAGAGTTGTGAACGCTTGCCTCAGGTTTGGCAAGGCCTTTAACACAGTCTTTCATAGTAAACTTCTACAGTCAAATTAGCAAAATATGGTTTGGGTGAGTGGATCAGCCTTCGCTGCTATCTTAGCTATACTAGTTTGTTTTTCTTCTCTTTTCTTTTGCAACTTAATAATCCAAACAAGACTTTTCATAGAACTCTATCACTTACAAGTCTTATAAATCTACTGTCCTGATCACACCGTAATTTTTGTCTCAGTAGTTGTTTTGTTTTGTTTTACTAACGTTAGAAGCCAGGCTTGCTGTCAGGGAGCTGTGAGGGCCGAGTGATAACATGGCTAATCATGTGATAACCAGCCAGAGTGAGGCCTCTCAGCCCTGAGTGAGGTGAGGAGGGCAGATACGGGGGAGCAGCCATGGTCAGCTCCTAATTCCAGATCCAAGGTGGTCAAGAGTGATGAGGGCTGAGGTCAGGCCCGCAAATTTGCCTGGAATTGATGTCCAGGTCCAGATCAATATGGCCCATGACAAGGTAAGGCATAGATGTAGTTCAGACAGGTTTTAGAGGACAAGAACCTCTAAAAGCTGCTCCTGAGCAAAGCAAGAGGAAGCTCCTGCTGAGGCTTCTTAGCAGAGCTGTCATTGAGTCTAGGCACCTGTACCATCTCCAGAACGACTGAGATCAAGCAGACAAGCCATCAGGAAGCGGTGGAAGGATGCACTTAGGACCTTTGTGTGTAGAATGCAGCACTAGCAATTCATTAGCAATAAACTGTTGTCTGAAAACTAAAGTCTACAGTAAGAAATGCTCAAAGTTTTGATTCCTTCATAGAGTGAGTAGCTTGACCACATACTTTTTTTTTTTTCCTTTTTGGAAGCAAATGACAAGTGTGGCTGTACGGAAATCTTCATCTTGAGCTGCTATTTAAGTTTGCAGCTGAAAGAATGTCTAGGAAATTGATTTCAGCTGATAAACACTGTCAAGGGAAATTGTTTGTCATTTGTTCATCAACAAAATTGTTTTACTGCTTGATAAGTATCCTGTTAAATTGTGAGTAATAGCAATGAAAAGCTCTTTTACATTTGCTTTCCTTTCTTCAAGAGCTGGTCTGAAAGTCAGTGTTTGCATCTCAGGAATTCAAAAGAAGTACAGTAGAAGAAATCTATTTGTAATTTATTTCTTTGTTAAAATAGTAGTATCATTCCATTATAATGCTTTGAATTCAAAAAAAGTCGTATTAGATGCTGTGAAAGTATATGATGCATGGCAAACAAGTTCTGTAACGCCACTTAAAGTTTATAGGACATGACAAAATTAGTGTTGCCCATATATCTGTGAATCTGATCAGCATCTGTTTAACAGTAGCCAAAGCTTATTTGCTAAGAAGAAAACTGCTGAATAATTCAAAATCTAAAGAAACGTTGTGATGAAAACTGCTTATTTTATCCACAGCGATTAATTTATCCAGCAATTCTTCTCCAACACTGCCATCTACAGAAACTTTCATTGATGTCTCCATAAATAATATTACTGGTTGTGTGAAAAATTTCAATTAACTCCTTGAAATTACAGATCTTCTTCATTCCTCTACAAAACCAAGTAAATTATCTAGGAAAATTTCGTATGCTTAGTATCTAGTGGAAATCTAGCTTATGTAGAAAGATATCTCAAAGCTTAACATATTGTCAGAGGAACTTCATCAACTCAAAATTTATTTTTATTCAGGTTTTCTACTGCCTTAAGTGATACTATTTATGTCAAGATATAACATATTTTAATTTTAATATATTGCAAAAATGAAAAGAAAATTAAAAATAAAGAAATATGAGCCAAAATTTTTTGGATACTAGAAGTCTACTTCAGGAAGTTGTCATATACAGTTGCTGTATTCATCATTTCTCTAACAAAACTTTTACTGTTGGCCACTATCAGAGACAGGTTTGCTAGACACACTGGGACGCTGTTCATATAAGAAGAACAAGCACCTGAGGTGCAATTTAAGATACAAATGCAGACAGCCATTATGGATAACATATATCTTGTGACACCTTGCTTCCAAGCTTGGAGGAGGTGATCGTTGGTGGGCCTCTCTTCCCTCCATGGCTTTATGTTATAGTACTTTATTAAGCAGGTACTTGAGAAGGACAAAGTCTGTTCTCCTGAAGTGCAGGGTTGTAAGCTTGTTGCATGCCCTCCCTGCTGCCCTAAGGATCTTGAACTCCACCATGTCATGGTCACTGCAACAAAGGCAAAAAACCTTCACATTTCCAAAAACCCCCTCCTTTTTGGTGAGAACAAGGTTCAGCATAGAATCTCTCCTTGTTGGCTGCTCTATCCAAGATGGTCAAGGAACCCCAATACAGCCAGTGACCTGGAGGGCTCCATCTGCTGCCTGAAGCTCTGCGCCAAAGCCTCCATGCCAGCAGAGATAGTTGCTCTGGTGCCTGCTGGTATGTGGTGTGTCACCAACATACTGGAGAATATATGAAGGAACTGACTTCAGCTGTGGGCCCCTTTCTTCAAAAGAAGAAATTGTTCTTTAAGAACAGTTGTGTCCTGATCTGAACGTATGCTTTCTATCTCTCTTGGTGCATATTTTCATAAAGAACCACAGATATTTTTAGTGCTTGTTAGGCAGCTTAGTACTTGATTTCTGTCAGCTTATGTTTATTTATCTCTAACCTCTGTGGTCAGAGTATTATTCCTCATTATTGTGATTCTAGCCCCGCTGCCCTATTTACTGATTTCATTTCATCTACTGCTGTGCAATCCATATCACTGTCCTGTAATTTCCAGTTTCTGTCATTTGATAAAGCCCTATTTGTTCTTACTCTTTGTTATTGTCCTCTGATTTTTTTTTTTTTTGCCTCCTAAATCTCTTCTATCCTTTTCTCATACTTCTTCCCTTCTTTCTTGCACATCCATTAGTGTCCATCATTTAATTTCCCTCTGTTCTTGTCTGGTCCCTTGGGTCATTCCTTCCTCTCTGTCTCCTTTTCTTTTGGCTCCAATAACCACCATCAATCCAGAGATAAGATATTCAATCTTGATAAACAGCTGTTTTTTAGCAATTTGCTATCCACTAAAAGTGCAAACTGTGCTTCGAAAAATCCCATGATAATTCATTACTCTGCCAGAGTAAGGTGAAATGCAGGGCAAAGAGTTTGATGAGGACCTATTCATAAAAAGAAAGCTTTTAAATAAAACAGAGATCTAATGCGTATGTGTCCAATCCACTAGTTTTATGTTTTTGTTGCCTTTTTTTTTATTGTTTTAATAAAAAATATAGAAAAATATAAGTTTTGTTACTTGTATACTGTAACTATATTGTATATTTTATATGCAGTACAAGACAATCCCTCTTCACTCAATGTAGCCCAGGCAAGCCAAAAGGTTTGACTTCATGCAGTGTGTCTACTGGGTGGAGGAATTACTAAAAGCACGACAATCTGCAAGAAATACAATTTCCTATTGCTCAGATATAAGCTATTTCTTTTAGGCAATAGTGGCCATGGGATAAAGAATTCAACAACAGCTTTCCAGAAGATATATTCTCTTTGATTTGAGACTACCGATTGGAAGCGCTCTCTGTAATGAGATTTTAAACTGTATCAATCTATTGGGTGAGAACTGAAAATCAGGTCAAAAACAATTCAGCTTGTCAGTTTCGTGTTTGAAATTTGCACTATAGGCACAGCAACAAGGGAGGCTGGACCTTGGCAGGCAATTTGAAACAGGAGCTGTTTAACAGTAACTGGAGGTCTTCGATAGATGTAAAGAGAGAATTGTGAAGGAAAGCCATATATTTCTACAACATTAGCTTGAATCTAATAGCTGCAGAATAGGGGGTGCAGCCCATACTACATCTCTTTGCATCCAGAAGCACTTCAGATCCTTACAGGAAAAGACCCTGAACCTGTAGCATGTGTGTATCCACATTGTTGGATATTCGCTTGTACAATTTATCACAGAAGAAAACACCTTGAAAAAGGATTGCTACAAGTAAGGGTAAGAAATAAAAGACAGGCAGATTGAGGACATATTTTGATATTTTGACATGTTGGAAGAAAGCCAGGGAGAGCAGACACCTGAAGATCATCACAGTGATGTAACAGCAAACATTCTCCGGGCATCCCTATCCAATAGCTGGTGAAGTCACCCGCAGCCATTAGTGTCAGTGGAGGCTGGATAAGGTCCCAGATGCTTACTATTTCCGGTGTACTCAGAAGTGTACTTCTGATGTCTTAAGTATATTTCTCAATGTACTTCTTTATGCTGAGCTCAGGAACTGAACTAAGCACAGGATCACTCTAACACTGCTCTGGAATGCTTCCTGTCCCCTCAGTATCTGACAATGCAAAACTGCCTATGAATTGGGTTGAATGATTTGAAAAAACTGGGGGTAAAAGGGTGCTGAAAATAAGCAGAGAAAGAAAACCTGTTTAACATTTCATAAACAATCTGATTTTTCTAACAGAAAGGAGCATCACCATCTATATTAAATAGAATCTGTTTTGTACTTTGTGACTTTATTTCGTATTCATTCATAGGTTACAAAATACTGCGTTTTTTTCTGTCTGGGCATTATTATCAAGTAACTGTGTACAATGTACTATTCGCGTGACATACCTTGTTTGCAGTAGGTGCCAGTTGTTCCCAGAGGACAGTGACACGTGTAGCCATTAGGCAGTGGCACGCAGGTACTGCCTTGCTTACATAGATGTGGAGGGTCATGCTCTGGATCACATACTGACACCATTTCTGTGCAAAATGCACCTTTCCATCCAGTGAGGCAGTCACAGCTATGGTGGATAAGTGAAAGGGAAAAATGCAAAATCATTATCAAAATAAATCAACATTTCAGTAGCAAAGTAATGAAGATTTTCAAGTCTTGAATGCCTATATTTAATCACCTGATCCAGAACAGCTAACAGAATAGTACAGTAACAAAGTTTCTCATTTACTTTTTTGATATGTCTATTTTATTGCAAAAAAATAGATTTAATAAAAAACACATTATTCTTAATATTTGAATTATAGGCTCAGTATCCACAATAAAGAAGAAACAACAAAGCTTGTGGATTTTCTCTGTGTGATTTGCTCTACGAATAACTCAAGAAAGCTATGGCTGCGTAAACTAGGATGAGTAAAAGTGTAACTCTATATAGTGTCAAATGTGGTGTCAAATCAAACAAATCTTATAGCAGTAAGGAAGGGATTCAGGCCTGCAAATTCAGACATCTGTACCTGTGTAGGTGTACTGGAGAGTAGGTGTCTACATTTCAGATTGTTATCTACTCACTGGGGATGAGAGGCTCAATTAATTTACCTAATCAGTTAGGCCAACAGATTCTTGGTAGATGATTAGTGCCAACTAAAGCTTCCCGGGGTATCCCATCTGGCCTCCAACTACTGTTCCAGAAGGACATTGATCTCTCCAAGGGCCTGTGTCATGTTTGTTAACATCATAAATATATCTTGAATACTGCAGTGCATCTCAAATTCATACAGGCTTGTATTGGGCACATCAGGCCAGTCCAAGCTACTGAAGAGTGGATGTATTTCTTAAGTTTCTTGTGTACTGAAACTGAAATATGCTGAGCAATGGAGGGGATCTCTTAACAAAAGTGGCTTTAAACTAAGGCACTCGAAAACTAGAATATTGATGAAATACAGTTTATCTTCATGCTATAAGGCAAACATGGAGTATGAAGAAATTAAGATTGAAACAAAATAAACTTTATTTAAGCAAGGAGTACAATGGAATGCTGCAAAAGTACCCTATTAAATATGCCAAATTCGATTTTATTGATATAAAACATAATAATGAGAAATATCTTTTTTCTTACAAACTATAAAAGTATGTGCTTTCCTCGAAAATTGTTTTGTCTGTGCATTGAAATTTGTTTCTAATGAAATCCAACCTAATAATAAAATGACAACAGCTTATTTTATGGGGTATCCCTGTACGTTATAAGAGATACAATTTAATTTCCTGAGCCTAGGTTGCTAGTGCTATTGGAAATACTGAGAAATCCACAAGTGCCCTCAGAGATATGACAGAAGACTTATGCAAATCCTAAGATGCAGATGAAACAGAAATGGCCTGCCCAAGGGTACCTGAAGTGCCATTACAGGCTGACATTCAGGAAACTGAACTCTACCCATATGTGTGATGTTCTGTTCAAAGTATAAAGATGTACTTTTTCTCTCACTTCAGGAACAAGCAACAGCCATAACACTTCAGAGACAATCTTTTCAGATGTATGAGGGGTGCTCCGAAAGTAATGTCTCCTATTTTATTATGTTGACCCACAGAGGTGGGTTTTGGTGGTATGGCAGTAGAGGTTGAACCTTCCCACCAACATTCCATTGCATTTTGTTGCCATGCGGCAGATGGCATCAGAGATGCAGTCTGACAAAATGGTGTCTGACATGGAAATACGGATGAAGCAAAGGTGTGGAACTGAATTCCTCCATGTGGAATCCACCCATTGACATTCATCAATGCTTGCTGAACATTTATGGAGACCAAACAGTGGATGTGAGCACAGTGAGGAAGTGAATGGTGCCTTTCAGCAGCGGTGACAGTGGGTCACCTCTGCTGGTGCAGATTTTTACAAGTGTCACATGTAGGCTGTTTTTCACCACTGGTGAAAATGCATAGCTAGTGGTGGTGACTGTGTTGAAAAATAATGTTTTGTAGCTTAGAATTTGCTCTATCAGATAGTGTTATTGTGCTCTTTATATCTGTTGTAGTTTCCATCAAAATAAATAGGAGGCATTTCTTTTGGAGTTACCTACATAATTTTCTGTTGTGTATGATTTTGTGCCATAAGTGAAATAATGGTGGATATTATTGTTTCTTGAACATAAAATTCTTCATTTTATTATTCAAAAATTTCCTCTTTAATATTTTAAACACAGTAGCTCTGCTCAGTTGCTGGCGCGAACGTGAAGTTTAATACTGTACATTGCTGCTTCTATTTAAATCAAAGCATTATCTCTGCAGAAATGGAATCAACAGCTTAATAACGCTGCACACTTTCTGGCAGGGTGGTGGAAAGAAGACATAGAAATAGCTCAAAGCAGTAAGACAAACTTCTTCAGAAATCTCATTTCAGAAGAAAAAAAATATTTGAACACAAATCCAATTCCCTCAAGGACTCTGTAGAGGAACACAGAAGATTTCAAAACAGAGAGAAGTTCCTCTGAGGAAAGCAAGACAGTATTGACAGCTGCTATACACCATTAAAAATCATATGCATGCTACATCCATATCTTTTCGGCATTTCTTAAAAAAATGATTTATTTTTAAATTTTATTTTATTTTTATTATTTATTTATTTGTTTATTTTGTGAGAGAAGAAAGTAGCTATTACTGATACGTATGTGCATGTTTACATATTGTCTGTGTCAACATAGCTGCCCTGAAATATGATGGCAGGAGCATAATTCAGTAGGAGGTCACTGCAGACTAAAAACAGACATTACATTTTAAGTACTGAAAGGCTGAAATGGAGCCTTCTCCAGGCTGAACAAGCTCAGCTCTCTCAGCCTTGATTGTAATGTGAGATAAAAATTCTTTTTTATCTCCTATCTTATTGGAAAGGAAGAAATTCCTTTAACAGTTTTCTTCCTAACAAGACGATAGGTTTCTGGAGACTTCTGTTATCAAAAAACTAAGTTACCATAGTTATTAAGTTCAGCAATCAGTCCGTGCTGTAGCCTAGAAAAAAGTTTTTTATACTTACTAAACAGTGGAGCCACTTTCCATGCACTTCCCACCATTTCTGCATTTTATTAAATGGCATGGGGAACCTTTACATTGTCCAACACTACGACCAGAATTGGGGTGACCTTCTGGAGTGCCTGGTGATTTAAACTCCTGATTCATGTTGGTGCGAACTTGAACATCAAAAATGCAACCTTTGGGGTAGAAAGGAGAAAGAAGGGGAGTTTAAAATAGATACAGGAAGACAAAATAAACCAAACAACAGGACACTGTAATCTGTCACTGGATGCGTTCCACCAGAATGTCTTCAATTGATGGGCTATCATACCATCTCCAAGAGCTGAAGTTATGCTGGCTACTTTCTGTCCAGGTACCTGGATGAAGGATTGTAAGATCCTTCACTAATGACATGTAAAACGACAGAAGTCATTTCTCAAGAAGCAGACTGATAAGTCAGAGACTAATGAATGATGTGGATGTAACTTGGCATTAACATACACAAGCTTTTAAAGGAATGCATCTACATCAGATAAAAGTGGTCTTAAAAGAAAAGTAAGACAGAGGCCAGTAAGTCTGTTTAATGCAAAATGTGTAGGAATACAGAGAGCACTGACTAACAACAAAGGCAAAGAATGTGGACTTGAATTTCTTTATAGCGAAAAGGACCCCTTTAGGGAGGTGAATGCTTCTATCTGTGTAACATACAGATCATATGACCAAAACACTTTACAGGATGTGTACACTTGTCCTCTTGGCACTTTCAGAAAATGATTCAAAAATTTAATCTACAGTAGTTGGGTAAGCAGTGCCAGGACATGTTCCTTGGTCCTGTGGGCAAATGACCTGGTGTAGCCACAACTGTAACACCGAACATTTACTAGCTTCCAGAACAGTATGGCTACAGCCAGACTCCTGATGGATCCCTTAATTATGTTGTAATTAAATACACCTAATAATTATTATGAAAAAATGGAGGTTGTCACAGACCTCCATGCTAGAGGCCATTCTAAGAATTAATCTGTAGAAATGACTGAGTGTCAAGGACTAGATCCGTAAACTGACATTCTTTTAATTTGCTAAAAAATTTGTATCCTAAGTTAAAAGAGGAGGCAGAGCTTCAGAATGGAGTCCCTTTGTTCTTAGTGACTGCATGGGATGGTGAGCCTGACAGGTCTAACACTCCACTGGCATTTCTGAATCAATTTTCTGGGTCCGTATGCTTATTTATATACTGCAATGCCAAATATTATGCTATATATTGTATCTTTTTGGATCAAATTCCAAACAACTTCTCAAAATATACCTAGCCAAGTGATTTAGAGCTATATTTAAAGGCAGCCTTAAGCACTTTCAAAATGTCATTCAGATCTATACATTTATACCCTTTAAAACTAAAAACCAGATTTTAACCTACTTTGCAGTGGGTTTAAACAGTACAATAAGGTATTTGGAAATACACATACCTTTCTATCCCTGATTGATACAATTATCTGAGATATCAATTGCTCAAAATCATAAGAATAGTAGTTTTTCAGCAGTGCATGCAAGAGGCTCTCTGTTTAATATTAAAAGTGAGAAAAAGATATGATATGAAGACTGCAAATAATCAAACATTTTTTTAAATTCACTTAATACAAGTTTTTTCATAATTTACTGAAATTACTTAAGAAACAAACTTGCACATGAAAGACAAATGAATGTCTAATTCCAGGGTTTTTTTTTCAGTTTTTAATAGATAACAAGAGCTTTTTCTATTGTCTATTTCACAGTCAGGGACTCCACTCATTATTGCCTACACAAATCTTGTGAGAATACTGGAAAATGATCACTGCTTTGTGCCTCAGTATTTATTGATATAATTCTGATCTTGTTAAGAATGTTGGAACATTTATCAAGATGATTGACTTGCAATTACTTTATGTATAATTTTGGGATTTCTCCCTTTGCCCATATTACCTTTATGCAAAGAAGTAATAGAGAAAAGCACTTTTCACATTCCACTGACACAAACATTTGCTGACTTCTAATATATCAGTAGGATAAGAAGTGTGATTTTCATCATCTATAAAAGTCTTGTTTCCAGAAAAGCTTTACAAAGTCTACAATACTGTTCATTGGGCCTAGCTTTATGTAATAGGCCATTTTCTTACACAGCAATATTGTTTGAATTTATTTACTGATGAACAACATTTTCAAAGTTGGATTTATAAACATTTGACATAATGACACATTGCATACATGATCTGTAAGGCACAAATTGCAGGATCTGTGGCTTTTCAGTCCCTCAGGGAATTATTAAGTAAGGCAGATCAGCAGCAGCTATGAAAAACAACTGCATCTACTTTAGATATCTAAATATTGAAATATATATTTAATTTAGCTTTACTTCTGTTTTTCTTTCCCCTTCACTTTTGGAAAACTTACCATTAGCTTATTAGAGTATTCTGTGGAAGGTGTATGATTTTTTTTTATATAATCATAACTCATTTTGAACAAAATATAGTAAGATAACTATTTAACAACAGTTAGAACAACATCAGAATAGGAAGCTTTCTCAGACAGGATTTTGTCTTATTACACGCATTATGTAGTTCTGTTTATACCACCATGTAACTAGTAATTTAAAAAACTCACATTAAGCAATTAAAGAAAAACAACCACCTGGTTTAATGTTTATTTGTAATCTTCATATCATATCCCTTCTTTACTTTTAACAGTGTTGGTTTTAGGCCACTACATTCTCAGTAAATCCTAACAAACGTTTAATCTGTTTATCAGTAGCAGATAAAGCATGTTCTGTCCTCACAGGTCTTGCTAGAGTGCTAAGAAAAAGCAGCCCAGAGCTCTGTGTAAACAATGGAAAGCACAGTGAGTACCCAAGAACCGCTAAGGCCATAATGGAAAATAAACTGACATTCATGATGATAACTTGTTTGATTGTACCAGCAGAAAACCTAGGTTAGAAACTGTTCTTGAGCATTTGTAAACAAAGCATATAGTAAGTACTAGAAAGGTTTTTGGCAGAGCTTTATGAATTCAACCGAGTTTTTCATTTAATCATCTTATTTCTTCTTTTAGTCAGTGGGATACAGATGAAGGACTTAGAGCAACAATCTGAGCAAGCACTACACAGCCTTCTGCAGAGGGATCAGCTGATGCACGTGCTTTCTTTCTGACCTGGATTCCCTTTACTCTGCCAGTGCTGGGCCTCTTCTAATGAGGGATTGCCAACTATTCTGAATAATGGAGAGGTTTTCTGTCACAGACAAATTTGCGAGAGGAACTCAAAAGAAGTTTCTGAATTTCTGAGTTGAATTCAGTTTGATCCCAAGGATAAGCATTTGATGCTAGTTAGCTAAAATCAGATGTAGTAAGACAGTGAACTCATGGAGTATATACTACCCTTGTGATTGTAACATTTTGTCTGATGGCTCCTTAGACCACATTTGGAGTTTTCTATCAATAATTTTTTTACTCTAAATTTAACTGATAGCTCTCACCCCAGTCACACAGAGTTCACACAGCAGAGCTCTTCCTTTTTTGGCTCCCCTACTTACAATGCTCTCTGCCACTGTTTTTCATCAGATCTTAAGCGGTGTCTGTTCCTTCTGAGGCTGCCCCAAATAAAGGAACAGAAAAGGTTTCTACTTTAGTATAGTCATAGAAATATAGACATAATTTTGTCTGGTTTTGTCTGGTTTTCTTGTAGTTTATCTTGCACTATCACAAACCCAATGTCACGATGCTCTCCTTGCTAGTTCATGTCTTGCTTTTGCACCTCACAGATTATAGGTTCCTTACCTTCAGATCTTGAAGGAACAGTCATCAAACAGATATAACATCTCTTAAGTCACCCATGCATTAGGATTTAGTGCTCAGACATGATGAAAAACTCTTCCCTTTTTGCCGTATACCATTATGATATAATAATTTGCACGCAAGAACAGACCTAAAACTTGTTCTGCTCTTCTAGTCCACTGTCTATGCTGCACTCTTAGCTTTGATCTCTATTGTCTTCTCATCTTCCTGTTGCATTGATAAAGGAGCAATGGCCAAGTGGAATCTGATTTGAAAAGAGTATAATCTCTACCTTGAAAGCCATTCTTAAATATGGATCCCTTGGGTAGGAGCTCTGGAGTATACTCATGATAGCCTCCTAAATAAAACTGACTGAAGACGTTGAGTCCAACCAGCCTCCCAGGAGAAGTGACAGTTTTATTCCTCTGATCATCCACCTGTCAATGAAACATTTATATTTGTTACAACAGAGTGTTTTACTGTATTTGGGAAATTCTAATGAAGAGAGCCCTCAAAACTTAACAGAGAAGCATAGAACAGTCATTTAAAAAATTTAATATGGGGGTGGGGAGAAGGAAAGGAACACTATGATCTAAAAGTCTACCCTTTTGAAATAAATAATTTCTTACCTTCAGCCAGCCTTTCTGGAGATATCTGCCAAGATGGATGACATGAATATTGAGTGTCAGATCAAGTGGCTTACTCATGATTGTTGCTGTGCCAGAACCTAGATTGTAGCTATATACTACTCGGCCATCACGGAGACCCAACACCAAAAAATCATCTCCATTCAGACCTGAAAAGACAAAAATAGAATAGCTACTTACTCCAGGATTCAGAGAATACTGATGCATAAAATATTCTCCAAATTCACTGAAAATACAACAGTTTGCAGTATACCCTTCCTCTCACTTTTGCCAGTCCCAACTTCATTGCTTCACTGCAGACTCCTCTCTCCCCCCAGCACCAAGTGATGCTCTGGGGTGGGAGGCAGCCCTGACTTCTTCTCACAGGGGGCCAAGCTGGGGATCAGCCACAGACCTGAGACCTGAAGCAGGGGATGTGTCCACTATGAGCAGGAGAAATCCAGAGGACTGTTTGACTGTTGTGAGAGGTTCATTATTAAGTGAGACAGTAGACCGAGGGTGACTTTTGGTTTACATGCTTTGTGGGGGTAAGAGGAAGATGTTAGACATCTGTGTGTTAGACATCATTTGGTAATGCTTCACAAAAGGTTAGCCACAACGTTAATTCAAATCAAATATGGGAATTAATGTGAGATGAAAGCTGATTTGGGGACTGTAATCCAGAAATAGTAACACACACACAAAAAGAGAACAAAAAAGATGGCTGGATCCTGGGAATGTAGAATGATCCCATCCTTGTTTTGTGTCTGTGCCAGTGAAGTAAGTGGGGATGACAAGAGGGGGGAGTTAAGGAGGATACTGCAAGAGAATGCTAATTAAGAGAAACGGGATGAAGTGGAGAAAGAAGAAAACAGAATATTAGAAATAATTCCTTTTAGCAAGATTGTAGGCTGTGAAAAATCTCATACTTGTTACAACGAGAGTTTTATTCTTTGATACTTTATATCATCGGAACAATAGCATCTCCTCCCAGTGAAACAAGCAAAGTTCACTTGGTAAGAAATACTTCTTTCTGGCAATGAGAAAGGGGGTTAGTCGATCTCCCAGTCATGTTAACTTAGAAGAAAGTTAATATAACTGCTACAGAGCAATTCACCTAGCACCTCACTGTTTCTCTGTCTTGCTGACAGCTGCTGCGCTGCTGCCCACCCACGATGTGACATGGGGCTGCAGAAATGTGTTGTTACTGGCTGGCAGAGTTCATGTAAAAAAGTAGATGCTGACAATAAAAAGACCTGACAACTACATAATAAGCTCAGAATGCTAGTATTCTGGCTAATAAAAATGACATGGGAAATGTCATAGAAGTAAAACGTGGCACCAGCGGTAGACCTGGATGCAGTCAAAATAGTGTTTGAAAGAGTTCAGTTAGCAGCATCACCCAGTGTTAGTTTGCATTGCAATGGGCTAGTAGTCTGACTTCTGAGTCTGCCACAGAGCGTACAGGAACGTAAGAAACTTAACAGAAAAGAAGACTTGAAAGAACCCCACTAATGTATTAATATAGTAAGTTGAGGATACCCTGTATCTGATTGCTGTGATGTCCTGGAGTTGTTTCATGAGACATACATGCAGCTGCATAAAACCTCTCCAAAACAGTTTTAATAATGTAGTTAGGGACCTCATAACCCTAAAACTGCAAATAATTATTACTCCCCTCTTTCATTTCCCTGAAGTAATTTTCTGACACCACTCAACATAAGCTCAACATAAGTTCCCACAATTTATGGGCCATTATCTGCCAAACTCATGTGATGTTTTGGATATGGTAAAGCATCTACAGTGGCAGTAGAGACTTACATTTATGCACCTAAATCTCCCTCCTACTGTGATGTGTTTACACCGAAGGGCACATCAACAAACCTCCTTCCTACGCTTCAACAATCCTACTTGACAGCTCTAAATACAAAAGTCAGCTCATATTCAAATTGCATAAACAAGTATGGTAAAAATAAGTAATATATTTCCTATGATCTATGAACTATCAAGTATTTTCTACTCTGACTGCTGTATGTCTGCATTAACATTTCATTTATATTTTTCTCAACTTCTATCAATATTGTGGGTCCTATGTTGGCAGTAATGCTAAAATGGACGAGACACAAGTAGTAATATTTTACCCCATTTCAATGCTGAGGCTATGTCAGCCTGCTACAGTGGGATGCTGTGCAGAGATATGTAAAGCATTGCTAAAATCTTAGTGCAAACATTGTAAGAAGATTTATTTATTATTTTATTATTCAGAACAAGTAGAGCACTTTGCTATGCAGTTTTCAGCACAGCTTAGAGCTACATTGGGTTAACTTGCACTGAGTGACGTCAGGGTTAGGGTCTAGTATTAGTCCAATTCTGACTGCCCCAGGGTTGTATTTCAGTCCTGTGGGCCATGAAAGCACAGCCCCTGTGACAAGAGCAACAATTTATGGCTGATTCTGTGGCAGGTTGTTTGAGGACACAGTAAGAAGAATTGACAGGGTGGCTCTGACATGTTGGATAAATGAACTGATTTTCCAATAAAGTAAGTTTCAGTGTACGAAGATTTGAGTCAGCATCTTTCAAAACTGACCACCAAATCAATGCAATCAATAATGAAATTTATGTTTGTGATTGAAAAAATAATCTTAATCTTGTGATTTCTATGTATTTTGTTCAGAAACCTGCTACATCAAGCATCAGATTGTTTCTAAAATTTAATATTAACAGTTAGTTATACTTCTCCTTTATGGATAAAAACCAAACATTTATACAATCTGATTGCTTACTGTGTGTTTACAAAAAAAAAAACACAAAAAGTATTGAAGAGATTATTTCCTTCCTAATGAAATTATCCTGCTTGTATGATTAATGTTTTAAAGTCTGCAAGATGTAACAATAAGAAAGCTTACCTTGGCCCTTCTGTCCAGTGAAAAATATCAAGTTATCTTGTAAAGCTGAGTCGTGGTTTACCAGCTGAAATTTCAAACGGAATTCATAGTAGAAGGTGATATTTGGGATAGTAGAATAAGCTAGGAATGAAGTATATCCGAAGACATCCGTGCCACTGAAACTAGGCTGGCTAATATTAATAACTGCATTAAAAAAAAATAAATATCAGTGTTAGGGCAAATTCTTTAACATCTATATCTGAAATTTGTATTTAATAGTTTGTTTTAGAACTTAAAACCAAACAGATAACACCAGTAAATTGTTATTCTGTAATATTTTACACACATGGAGACATTGTTTGGCTTTTCCTCTAATTTTAGGAAAGGCTTCCTTTAAAGCTTAATTATTGGCAACTACTGCCATCTCCTGGTCTGAATATAGCATTGCTAGAAATAAAAGTACACTGCAGTATTTACTGAGAGCTCCGATAGACAAAAGGAAACACATAAATAAATTATCCTGTTAATAGAAAAGTGATCTCCTACACAGAATAAAGAGTGAAACTGAGCAGGAATATACTGAAGAGGTTAAAGAACAGTAATTCAGGTACAGAAGTAATAGTAATATCATGAAATGATGAATTTGCAGCACAACAAATAGGACCTACACGAATCGTATTGTGTAATTGTGAGGAAATAATGTTCCTCATTGTTTGCTATACTATTTGAGTTGCTTGAATACCCAAGAATCAAGTATATAGAAATGTCTAATTTACAGTACTGGCAAGTTATTTAACTTTAAAAAAAAAAAACTATTTAGGTTCAATATGATATAAAAAATTTCCTTTCTGAATGCACTGATCGAGCAAAGAACGTTCAACGCTTATGTTTGAAAAAAATTTTAACAAAGAGGAGAGAATAAAGTGACAAGAAAGAGAATAATGGTTTCATTATCTTTGAATTTTCTGTTATAAGTTAAAATAAATGTTCCTTTCAGCATTCACTGCCAATACATCTTGGATCACAGTTTTGCAATTCATTGTAAAAAACAAGACAAATCAATAGGCTAAAAAGAGGTGAAGACTTTAGGCTACAGAATTACAATCAGATAACTCAATTCTTTATGGTAAAATTGACTAACTGTGAGCAGTCATCAGCTCAGTACCAGGCTCCAGGAGGAGCAGCCATATACATTTGGGATGAGCACTAATCAATTCTGAATCAACTCACACATTTGAGAAGGCAGTATTGAAAAGGGAAAGGGAATTGCTGGCAAGAATATTTTCCAGTCTGTCAACATATATAAAAGTCTTCATAAAAAAAGTCTTTTGTCATCATGAAATTCTGCAGCCACCGTTTCTCTTACTGGTTTGCAGTATGGCTGTCAATAAACCAAAGCTCACTCTTGAGCATAGAAATATGGATGAACAGAGTGAAAAATATTTCCTTTGCTGAGTTTGCAAAAAATATTTTAAAATCAGCTGGGCTATTTCTACTCTTACTCATGTTTCTAAAGAGGCAGCAAAAAGAGTAGATGTTCAAGTGACAACATGTGCTCCTGATGGAAGTGACTGGCTTAATGAAGCAAGGCAAATTACAAATGAATTTCTATAATTTCCTATATATTCACAATGATCAATTTTAAATATCAGTTTGCTGGCACAGGACTCTGGCAGGAACCTCTTTCTGTGCACGGCAGGACATGACAAGGTATTAGATAAGTGATTGCTGGCTGACAGGTGAAGGGAGAAGAACTTTCTGCAACAATTCCCCTGTCCTTTGTGCAGAGGCATGGGGAAGACAGGGAGCTACCCAGAGACTGACAGTGGAAATGAGAGATGCCTGCTGTATGGACAAGTAATATACACCAGCATAATTTGGGAAGGAGAGCCGCAATGAAGGAGCTAAGCTGGTATTTAATTTACATGCTAGCTCTACATAAAAACTGTTTTCTTTAACAGTCAACCCACTTTCCTCATCAGAAACTGTGGGAAGTGAAAGGAGGAAAAGGTAAAGGGGGTTTGAACTGCAGTGAGGTGCTGTGCCAAGTGGGAGCTCTAGGGCATAGTGGAAGACCCATGACGTCTGGGAGACCACTGTAGGAGGAGTCAGTGATGTACGTAATGGCTAATTCAGGTGCTCCCCACCAAGAAAAAGTTCTCAGATACTTTATTTGTCTTGTGGGATCAGTGGTATGGTTATGTGGTACCCTTATGGAGCCCATGGGCCCTGTTAGCTCAGCTTATTTCTGTAATCATACAGATGAGTAACTTTTACTTCTAAGTGGAAGGTGAGATTTGATAGAATAAAACCAATTTCATTGCTCAAGGATGAAAGTACAAATCTGAAAAACCAGTAATACAGCAGTGACATTAAATATGTGTGTGTGTGAGTTTGCACAGGTTTGTTTTGTACAACTTTTTTTTATTCCTCCTCAATTTGGAGGAAAAGGAATTAAAGTTTGGCTAATTGTAAATGACCCAGAAAATAAATTCTCTTGAATAGGAAGAAATGCAACTCTGATCAGCATTCCCCAAAGTCTCTTGCTGCTGGCCAGAAGCCTCGTGATGCATTTTTTCATCTGAGGAAATTCGCCTTTGGCATCCACTGTCACCAAACTGCAGAATTTAGTCTGCAGACCTAAACACTCTGAAGGTGACATTGTGTGACAAACATAGCTGCAGAAAACACTTCACTTGCAGGCTGATTTTCACTCCACAGAGTTTGGAGCAAGCGACTGTTCCCACTTCAGCACTTTGAAATGAGTTTTACACATGGGGGAATACATCCTATACATGCTGGACCCTTTGGACTGGCAAAGATTACCATAAACGTTCCTCAGGAATGTTTTTCAATGGATATTTTTGCAGACTGCTGTGAATGCATGCTGGGGACAGTCCTTTTTGGTGTGTCTTCATCAAATATAATGCCACAGTTAGAATTCTGTTTTATCTTGTCACATCTGTACCTTCACACGGTGAAACCAAGACAAGCACAACAGCTCGGTCTAAAAGTCTGCAGTTTACATAATTACTCATTTTGGCAGTGCGCTTTCCTTTGAAATGCTTTTCTTTCTTTTAAATCTACCTCTGTGCTTGCGAAGTGCTTACCCTTGATTCTTGAAGCATAACAAAATATTCTACATGCTATGACCAACAGCTTCCCAGAAGGACCCAGTTTCTGGTGTAATATATAATTATCCACATCAAGGATTGAGAACTCCAGGTATTCATCTCATTGCACAAATGGATGAACCATTTGTGTTTCATGGCTTTTATGAACATTTATTAGGCCATCACAACTCGGCAGTAGTGCAACACTATGGTATTGACAGGTCTTGGAGAACGGG
>WBMW01000220.1:0-19788 GCA_013396635.1 Penelope pileata | reverse complement strand
TCCGTGCGTTAGTGTATAAACATATAAGCCGGGTCCCTGCTGAGGCTGATTTAGCAATTGGAGTTCTCTTGTCCTTCCCTTCAGGTGCTCTCTTCCTGGCCTGGGATTCTGCTCCAGGCCCACGGCAACCATTAGCGTCATTGGCCTCAAAGTGAGATGGATTGAGGATCCCCTCCCCCAGCCACTTTAGTTTAAAGCCCTCCTGACTAGGTTGGAAAGCTTGTTGCTAAAGAGATCCTTCCCCCTCTCTGAAAGTTGGACCCCATCAGCCCCCAGAAGACCAGCTTTCTCAAAGCAAGTTTCATGGTCCAAATAACCAAACCCCTGTCTATGACACCACTCCCTCAACCATTTTTTGATTTTATCAATTCTTTCCTCCCTTTCCCTCCTCTTCCCTTTAACCGGGAGGATTGATTTTTGATTGTTTTGACATATTGATTATGAAAGACCATAATATCATTTTTTGCAATAATAAACATTATGGTTCATTCAGTGCTATTTCCAGTTCTGGCTACTTTGCTAGCAGGTTAGAGGCAGTTTTGGAGAAGCAAGTGATGCTGTCGAGGACAGAAATGAGACTTTTTTACACACAATATAACAATTTCACAAATTTTAAGGTAGATCAGATATTAAATCAGCTTTTTTTTCTTAATCCTTGCATAAGAACTTGTAATATTCTATATATGTACCAGCCTTTAAAAAGGTTGGAAGGAATGTAGCTTATTTTGAAAATTGAGCTGTTATGTGGACAGAAACTGTAAGAACAACTCTTCTCAAATTTGCATAATAAACCTTTTTGACAATGTTGTACAACTCAGAGTGGATCTGCTTTAGTGCCTGAAGCTGTGCTTTGTAAAGTGGTTGGAACTCACTGCAGGAAGTCTAGTTTGTAATACATCCTGAGAATACATCAGTTGCAGAGTCAGTTTCTATATCAAGTGTTGGTTTTGCTGTCAATATCTTTTGAGGAACTAAACTTCTTGCAAATGCACATTTAGCAAAAGCCACAGCATTAGTCACTTAAACTGGAACAGGAAGTTCTCTATACCTAAAAAGAGTGTAGTTTGCCAGTGGTCAAAACCAGTTAATCAAGGAACATTTGTAATATTTGTGTCGCAGAGATTTAGATCCTCTTTAAATACAGATTAACTGTGTATAGTCTGAAAGAAATACACAGCTTCTAGTGAATTGTTGTAAGCCTCAAATAGGTTGTAGAAAGTAAAAACAGTCTTGCCAGTCAGAATGCCTCATCTGCTAAAAATACTTGCATCTTTTAAGTTACAGTGGGTGGGGGGCTGCATTACGGTTATGTGTCTTTCTTTAAAGCATACTACTTTGCTTTATATACTTGGTTATCAGCCTATTATTAAATTAGCTGTTCAAAGTATAAAATCTAAAATTGGCAAAGGTGCTAAAAAAGTGTAGCCTTAAGGATAGAAGAAAGTTCATTCTCACAGTATCTCTTACAGAAATGAATGACTTAACATTTCTATGACAACTTTAAAAGACTGTTTACTTGACAGTGTATAAAAAAAGAATTATGATATTAATCTTTAACCTAGTGTACGTGAGAAACTCAAATATTGCATGTAGTTTTAGCTACATATTTAAATAGCTGATCTGGCACAAGTAGCTGCTGCTTAGAGATTATCTTAAGTTGTACATTATCACTTTTTAGTGTATGTGTTTGTTATCTTTGTGATAGGCAATTGTCTCAATACACAAAAACCTCCTGCTAAACTCAAAATCTTTATCTAGAAGCCACAGAAGAAGTTTCATTGGACAGTCCGGAGAGGGATCCAATACTTTCGCCAGAACCTTCTCCTGCGGTCACTCCTGTAACACCTACCACATTAGTAGCTCCTAGAATGGAATCGAAAAGTGTAACGGCCCCTGCGATTTTTGATAGATCCAGAGACGAGGTATCCAGTAAACTTACAAATTGCAGAAATATCTTGTTTGGGCTTTGAAGGCTGTGGGTTATTTTGTTGTTTTTTTGTTTGTTTTTCTAAACGACAGTTCCTAAATTTAACTTCACAGGACCATCCTTTGGTTAGGGGAGTTTGTTTATATATGTATATGCTTTTTTTTTGGCACTTCAAGTTTGATATGCATTTGACTCTCTTAAAAAGTACCATGAGAATTCACTACCTAGGTAATTGTATTGGAGATCTATAGAGAAGATGTTACACACTGCATTCCTACAGGCTAGTTATTGTAGAATTGTGTGTAGGAGCAAGCCTTGAGCTTGATGCAGGGGAAATGTTAATGATGCATAACTACTCTTACTATCATGTTACAGGTTTTAACTTGGATTTCTGAAGTGGTTGTTAATGAGGAAATGAAGGGAGCAGTTGTTAGCATTATCCCGCGTACTAACAAGCAGCTGAGACTGATCATGCTATTTACATTTGATGTTTCATTCAAAGATAGAGTGTTGGCAAATGCCATTCATTCTACAGTATCCTCTTACGCAACAGTTTCAGGGGTAAATGAGTTTGCAAACAAGACTTAACTGTGACTCAGAAATGCCTGTTCCCCCAGATGCTCCAAGATGGCATTTTATTCTTAATTTGCTCGCCTTCAGCCCTGGCACGCTGTCCTTTCTGCTGTGGTGTTTCCTTAGATCTCTGTTTTATCAAACTTACGTACAATTGCATGAAAAGATAAAGAAATTCTGCATGATTAGAGCCCAGGCTAGTATCAGAAACTCTCTAGCTGTGACTTCTCCCTTCCCAAGCTCTTGTGTTACCAACACCATTTATAACAAGGAGTGAGTATCTGTCCTTTGATTAAAAGATTATAGAAACATGCTAATGAGGGCACTTTCTGAGCTATGGTATCTGCTGAAATTATAGGAGATAAAATAAATATACTTACAAGATATATACTTGATAAAAATTCTGAGGCCAACATGGCCTGAGAAGGGGCTGCCACACTAAAAGCTTTGGCAGGGAGGCTTAAAATTAAGACCAGTGTTAGAAATTGCATTCACATAGTATTGGATGGTAGGTCTGGAAGGGATTTTAGTTATATGAACATACTCACTGTTCCTCCTACTTCACCTATTCCCTTATTCTTGTACCCGTTCATAATATGAATGTATATTAACTGGCTAAATATCATGTATCTTTTTTGTAGATTGAAGAGGAAGCAAATGGAGATTTGTTTGATATAGAAATCAATGTATCAGACCCAGAGAAAGTCGGTAAGTTCCTTCTACCTAGTAAGTCAGACTATTTTACCTGTTAAAGACATTTTAGCTTTATTTCTTATTCAGTTATTTTTTGGCAGCTTTTAGAATCTAAATGGAAAGCTGTGTAATGTGTATTTTGAAACAGAAAGCATGTAGAAGGATTAAAGTAACTTGTTCTAGGATAAGTGTTTTAATTTTCTTACAGGGGATGGCATGAATGCTTATATGGCCTACAGAGTAACAACGAAGGTAACTAGTGCAACAAATATTCACAGATACCTTTATATCATAGCTAAGTAAATGTGTCAGCAAGTCATCACTAAAATTATTGTTATTTTTTTCAAGACATCCATTTCTATGTTTCACCAAAATGAATTCTCTGTTAAAAGAAGATTCAGTGATTTTCTTGGCTTGCACAGCAAGTTAGCAACAAAGTACATGCATGTTGGTTACATTGTGCCTCCAGCTCCAGAAAAAAGTATTGTCGGTAAGTCTAGTTTCTGTGCAGTTGAATGTATGCATGTCATTTAAGTACTGTAGTACCAATTAAATATTTTGGTACCTGTTGTTCTTGTAAAATAAGTACTATCCTGCACAGATATTTCTTCCTTCTTAGATGTTCTAACTATCATATATTCTTCCTATTCTGTATTTTTGAAAAGTTCAGGTTGAGTTGGAAAGATACGTAGTAGCCTCTTCCTAACTCAGGTCAGTGTTGGTAATAAGAAGGACATTTGTCTTAATGCATGGTCTTCTGTTTCTTATCTACTATTCTTTGTTCTGTGTTGCCCCTCAAGAGCTGATTAGTCTATCAAAACAAAGATGTTAAATGAAAGTTTATTTTTAACTTGTGCTGTTATCAGTTGCTCACGATACACAGAGCTTCATGCAGACTTAACCTCTCTAATACTTGAGTCTGTTTCCTTTAGTCATGGTGAATGGTGGAATGCTTAGTTAATTCTTCAAAGTTCTAATTTAAAAAATATTTTTGGATGCCACCGGTCTTAGTGGATGCCTTGAATACGAAGATTTTTGCTCCACCAATCAGTAAGCGTCATTCATGTATTGAAGCCACTTAAGTTTTTTGAGCTGTACGTACTAGAGGATCTGTCAAGATAACTAAATATTTAAAACAAGAAACCTGTGGAAGTCTTGTGCCTTTTCCATTTAAATAAGTTTCTGGACAATAAAGTACTGTTTGATGTGTTGGGAATGGCAGGACTTTTTATTTTTTTCAGTAGTTTAATCTTTATAGCTAACCAAAGCAGCAGCTTTTTGTATAAGTAGAAACATGCAGATTGAGCAGCTCTAGGGAGCAGAAAGCTTAGGAAAAGCATGCTTTTAATTCTTTGGAAAAGAACTTTCAGTCTTTGACTTAAAATTTGATCTGAATTTTTGGTAGTTCTTGAAAGTAGTGTATGACTATTTCTCTGTAACAACTAAGTTTTCTTGTAGTTAAATGAAGATTATAAGGCTTCTTAGCATGTGTAATTCAAGGCAGAATGAGGCTTCTAGTCCTGTCCTTTGGATGATACGACACTTCATGCATTCGTGAGTGTGCTATTATATGGAAATGTAGTATTTGCTTTGCAGTCGAATTCATCTGTAAGACAAAGCTTGGCCTGGATTCAAGGCTCCCCTTGAGTAAAAACTAGAAAAAATACCAATGTACCTTGAAGTCAGCAAAATGGTGGGGCTTACTATAGTGTAAGCGAGCACTGTAAGTGGCTTCAGATTCTTGCTGAGAATATTAGGATACCAATAAGTTGGGAATATTCATGGACTCTGTAGGATGTTTTCAGAAGGGCATGAAAGCCGTGCGTCAAACTTGAACTACCTACCTTTCAGTGAAGGAGTGCTTTTTAGTTCTATCAAAAAATGTGTAGTCCATGGTGTAGTTCTGGAGAAATAAAGGGATTCTGGTTCAAAATGAGGCAAAGAGTTGGTAAAGCAGCTCAAAGATGACAGATGTGTTTACATCACACACATTTATTTTAAAAATCTTAGTATGAAACATTCCACATCCAGTTTTATGTGATGTGTGTTGTATGAAAGTCCTTAGTCTGTTCATTCTATTATACCAGTTGATAATGCCTGGAGTTCTAAGCTCAAAAAAGTGTAATATTTTAAAATTTTATTTATTTTTAATTTATTTGGTGGGGTGTGGGAGGGACCTGCATTTGCGACCTTATCTACAAATTCAAATGGTGAGTTACTGAATATCCTGTGGAACAACAGAATGAAGTTGAGTCATTAGTGAGCTAGAGTTCAGCATTTGTCTGCACTGCCTCACTTACATGCTGTTTTGAAAAATCATGGGTTTTGTTTTTAAGAAAAAATGTTGGGAGAGAAACAGCTTTGGAAACTGATGAACTAACTGGTCGCAGAGTACGTTTTCTGATTTTCAGAGTTTTCTACTCAGAACTTCTAGCTTGAAAATCACGGAAGTAATAGAGCAGAAATACACTACGTGTAGAAATGAGATGTTTGGATTATATCATAACATACCATGCTACGTTTTAGAAAATAAGAGTAATTCTGAATGTTCAGTGTTTCATGATGTTTTTGATAGACCTTGGGTTCCTAAGCCCTCTGAGTGTGGGTCTTTAGCATGAAAAATATTGACATCACTCTCACTGTTTTGAGTTCTTCTGTTGCTGAGGTTGAATATATTTCCCATATGCAAGACATCAAGAAATCCACAGTCCTGTTGTATTTTGCCGGTTATATTCTCCACTCAGTTTGTAGTTGTTTCTGTGCTTCAGAATTTTCAAAGCTGCTGTCTTGTTTCCATTATTTAGTGAAAAACTTCTTAGTTTTGGAACTTAGCCAATATTTTCATTTTTAGTATAGTCTATGAACATGCCAATTAATAAGTTTGTAAACTGAGACTTGTTTTCTTGTTTGCTCTATTAGGGTGTTTATTCTTTTATACATGACTGAGCAGTAAGACTGATCATCATTTAGATTTTCTTCATAAATCCAAATTCAACTATTTTTTTAATAACTTTTTAATCACAATAATATATTACAGGAAATTGCGTATTTCACAGAACTTTTCCTAGAAGACCATGCAGCATGCAGTGTTTGTTCTTTCTGTTGCTGTGTAGTACTTTTCATTGTAATTTTACTTAAATAACCTGAACTTCGATGAGCTTTATCTTTTAGTCATATCAACTGTAGTAATGATTTCTGTATAACAAAATGAAATCAATATGATGCCTTTTTCTTCAAAGGCATGACCAAGGTTAAAGTAGGCAAGGAAGATTCTTCATCAACTGAATTTGTAGAAAAAAGAAGAGCAGCTCTAGAAAGGTAATCTATGTATCTAAAATTTGTTCAGACTCAAAATAACTTTTACCATGCTACATGGACTCTACATCAGGGATCTGAATCATCTGTATTTAACATGGGTTCTGGAGGCTGTATGCAGTTACCAAATTTTTGTGTAGAAATTTGATTAATTCCCATTAATAACTGAGAATGTAGATGTATTCATACAGAGGATAACAGCTACCTCCTTTTAAACTGGTCAATACTTAGATGTGAGATTACGGGGAACCAGAAATCTAAACTTTCTTCATCACCTTGCTTAGGTATTAGCAAAACTTGTGCAGATATATGAGCTTTTTTGTATCATTTTTTTAATATGCTATTGCTGTGATGTGATTGCATCATTTGCGAACAGTATTCCATATAACAGTTTCAGTTGAACTAGAAAATTAACAGAAGTCAAAGCTTTTAGATTGTCTCTGAAACTCCAAAAGCTCAAGAGCTTTATCCATCATCTGTTAGATAATAGTTCTTGTGACATACAGTCTTAAGCAAAAAATATCTCTTTAGAATCCTGTTGCTAGTAACTTTCTATTTACTAATAGAAGAACATCTGAACTGTTACTAAACCTTTAAATACTGATAGGCTGTCCTACCTTACAATTGCCTGTCACTGAAAATTGGTAAATGACTTAACATTTGCTACTTCAAATCGCACTGAGAAATTAATAAAGTATTCTGTCACTCAGTCACTATGTCAGTCACTATGAAACATGCTCTATGTGTTTAAACAACAAGTCTGTTGCTAAAGGAGTGGTGCCATAAGTTATGAAGTCTTGGAGTAATGGCCGGATTGGAGAAACTGGGCTTAGATAACTGTGCAGACATTTCCTCACAACTTTTAAGTCTCTGTCAGTAACAGAGATGACTATTTATGCTTTGTTTTCTCACTTGACCAATAAACTAGGATTAGGACAAGTTTAATTCACAAACTTGTGTACATGCTCTCCGTTTTGTTTTTTCATTTACTTGTTAAAAGAGTTATGCTGGTGTACTAGTTATAGTGGATGTTGAGTGTACCTCCTATTCTGAGGAATGAGCTCACCAGGACATCTGGCAATGTTAGGAAGGCTGCACACTGTTCCATTTGGTTTTTCAGAAAGACTATGAAAATCGTACCTGGCAAGAAGGAACTTCTTCATCATGCCAATTTTAGCTGCCTTTTGCTTCAGAATCTAAAAGTTACCCCCCTGTCAAGGTGTTCAAATGCTGTTTAAAAAACAGTGGTTCTGTTGCTCTTCCCTAAATCTAACGGAAACATATTAATGTGCCTCAGAAAGTCAGACCAAAGAAACCTGATCCAGTGTGCTCTTCCATGAGCCTAGAGCAGTGGGGAAAGTGGGCAGTAAAGCCTTGCTGAGTTAACTAAAATTTATTTTCCAGAATATTAAGTCTAAGTACTGTAAGTCTGCCAGATGTCCTCAAGCAACACTGCCAGTTGTCTCCAGAGAAAATGTTAGTAGCTTCCCTGGGATAAAGAGTTGTTTTGTAGTAGCAGATTTCTAGAGAAAAACCGCTTGCTGATGCTAGCCACGTCAACTTTAACTTCAGAACATTCAAGGAAAAGTTGAGCAATCTAATATATGAAATAGTTTCACTGCAACCCTGAGCTTCTTTAGAAAGGAAAATAAGGATCCAATGACCGTATCTAACAGCAGCTGAAGAAAATACATTATCAATATACTCAGACTTTCAGTTAAGAATCCCATTCCATGGCACGTTCTAGGAGAGTTTCTCAGCAGTTTATGAATGTCATGGGTCAGATCTGGTATTTCACAACTTAAACTCAGGCAAAACTAATCTTTGAAAGAAGTACAAAGTGCTGGTGATGGTGTTCTGTCAGTGCATTTTAATTGGCAATACCCCCTACTTTTTTGATGCGCTGGTGACCTTTGGAAGTGCTACATTTCTATAAAGCACTCCTCTAAACATTAGATACTTTCTGTTAGAGTAACACTGAAGCCATTTGTGACAAACTTGCAGCACTTTTTAGTGGAAGAATACTGTTGAAATTTCGCTCTGCAGCCCATACTTGTTCAGTGAATAGTCTTTAAATTAATCAGAAGTGCAAAAAGTTGAAAAGGGAAGGAAATGCATTAATTTAACTTGTGTGTGGATGAATCTTTCAGAACTTACATGGGTTAAAGGTGTAGTCTAGACAGTAAATAAAGATCTTATGCCTAGAACATAATCAGCTTATTTTTTCAAGACTTCCTTTTATTCTAAAACAAGTGAGTCAGAATTAGCTGTAACAAGAAATCTTTGTACTGCATTATGTAAAAATGCATAAAGCAGTTCTTCTTTTTTTTTTTTTAATCTTTTCTTTTCCTGGCCTAAAATTGACTGTTATTAGAGCAGGAGAATTTATTTAAATTGTATAAGCAAGCTAGGTTAGAAACCAACTACTTTGGTATGTTATGTTACAGTATGCAGCCTGTGTGGCTGCATTTAATCAGAAATTTCAGGTTTTCTAGCAGCCTTAAGGGAGTAGGACTTCACTGAATGTTTAAACTGCTTGGTGATGCTAGCCTGTAACTCTCTGTAGCTCATTGCCTAAGTATATGTTGGAGGAAGGTGACAATGCAGAAATATTGTTTAAAAACTCAGTAGAGAGGCAAAGGATTGAAGGGGCGTGGAGCCTGAACTATCCCCTGACCTTTTATTGGTGATGTTACAAGAGCACTGAAATTCCATTAGATAATGAGGGATGTTGTATGCTGTCTGCATTGTACCAGCTTTTTAGATGAAAACTTTCCAGTGATGTCAGACACATTAAGCCTGTTCTCTTACCTAATATTTTAATTTTTAAAATCATAGGTATCTACAACGAACAGTAAAACACCCGACCTTGTTACAGGATCCAGATTTAAGGCAGTTCTTGGAAAGTTCTGAGGTATTTCTTTTAAGTTCTCCTATTTATTTTCAGATATGGTAGCATACAAAATAATATCTTCCCTTTTTATTGAGATCTAATCTCCAAATTCATATAAAATCAAATTGGATTGTACCCTCCATGTACAGCGATACATGGCACAGAATGGTAGAAGGATACTTAGGTAATGGCATGCATGTGCATCTGATAACACTTTGGCCTGGGTAGATGTTTTATGAATAGAGGACTTCAGTCACCAGTGCTACGAGTCTGGCACCATACACAGAATTAAATGTGGTGTTAGTAATGCCATATATCTCTTTATATGTGTGCAGAGTGTATTTGCTGTAACTCTGAATTGTCTTTGGCCAATGTCAGTATCTTAGTTATGCTTACAGTGGATTTGCCAATGGTACTAACAGACAAAACATCACATATGAAAGGTCTGAGATGGGAGCCCACCTTGTCAGCATATTTAGACTAACTTGAATAATAGTACTAGAATTTGTTAACTTACCCTCTAAATACATAAGCAAATGCACAGTTCTCTCAATACTCATGAGGTAGGCTTTGAAATCTGTCCTGTACTGATAGGCAAAAATACAACCTTTCATGAATAATATACAGTGCAAGTCTTGCATTATGAAGTGTTTCACAGAATTTCTTACTTCTAATTCATTGTAAATCTAAGCTCTGCTCTTCCTGTAGTGGCAGTTTATTCTCTGTTGCATATAGGTGGCTAGTTAGGACCTTTGGCTAGTTCATAATAACTTTGGACAAGTCGGTTGATTGTTCCATTTAAATGTAAAGATGTAGAAGAAAAGTAAATAGTCTATATTTTTAAGTTTTCCTCTGAGAATGTAAAAGTAGTAAATTTGAGAAATTAGATTCCGCTATATTGAAACACATAGGACTAAAGAAAACACTATATCCTTTTCTTTCCCCCTTGTGCCCAGTTAAACCTCCATCCTTTTAACCAGTCTGTTTGCCCTTATTTGTCATTCAATTCCAGCTGCCAAGAGCGGTTAACACCCAAGCTCTGAGTGGAGCAGGAATATTGAGGATGGTGAACAAGGCTGCCGACGCTGTCAACAAAATGACAATCAAGATGAATGAATCAGATGCAGTAAGAGCTGAATTTTCGACTTGAATAATGAGACGAATTAATGAGGCTCAACAATTGCATTTTAAGGCTGTAAAAGTAGAAAATGGGTTATTAATTTGCTTATTGGCTTGGATTCTCAGCTGTATCAGTTGACCACCCTGGCAGTACATGGATAATTTGCTTCTTTAAAACAAGAAATGTTGTTGGTAATCTAATTTGTAATGCTTGACTCTTTCATCTTTTGTCAGTGGTTTGAAGAAAAACAGCAGCAATTTGAGAATCTGGATCAGCAACTTAGAAAACTTCATGCCAGTGTTGAAGCGTTAGTCTGCCACAGAAAAGGTAATTTCTCTTTTATATGACTGCATATGACTCAAGCTTAGGAAATGGTGATGAAATGAGAACTTATGTCAGAGCTCTTAATTATTAAGTAGAGTTAGACAGTAAATTTTAATGCACAAGTCTTGTAATTGTACCTTTCAGTGTAAATTGCTCTAGCAATTATACCTGGTATTAATCTTCATTTTATCCAGAATATCTGTCGTCCCTTCTGTTGAACTTAAAAGTTACTAAATTGATTTAGTATTAATTTTTTCTGGCAGAGATCTAATACCATACCTAGCAAGTGATGCTACTACAGTAGACATCTATAAATGTATCTGTAGATCTCATGGCAACAGTCATTTCCTTCTCAGCAAAAAGTTGCTACGTAAATCCATTTAAGTATCTAATGGTTCAGTATTCCTCTGCTAACTGAGTTTATGCTCTAAAGTAGGAATTTTCTATTCTTTATTTGGTCCACCTTGATACATCATCACGCTACTGTTAAGGTAAACTTTTCTGGAAAGATATTCTTAGAATCTCACCTTGGGGTTTACTTGTGTTAAAGAGAAGCAATGCCTCCAAGTTTGTTTTAATCACCTGTGCAGCTGTTTTGTCATACTGCTTTCCATGAGATAAAAACAAAAAAACAATGACAAAACCACTTTGATTTTAGTGCAAGTAAAACCATAAATATGCCTTTTGATGCTGCTCCGTTATGTCAAAAATTTGGGTTACATTTCAACTCTGTACTTTCGAAAGTACACTAAGCTGCTTCTTCTTCATATTACCACGAATTATCTATAGTTAAAAAAAAAAAAAAAAGAAATCTCTGGCCAGATGTCCTCAAGCTTAAATAGTATTTTAAGAAGTAGTGAAAATAGAAAATGGAAATGTTTATTTGCTTCTGATTTGACATCTACTCATAGATTTGAGGAAGTATTTAATTTTTTTATAAAGAGATGTAATTAAATTTGAGTATTAAATATCTGAAGATGTTTTTTTTTTCTATAAACATTTCTGATGTTCTGATGATTCTGCAAGCATCAGAGTTGCAAACAAGCTTGTCTTTCCAGTCCTTTGGTAATTTGGATTAAAATAAACGTTCAAATGTCCTTCACAGCAGTTAACTTTGTACAGGATGACTTGTATGGGATTTGATGAGACAATTAGTGAATCACAGAATCACACACGCAATTGCCTTAGTACTTGTTAATGAATAAGCTCAAAACATGAGTTTCATAAATTCCAGCCAGCTATGCTAGTATGTGTTGGGTTGTTTTTTTTCCCCTGAGATGTGTTAGAACAGCAATATGTTACATTATGCACAATTAAAGCAACTTCAGTCAATAGAACAGTCCAATAAAAATAAATTCCACTTGTGGTGTTCTTGTGAAATACATAGGTGTTTCCCACTCTCAACTGTGAATGGTGCTGTAGATGAGTTAAAGTTGAAGTTGCTCTGCAGGTGCCTTGGCTTTTGTTCTAAAGGCTTGGATATTTTCTGAACTAGGCATTTTGATAGCAATGAGTTTTGCCATGTCTCTTGAAAGACAGAGTAATGACATTAGCAGGCTCAGCAAAACATTTACAAATGCAGAATTGTTTGTGCACTGTGTTCTCCTAAATGTGGTTTCATTATGATTGCCTTGTGTATTCTGTCATGAACTGCAACTTAAATTTTTCATTTGCTGAAGTTAGGGTTGCATTATGGCAGAGGTCTCAACTGTTATCTATGCTGCAAAGTAACATAAATCAGCTGCGTTGTACTGACTGTTACTTCTGTATTTCAGAACTTTCAGCCAATACAGCTGCCTTTGCTAAAAGTGCTGCCATGTTAGGTAACTCTGAGGACCACACTGCTCTATCTAGAGCTTTGTCTCAACTTGCAGAAGTTGAGGAGAAGATAGATCAATTGCATCAAGAACAAGCTTTTGCTGATTTCTATGTGTTCTCAGAGCTACTTGGTGATTACATTCGTCTCATTGCTGCAGTTAAAGTGAGTACTGCGAGGAAAAGTACTAATTTTTGTGTTTAAAGTCACACTCCTCAACTTTTAGCTTCAAGGTAAATGAACGTTCATGTGTATTTGCACACTTTTTACACAGCTGAGACTGAACTTTTGCCTTATGCTCCATCTGAGTAAAATGAATGAATCCATCAATAATTCCAATGATAAAAATGGTAATGAATTAATAGGATGTAGAAAAAATGTAAATGGTGAATATCTACTTCAAGCAGTACTAATTGTGCACAGTGTTTGGGCATGCTATATGCTATTAAGCTTAAGCAAGAACATCATTTGGTGGATAGCCAAAAGCCTCTGTAAATATGAAACAATTATAATTTTTGAATCTATATGTCATTAAAGAAACTACTGGGTTTTATTGTCAGTCATACTGTATACTATAATTAGGTTTTGACAGGAGAAGAGGTGTCTCAGAATTGTCTCTGAACTTGCCAAATTGTATCTTTTCCCTTTCTCTCCCCTCCCATTCTCTGTTCCCACCTCTGACACACAGACTTTTGGGTGCTTTGATAGTGTTTTGGTGGAATGAGGAACACAAAAGAGTTTGGGACACTGTCCACTCTGAAGAGGCTACTTGAATACCCTCTGTTATTTGTAGATGGTATTTAGATGTGCAAGCATGCTGTCAAGTGAAATGCAAGTACACATAGTAGACACAGTGAAGTTTCTCTGAGTATAGTTGTTCCAGTTTTTTTCGGGAATACCTTTTCCTACTAGGAATTTAGACACTTCGGACTACTCCAGTTGTTTAATACATTTCTTCATCCTTGTAGGGTGTGTTTGATCACCGAATGAAATGTTGGCAGAAGTGGCAAGATGCTCAGGTCACTTTACAAAAAAAACGTGAAGCTGAAGCAAAGCTCCAGCTTGCCAACAAACCTGATAAGTTGCAGCAAGCCAAAGATGAGATAAAAGAGGTAATGTTGTCAAACGTTACTTTGGAGGTCAGACTTTCTGCTTTGACTCATTCATTCTGCATTAATGCACTACTTTATACCATTTTTATTTAATAATCACTTACTCATTTGCTGCCTTCCATATTTACTGAAATTGTCAACATTTATTTTAAAAATATGCTTAATTGTTACTCGTAAGATCTGTAAGACAGTGGAATACTGTTTCTACAGAGTCTGGGAAATGGGAGGAGGGAAACGTGGACAAGTTGAATTGCATTTAATTTTTAACAAATGACTTGGGTAGGCAGAGGAGCATCTTCACTAAGATGCTAAAATTTCACAAAAAAAACAACTAATGGAGAACTGTTCCCATGTTTTGCTTTATTATGCAGTATATCTACCCATATATATATGTATGTATGTATATATGGTGTGATTTCAGTAAAAATAAGTCTTACATATTGAAGTGTCATAATTTATACACTTTTTCTATCATGCTTCACTAAGGAAATTGAAGAGGTAGGACAACTTAATTATTTAACATTAATGCATTCTAATTATGCACCCATACTCTCCCATTAAGTAATGGGAGAACATTAGATTTCAAACCCTATTATGCAATTATTTTGTTTGGCTTCCTCATTGGTCACTAATCACAAGCTGCTTTGTTATTTCTACACTTCAGTATATTTTGCAGGTGGTGTTGAAGTTTCTCATTAACTTGGCTTTCTTTTTCTTAAAAAAAGGGCCTTGTTTAATGGCAAAACTTAGTGTGAGTCTTATGTGACTACATTCTTTCTGGTTGGTACTCTTGATGTCATTCATCCATCCACAATACAAGTGAGCTCATTCTGTGGCCAAAATTCTTCCTGAGTATTGGAAGTAGTAAGAAATACCCAGTGATCCTTTCTTATTCCCAACATGAGAAGAATTAATGGTGTTGTTCCTGAGGGTTTTCTTTTTTCTATTTATTGGAAGAGTAGAGAAGGTTGTTAGTAAACCCTCAGTTTGAATATGCAGGTAGAATGATTGTTGCCATTGAAATAGATTCAGAGTTGCTAAATTCTGTAGTAATAGTCCTGGCAGAGAAATTGCAAAATGAAAGACTACACAGCTTGAATTTTATCAACTCAGTTGTTTTTTGCAGCAAAAAAAAAAATACAAGAATGGTCCTAGAAACACATATTGAAAAGTGAGTGTTCCTCCTTGTCAGAAACTATAATATATTAGATCATTATTCGGTGATAATTTTTATAAGACCTGGTGTTTGGACATGGCAAAACCAGGATAGGGATCCATATAGAGTCTTGCCCTGAAGTCTCAGGCACCTCTAGTTGCAGTGGTAGAATAGCTGCGTTTCCCTGAAGCACATCCAGTTATGACATAATGCATGGCTTCATAAATGTATATCTGAAAATGAGGAGTTTCTGTGTAAACTAAAAAAAAAAACGAATGTCTAGATATTTATTGGAATAGACAGGTCATGATCATCTCATAAAACAACAATAATTTGACAGTGCTGCCCCAAATGCTTTTGTTGATATACAGGAACATACTGTATTGGAGTATGTTGCTTGCTGGCTGCCTGTGTCTGAGAAGATAATTTACTGTATATATTAGGTTTCCTGATTCAGTTTGTGTGTTGAGACAAACAGATACTGTTGCATGTGAAATACCTGTTAGCCTGCATGTGTCTGCAGTGTCAGGCAGAAGACTTTTTTCACAGAGTATCTGTACAGGTGGTTTAAAATTAACAATATAGTAGGGATGTAAAAGCAGATGCAAAAGAAAGCATACTAGTTACAAGATAATGTGGATGATAATCATAGAATCATAGAATGGTTCAGGTTGGAAGGGACCTTAGAGATCATCTTGTTCCAACCCCCCTGCCATGGGCAAGGACACCTCCCACTAGACCAGGTTGCCCAAAGCCCCATCCAGACTGGCTTTGAATACTTCCAGGGAGGGGGCATCAAGGACTTCTCTGGGCAACCTGTTCCAGTGTCTCACCACCCTCACAGGGAAGAATTTCTTCCTTATATCTAGTCTACATCTACCCTCTTCCAGTTTATAACCATTACCCCTTGTCCTGTCATTATCTATCCTTGTAAAAAGCCCCTCCCCAGCTTTCCTGTAGGCCCCCTTCAGGTACTGGAAGGCTGCTATCAGGTCCCCCCGCAGCCTTCTCTTCTCCAGGCTGAAGAGTCCCAACTCTCTCAGCCTGTCCTCACAGGGGAGGTGCTCCAGCCCTCTGATCATCCTCGTGGCCCTCCTCTGGCCCCGCTCCAACAGCTCCACATCCTTCTTGTGTTGGGGGCCCCAGAACTGGACACAAGACTCCAGGTGAGGTCTCATGAGAGCAGAGTAGAGGGGCAGAATCACCTCCCTCGACCTGCTGGCCACGCTTCTCTTGATGCAGCCCAGGATGCGGTTGGCCTTCTGGGCTGCAAGCGCACACTGCCGGCTCATGTTGAGTTTCTCATCAACACACACCCCCAAGTCCCTCTCCTCAGGGCTACTCTCAAGCCGTTCTCCGCCCAGCCCGTATGTGTGCTTGGGATTGCAAGATAATGATCTCTTACTGTGTGGTTGGATGTCTTTTTGTATAAGGATAGACATAACATAGCATCATGTTGTACTGTTAGGCAAATGCCACAATCCCAATATGTCAAAAACCCCAAGCAACATCACTTTCTCTAAATTTTCCTTTTATGGTCTTCCTACCTGCAATAGCTTTCCTACTTCTCGTGTCTCTTCAGTCACTGCTGAAAGAGAGCATGTGCTTTGATTTGCCTGAGCAACAGGCATTCTAACTGGAAAACCAAAAAATGTAGTATTTAGAGCTTGTTATCTCTAACAGAAAGATAAGCATATACATCACCATAGGCTGAGATGAAGTTTTAATTATTTCTTCTGTGATTAGGAAAGTACAGGAAACTGACTTCTGAGACTCTTCTTCATTGATTCAACAGACAGTTGCAGAAAGCTTGCAGATGTAGATTCCTGTTATAAAAGCAGCATTTGCAAAGAGAATAGCCAATAAAGCTTTAGAGATCATTCTTCTTTGCTAAAGAATCTCTAAAATATTTTATTAAGTATTACTTAGTAACAATACTGAAGTGTTTTTGTCATCTACAAATATTATTATGTTAGGGATACCGTTGTTTAACCTGATGACATCCTATTCTACAAGTTATTACTATAAAATTTGCTGAAAGGACAAACAGGTGCTTTTCAGTCCCAGAATGACTATTGTTAACATCCTAAAAAGTTAAAATACTGATAGACTGAATGGAGAACACAAAGTCTCATCTCTGCATGTCTTTCCTTTGCCAGTGGGAGACAAAAGTTCAGCAAGGGGAAAAAGATTTTGAACAGATCTCCAAAACCATTCGCAAGGAAGTGGGAAGATTTGAGGCACGTATAATTTTGTCCAAGTAAATGATAGTTTTACTTTAGATAATATTGACATTACAAGTAAAATTGGTTAAGAGGTTAATATGCCATAATTTATTTATTAACAGAAGGAACGAGTGAAAGACTTTAAAACTGTTATTATCAAGTACTTAGAGTCATTAGTGCAAACTCAACAGCAGGTAAGATAAATTTTCAGTTTTGTACAAGTTAATATTTAATAATTTACATACTAGGTTAATTAAAAGCAACAAGCTTTAAAGTACTTGCAGTAGTGCTATACTGGAGAGCACAGTGACTGCAGTTTTCCTGCTGCTACCATGCCCCCTTACACAGCTCTAATTGAGGGAAGCAAGGGAGAAGGTCTCTTACAGGCAAGGAGGAGTGGAGGGCTTTGTCTTTTCTCCTTCTGAAACTAAAGTAACACTTGCACTTTCAGATGGGAGTAAATTGCGATAAATATGTGCTTAGACTTACTGAAGAGACTTGAATATTTAAATGCTTATTGCTCTTTCAAAAAGTTTAATATATTACTGAATATTATAGAGCAGTTTTCAGTTACTCAAAAGTAGACCTTGTTCCCAATACTCCATTACTGTAACCCTTCAGCTTTGTTTAATCAAAAACAAGAACAAAAAATTGATATATGTTAGAGGTAAGAATAGTAAATTAACCTTGCAAACACATTCTGTGTAATTGTATTCTGTAGCACTGTGATCAATGTGTAATAATAACTGTTACCATGAGCAGATTTATATATTTATCACATGGTTTTTACTTTCATCATGTAGTAGTATGAATGGATAGTATGAAGCATCTGTGTTCTTACTTCATGTTTACCACAAGAGGACGAAAGTTTATTTGTTTTCTCTTTAAACATTTTGTTCTTAATAGTGATTTTTCTTTTCCCCTTTTCATTTTCTTCAAGCTAATAAAATACTGGGAGGCATTCCTACCTGAAGCCAAAGCCATTGCCTAAAAGAAGAATATTCCAAATGACAAGACGCTCTGGATGTTTCTCCTTGATAAAACTAAATTCCACAGTGAAATCACTTTAAATCATCGAAATAAACCACTGTATATTTTATGAATTAACATGGCTTTTTTTTATAAACCACAGCATTTTATTAACAAGCTGCATGTCCTGACCCTTGTCAAAGTGGACTGTGGCATGATGTTCTGCAATACATTGCTGAATTGAACACTGTTGTGTCTTAATACTTGCACTAAAACGTGCACTGCAAGGCCAGAAAGCTGATATTTTTGTTCTTTATGATACAATGTTCTGTAGTTCGTTTACCTGGTCTTTATGAAACAATTTAATTGCATTGATTAATGTTCACTTAAACATTCCTGTACAAAATCATGTTTTTGTGATTACAATAATAAAGGGATGTACCTTGTGAAACATTAAGCTCTGCCTTTGTGTTTGTTTGATATTTCTTAGAAGTAGTGTGTTTGTAACAATTAGAGTTTATATCAAAGGCCAAAATGACACTTAGTAAAGAATTCTGAAGATAGTATTAAAGATCCACAGACAAGTATTTGTGATAAACTCTTTTCTACTTTTGATTCACTTTGTTACAGGTATTCTTTTCACTTGAAGTTACCACTGCATTAATACTCAGAGTACAAAGACTGACACTTGGTCAACAGACATGTATATAAAATCTCATACAAAGTTTCTGAAGGACTAAGATCACCTTCATGGTCAAGTACTGATGTCCTACTGGACTGGTAAATTACAGCATTCTAAAGCTTGTCTTCTGTGGTCTTAGAGGGAAAAAAAACTTGCAAAAATTCTAGTAATCAGGGATGGAAGAAAAGTCAGTCTTTAAGTGGAGAGTGTAAGATAGTTGTAAGCGCTAGCATTCTACTTGTCTGAGTTTTCCTGAGTAGAAAACACATGTGCAGGAACTGGTCGTATCTTCTGTAAGATACTGGAGCAGTTAAATGTTTTTCTGAAGTGCTCAGCATTAACAGAGGACATGCTACTTTGTCCATGTCATTTTAACAACATAATGAATCACTGTCCTATATTAACAATTTTTAGACAACTGTTAATCATACAACATGTAAGAGAAACTGTTGCTTTCAGCTAATTGTAGGACTGCAGGATAAGCCCATGAATTTGTATTGTTGATAGTCAAGCATAAAGTACCAACCAATACTGTTTCTGAACAGAGTGGAAACTTAAAATCAGCTGTAAAATAAGCTGTAAGAATCCAAGATATGCTTGGATTTATGCAACAAAATTAGTTTAAGCTTCCAAGATTACTGTCTTCCATTTTTTTCTGTATAGAATTCTGCTGACTCAATATTTCTGGGAATTTTCAAGAAAAGTTGTAAAGAATCAAAGTTATCTGAAATCACATCAGGTCTTTAAGTATCGTAAAATGCTGCAATGCTAAAACTTTGAGCTTGTCCCAACCTGTGCATCAGTACTAGTCATTTAGCTTGTAGCTACTCTTTAAAAGCTCAAATATGCAATAAATTTATAGTGAAGAAATTGAACTAAGCATAATTCTACTAAGTGTATACTTTGGCTTGCAGGGTGCTCATGAAAATCAACCAGCAGCTCAACATTAAATTTGATCCAATTATAATCACAGAATCACAGAA
>WBMW01000214.1:0-41394 GCA_013396635.1 Penelope pileata | reverse complement strand
GCCCTCTGAGCTCGGCCAGTCAGCCAGTTCTCAACCCACCTCACCGTCCACTCATCTATCCCACATTTTCTCAGCTTTGCTATCAGGATGTAATGGGAGACAGTGTCAAAAGCCTTGCTGAAATCAAGGTAGATGACATCCACTGCTCTCCCCCCATCTACCCAGCTAGTGATGTTATCATAGAAGGCCACCAGGTTGGTCAGACATGATTTCCCCTTGGTGAATCCATGCTGACTACTCCTGATAACCTTCTTCTCTTCCAATTGCTTAGAGATGGCATCCAGAACAAGCTGTTCCATCACCTTTCCAGGGACAGAGGTGAGGCTGACTGGCCTGTAGTTCCCTGGATCCTCCTTCTTGCCCTACATCTTGACCTACATCTGTGAAGCCATCCATCTGCTACATGGAGTTTCTCAGCATGGCACCACTGCATCCAACAAAGGTGGCAGCAACAAGCCTGCACCAGAAGCACAGCTTTCTCTTGTGAGAATAAGAAACTTATGAATCAGGCTCAGGGAGCATGAGATTTCATGTGTGTAATGCTCAGGAAGAGCTGCATTAAGTCAATTTCTACCTACCTCTGTAGAGTAAGGAGATTATTATTCCAGTTCTTCAGTGGCTGCTGGGCCCAGAGTGCCAGATGATCATGAAGCACCTCAGAGACAGACACAGGCACATGGCATGCTCGATGCCAACAACTGCCCTAGCGAAACACTTCTTGTCACCAGCTGTGTTTCACTGAGCGAGCACAATAAACATGCTGCTCCCAACACGGCTCTCTGATGAGGCAGACGGACTGCGGCTCCAACAGTCTTACCTCAGAGCTTTTAGAAAATCCTGTTCATTACTCACTGTGCACTTCACTGGTTCTGAAGTGAGCGCTTCTTACAAAAAGTGTGATTCAGCAGAACCAGGAATGGTTGAAAGGCCTCCTGGGTTGGGAGAGAAGCCCTTTCTATTACTTCTGTAAAAAGAAGAAAGGTGTTCATTGTCATTTTACATAACAGGGTAAAAGAGAGAGAACTTTTTTAAAAAAAGATCTAGCTGTTGGTGCATGACTCCAGGATTTCCTGGGGTCTTAGTAAGCTTATCATTTCTTCTTTTTTTCATTGTGCATATGTACTTGGTTCCTCCACACTGCTCTGAGTGTTGAAAAGCTGAGAAACAAATCTGGCCACGAAGCAATGGTAGTGCCAGCCCCACAGGAGCTGGGATGGTGAGACTGCAACACTGAAATGCTACAGGATAAAGCTGTGACTTTCATGTGCCAAAAGCTGCAAGCAGATGGAAATACCTACGAGGTGTTTGTACTGGTATTTTGATGAACGCCAATTGTTTGGGAGTAAACCTGGAGTTCTTCCTGTGCTTTTTGTTCATGAGGTAGGGATAGATGAGCTTTGTTTTTCAGACTTAATGGGTAGCCCACCCCAGAACAGCAGGCATAAGAGTGATCCATGGACCAGGATTTTTCTTTTCCGTCTTCATGATGGACGGTCTCTATTTCTGGAGTATTGAGAAGCCTAAGGAAAAGGTTGTGTTTTATAGAAAAACTTGGTGGTGACACCAGTAAATGCCTGAGTGCTGCAGCAGGGGAGGGCATGCTGCAGATGGAGGCAGCTGGACCCTCTCCACAGCTGTGCTGAAGGAGGTTACCTTTCGCAGGCAGCCTGGAAAGCTCCACCAAATGAACACTGGACGAGAGCACTGAGCTTTGAGCATGGCTGCTAGGGGAAAAGCCCCTGAGAAGCAAGAGTGGGAACGCCTCCCATCTCTATGAGTATCTAGGCCTGGCACCACACTATTCAGACAGACTGAAAGCATGTGCTGACTTGGCATTTAGCTGTGTCATCTCAGTTTTAAGCCACAACAATGCAAACACAGGCAAGATTTGGATACTGTTCAGCAATAGCAGGGAATATTGACAAATCAATTAGTGCTCTCATAATAATTAATCAGGACAGCTCAGTGAGGGAAGCATGTCTTGTTTATAGAACACCTGGATGATAATCCAGCATGGATTACCATCCTGAATCCGCAGGACTAACCAAACACAACACATATCTCACAAATCACACCATAAACGTACTTCAGTCAATGTACAGATTTGCCTAAGATTGAGCTCACAGGAATACTGTTTTTTGACATTGCACAATCCTCAATCTTTCTCAAAAGTAATGTAGATCAAGCAGGATGCTAACATTCAAATCCTTGTCAAAAAATGAACACAGAAATACTTTTTTCTTTTCAAAAGGATAAGACCCTGTGATAGCTCTCCTTGAACTTCCTGTATAAACCCCTTACATGCCAGCCTTTTCAGGATGAAGTCTGCGATGCAGCATACAGCTTCCTATTTTGATAGCATCACCGAACAACAAACGCTGCATGCATTTGCTATATTTTTGTTTCTGCTTTCCTGGAACAGTGACCTGCCCTGACTTCCCAGGCTGCAGCATGCCAGCTTTTTAAGGACCTTCAGGCACAGTGTCAAGCTGTCAGACAGAAATATGTTTCAAGAAATATCAGCCACAAAGTCTGATTCTTAACACAAGTGGGAAGGCATGCATTGCATCAGTTTGGGGAGCACTACTACCCTTAAAATTTTTCCTACATCCTTGCTGCCACTGCTTCAAATGAAGATGCATTAGACTGTATTTTTTGCTGCTTCAGATGAGCACATCTGCTCTGAAACTCTGAAGATGCAAAGCTGGAGTGTGCCCTGCTCACCACCTCTAAGCAGTTTTATTCACATTGCATAAGCAAGCCCACCTGTTTTTGCAAGCAATACACAAATGCATGGCTTTCACAAACTTTTCCCACAGCCTCTGCCCAAAAATTACTCATGCAAGCAGACCTGAAGCGCAGGAAGGGCCCTCCAGGAGCTTCAGCCTGCAGTTTTCCAATGAGATTAATGGAAGACTTTGTGCTAAAAGAGAAAATCCCAGAAATGTACTTCTCGTGTACGTGCAGGGGATTCCCCCCTAGCAATCTGAAACCTCACACAAGATTTATTGGGTGAGGTTTTTCAGCAACTGTGCTGTGCAATCCACACTAGGAAATTGAGTGGGTTTCTTACAAGGGAACTCCCCAGAGAATGCAAGGAGGGAAGTGATAAGGGTAGGGAAAGGAGAGAAATCAGCAGCTTGAGGAGATTGCTAGAAGGTGATCAGCAGCAGCTCAAGAGCAACCAGAGAGACAGGAAAACAACTTTGTGCTCTCCAAATAGAGATTTCGATAAAAAGGACTACCTTCAGCCTGCCTGTGCCAGTAAGCAGTGACAAATCGGAGGAAGCAGCCTAGACACAGGCTCCCAGCTGGCCGCATGGCAGAGGTGACACGCTCTGAGCTCACCCCACACTCAGGCCGCAGGGCCCAGCAGCGTGCACACACCCTCTGCAATTGCACGTGGGATCTCCCCGTCCCTGAAACGCAGCCTGGTCCTGTTCCTGCCCTGGAGAGCCTTACCCACAGATCCAATTCACATCACTCCAGCTCAGCAAGTAAGGCTCCTGTTCATGCATAGTTTGCCTTGGCCATGCTCAGTATGCATATAAGAAATGGAGAGCTCATCTGCTGTTTAAAACAACAACTTCCATGGAAAGCTTGTCTCCTAATGAGGCTTCTGTAAGCGCAAAGTACTGCACCCTCCCCTCCGCGTTGAGGAGGACTACTGCTGTTGCTGTTTTCTCTTGGCCACCTTCATGTCTAGAACTGGGGCTGGATAGAAGCCAAGTGGCTGGCCGGTGCCTGGAAGCCACCCTCAGCTCTATCCTGCAGCCCAGAGCTGTGTAGCTCTCTCTGAGGCCGCGCAGCTGTGGCTTTGCTTTGGGGCTGCAGCGATGTCCCACTGCTGCGTGCAGGCTGCACATCTCCCCTGCTATTTCACTAAGATGTTCCAAGGGGTAAAGCTCTTCAGTTCTTTTCTCTGAAGCCACTGTAGTTCTAATAATCAAGATGGTAATTTTGCTGTGAAAGCAGCTACTTGCAGGGCCTGCTTTTCAATTAGAGCAAGGTTCCTCCAACCAAGCAATGACATATTGAGGCAGTGAACTAAACAAAGCTCTGCCTGAGACTCATCAGATGATCATGTGCCACTTGCTATTGTTTCATATTTTCAAGATTTTGCATGAAATTGGACTCAATGATCCTTATGGGACCCCTCCAACTCAGATATTCTGTAATTCCATCATTCTATGAAATGAGTTTCAGGCTATCATGTTTCCTTTTCCCCACATCTGACACAAGACCATACCTAATCAGACCATCTAGCCCAGCACCTTATGTTCAGCAGTCAGTAGGAGATTTCATAGAGAGGAGAAAAAGGACAGGACAAGCAGATGGCAACTCTGCCTTACCGCACTCTTTCAGACTCCAGCCTTATATACCGTGGTCAGCATTACACCAATAGGAAAGGCGTTTCCAGTTTGGGTTTCTGCTTTAAGAAGCATCATCTCCTGCCCTTGACAGCACATTGATACTTTCACAGTGGGGAAGGAATTAAATAATCTCATTTCTTCTAGCTAGGAAAGAAAAGCAGACTTTTTTTTATCTTTTTTTTCCCAAGTATATAACTTGACCAAACAAAAAATAATCCTTTTCCTTACGAACTCCTCATCCCATATCCATACATCCTCACAAATTCTCCAGCTTTTAAGAGTTTCATGATGATAATTTTATGATTTATGTGATGCCATCATAGGATGAAATGCAGAGCTTCCCACAGCCATACAGAAGTGACAGAATAGTGTCTTCTCTGTGACTTCCTAAACAACCCAGCCATGCATTTGTAACTCTGCTTGTGGTTCACCCTGGGTGCAGGCAGAGGCAGATATCCCTTGGGAAGGATAACATCTAATGGCAAGATCATTGAGGATCACAACATGATTGTGCAATGGTGCTAAAATCAGGTTGAATCAGAAACATCAGGCTAGTGGTTGTCATACTTTGCTGCATGATTCTGCAGCTTAAGCCATGACACAAACAGAAACACGTTAAGCAGTACTCAGAGGCTCAGTCACTGCCAAGCCCCACTGTTCTGCACAAGATCTTTCCTTCCCAGGTCAGTCACTAGGCATTAGGTATGTACCCACAGATGTTTGACTGGAGCTTTGGAAACTTCAGAAGTTTGAGACTATGCGCCAATACGAGAATACCTTGTCATTTCTGCAACTAAGAAACTCCCAACATGCTTACTGCAAAGCTGTTGTCTACATAACTTCTTCATGCAAGGCCAGATTTCTGAAAGTTAGGTTTCCTTAGGTGAGAAAATTACAGCAGCAAGGTCTCCAAATTCATAGAAATATAGCTTTACTGATCAAAAGGACAAAAAGCAATCCCAGTTTCAACTACAGCTTGTTGAAGATAATAATCACGGGTTGTCCATAGTCACCTCTCAGGGAACAAAACCAACCTTGTTAAGCCACTCAAATTTGAAATATTTTATCAGATCGGGGAATGTAAAATAAATGTTTCTGGTCAAAGTTGAGAAATGGAAATGAAAGATGAGTGCAGCAGGAAAGAAAGCTGAACTCCTTTTGTTCAATTGTTTGATCAGCTGCACCATCACCCCAGGGTCCCCATGTCACCTGGGAAGAGGACAAGGGACAAGATCACGTCTTGATGTGGTGCTTAGCAAGATAAGCTGAACCATCCAGAAAGAAAGGACAGTTCCCAATACACAATAAAGAGTAAAGCGTAGGGTGAAGAGGTATCAGCTTTGCACTGAACTCTCCCCAGTCACCCCAGGGCCCTGCCCAGCTCCAGCGGCTGCTCCCACAGCAGCACTTTGTCCCGGCAGAGCCGGGTGCTGGAAAGCACCACCACAGTACGCCTGGCAGAGAAATAGCCCTTAACTAGGAACAGACAGCGCATACTTTAGAAAGCAGAAAAAATAGAAATGGACTGGCCACAGAAACTCCGAGTAGTAAGAGGACAAGATGGTTAATAGCTTTCCATTGCACCTCTCAAATTCTAGTTCTCAAAACTGGAACGTGCTGTTTGGTTGGTACAAAAGACCAGGAAAAAGAGACACTCACTCTTCTTAAAGATCACAAACACCACCATTGATGGACATGTCCTGCCTTCTCTCCTTTGCATTTCTTCTGTTTACACTGTTCTCGGGGATTTTCCTCCTTGAGAACAGTGTACGAGGATATTGCACACCTCAGGGGTGAATGCATTAACTTGCCCTCTGTTAGGGGCTGGATTCAAAGCCCAAGTCTGTCTCAAAGAAAGTAAGCGTGGGCATCCCATCCTGTTCACTAGCAGCCAGCAGTAAAGGAACCCACAGCTGCACTGCAGCAGAAATCCCTGCCCAAATGAGTCCTAAAAATGGAAAAGCAAGTGTGGGAGCTTTGAAAGTATTTCAGTCCTGAGCAGTGCACAGGCAGTTCAGGCACTGTGCGTGATGCACACAGCAGTCCATTAGGTGTTCTGCCCAGGATTAAAAGCAAAGTGCTGTGCAGTAAGGACAATGGATTGAGCGAGGGGAAGAACTGGTGCTGGTGCTGCCACTTTGTGGTTCCAAACAGCATTTATTGCTCAGTGCATCAATTGAGCTTGCACAGCCTCCAGACTCTCACATCCAGCCTGAGTCATGACACTCTGCTCGGAAATGGCAGAAAAAGAAAGAACTGATAGCAAACGAAAGTGAAAACTTCATCACAAGTGAGGAGTCACAAAGCCTGGACTGTCATGGCAGCAAATGCCAACCCATCAAGTTCCCTAAGAATATATTCCATGTAGCAGCACCAAGGAACATTTCAGGAAGGTTTTCCTTTTTGGCAAAAGCATGCTAGCACAAGAATTATTTTTTCCTTGTTTTCCTCCTTTGCTGTGTTTCCTGTACAGCACTGAGTATACTATGAGCACTTCCTGAAGAAGACATACCTAACCACAGTACCATTAACACCAGACAAAGTTACCTGACAGCACTGATGGAAGGTGCTGACTGCTGGTGCAGAGTGCACAGAACTCAGCTTTGATAGAATCACAGAATCCTTAGAATTGGAAGGGACCTTTAAAGTTCATCTAGTCCAACTCCACTGCAATGTATAGGGCCACCTACAGCTGGATCAGGTTGCTCAGAGCTTGGTCCAGCCTGACCTTGAACGTCTCCAGGGACGAGGCTTCCACCACCTCTCTGGGCAACCTGTGCCAGTGCTTCACTACCCTTACTGTAAAAAACTTTTTCCTTAAATCTAACCTAAATTTCCTCTCTTTCAGTTTAAAGCCGTTCCCCCTTGTCCTATCCCCACAGACCCTGCTAAAAAGTCTGTCCCCCTCTTTCTTATAGCTCCCCTTTAGATATTGAAAGGCAATAAATAGAAAAGCTTTACTGCCTTCTCAAGTTCAGTGGGAGAAACCCCAAACATTCAGCTTGGATGGCTGCTAGCTGAGGCTTCGGCAGTCTCCACGAGCAGATCCTGCACTGTGCACAGATCGCAACACCTACAGCTCATGTAGGTGTACAGCACGTTTACATCAACCACACAGGTGAGAACATGTGAAATGTACAGCCTGGGGACAGGAAGGACACAGATTTCGTTTCTGGAAGTGCTTAAATTATTGCACAGGACAGCAGATGCAGGCAGGGCTGTGACGGCAGCTCCCTGCGGCTCTGTCCCGCAGCAGCAGCGCAGTGCAGGCAGCCCTGGTGGCAGCAGATGGAGCCCGGCCACAGGCTGCTCCCGGGCGGTGCTGGTAGCTGGCTGCTGGTGGGCAGAAGCTGAGAACTCAGTTTTCTGCCACAGTAATTAATTGTTCCAGAATTGCACAGTACAGAAAAAAAAAACCTTGCCCCCTCACCCTCAGATTTTAAAGCATCATTCATAACCTTTCCAAAACTCCTTTCCTGGATACTCTGATGAAAACCAGAGAAATAGGCACGGAGCACAGTTTCCACAGATACGTGGCTCCCCGCTAGGTGTAGACAGCCAAAGCCATGCCAGACCTCTCACTCCCCTGTTCAGCTGTTTTGCAAGGACTCCAGCCCAGCAGTTCAGATGTACAAGGTTCAGGCTGCGTGGCCAAGCAACTCCCACCATCATGGCATCCACTCAGAACCTACAGGAGCGGAATCTGACCCTGTGGAGAACCTGCCAGGCCAAGCATGGTGCCTGCTGCGTTCCCCTCCAGAGGGATCTCCTCACCCCTACCTGAGCTGCCCAGCATGAAACAAACCCCAGCAGTTCCCATGGAAAGGAGCGGTGCCTCTCACATACAGCTCAGAGCAAGGCTGACCCTTCTTCCCTACAGCCAACTGAGAGCAGGCTAGGCTTCCTGGCATGGCAGAGGGCACAGAAGAGGGCTTGGCAGGAGGGAACAGCTCTGGAGCAGATCTGCACAAGCCACAAGTGCTCCTTGCTCAAACATTCAGCTTCAGGTGAAGTGCATTGAAGGGGAAATTCAACACAGGGGAATAATCCCCTGAAGTGCAGTGTAAATCAAAATATGGCATGTAAGAACACACAAGATTACACAACAGTGCTCCAGAACACATTTCCTCCATTTCTCTGATGGATTGGGTTATCTGTGGGTCACCCGCAGCCCTGAATTCTCTATTACACAGTCCTTAGGCTCCAGAAATGTCTCTGCAGAAGGAATATTTTCTCTATTTTTAGAGAAAAATCCCAAACAAAAACAGCCAAATGCAGCTGTGCCCTTTCCTTGCCCCAGGTCCATGGTGCAGCAGCTGTGGGTGGCAGGAATCAGCTGAAAGGAAGAGGAGTCCGGCCTCAGGCATCCTGCAGGAGCCAGGAGCTTCGAGACAAACCACGCGGTCACAGCCAGGGAACTCCTCTGCAGCCACAGCTCAGCACCACTTCCATCACTCTGATTTTTTCCCCAGTCTCCCTTTTTCTTGCAAAGGCAACCAAAGCTCACACAAACCTCTCAGTGCTTTTCTCATGAGCCTCCCTCGGAGCCCTGCTGCCCCTTCCACAGGGCAGCCTTGCAGCGGTGCCTCCTCCTCTGGAGCTGAACCAGAGCAGCTCAAGCGCTGCTGCCCGCCCCTTGCTGCTCCCCTGCATGGCCTCCAAACTGTTCTTTTTCCACATCTTCTCTGAATTCTGAGACCAATCCCAGATTTTTAGCCTATTGCCCTCTTTCAAATCAGCTGCCTGATCACCATCATAGTGATAATGACCAATTTGATTGACCGTGACTGGACAGCTGCCATGCTGGACGCTGTTCCGCCGAGGCTTTGGGCAGCACATTCACCTGCTGTGAGGATGGCAGATGGCATTTCCTTGAAGTTCCCCAGCTGGCTTGGCTGTATGGAAGCGCACTGAGAACCAGAAGCACAGCTACGCCAGCGTGTCCGTATTGCACTTGTCCTGCTGTATCCGTTTTCACTATACTTACCAAAGCAAAAAGTCAGTATCTGTTTTTCTTCACAACTGCATGTTTAAAAGAAAAGGCTAAACATAAGCACCTCATAGGATTATATATGGATTCCAGTTTGTCCTTTCTTGAAAGGTGAAACCCTTCCATAACCCTAAAAATATTCAGTTTTCCTACATAAGTCTGCAAAAACTGAAAAGCATAACCAAGACATCCAAGCTGGCATATCAAACTCCAGCACATGTGCACAGGGTCCTCTAAGGACCTATCTCTAAGTCATTTGGATTAGGAGTCATCAATTTAATACACTGTTCTCTGAAGAAGTAACATAGGATCAGAAAGCCACAGGAGGAACCCAACATATTTTTTCAAGAGAACAAAATCCACTGGCAGCATATTGGAGCTTCTCACTTTTGGCACTCACCTAGACATAAAACAATGCAACTGTAGCATCTCAAGAAGAGCCCCTTATCAGCTCTACTTTATTTTAAGCCAGGGGACTTCACATAGATCAAGATGTTTTACTAACACCTGCTATGCGGAAATGGCTAATACCAAGCAGAATGCAAAAGATGCGCTTGATATAAATCTGTGTTTGGCCATGCAGAGAGAAGAGGAAGAAGTTCTAAAAACCAAGCACCTGAAATTATGATCTGCTACTGAAGCATACAGTTCAGAAACATCTGCGTTAGAGATATTCTCTGGAGGCAACAAGTAGCACCCCCTGCTGCTCAGGATGTGGCAGGCTTTTTCACACGCGCGTCATTTTAGTGATTGCCAATAGCCACAACTGACATTATGTTAGACATCTGTGTCTACTGATGCTGCCTGAAGCAGCAAGGCCTGTGCTAAGATTCAGCAAGAACAGAGAGGGCACACTCACTCCAAGTTCTTCTCTGGCATGAGAATATGCAGAGGTGGTGTAGTTCTAGAGTGGCACGATGAGCTGCTCCACAGGCAGCTAGGGAATCCCCTGTGCCAGTTGCCCTCCTTTATGGGAGATTTCAGCTTCCCAGATGTCTACTGGGAGTACCATACTGCTGTCACAAGCAAGTCTGGGAAAAAAAAAAGCATTTTGAAGATAATTTATGTACTGAGTGAACCAACCAAGAAACTGCCCACCTGGATCTGTTTTTTGAGAGCAGGCAAGGCCTTGTGGCAACAGAGATGACAGTAGGTGGCTGTCTTGGACACAGTGAACATCAAATAGCTGAGTTCAAAATGGTTGGTGTAAGGAGAAATAAGGTTCACTGAATTGCCCCCTGGACTTGAAGCTTTCCAGGGAGTTAGTTCGCAGTGTTCCCTGGGCATCATCTCTAGAGAGTTTATGGGTCCGTGATTGTGCCTGTCAACCCCACTGTGCCACAAGTCAGGGTAGGAGAGCGGCCTGGCTGGGCTGGGAGCTCCACCAGCGGTGTTTCCCAGGGCTCTGCTCTATGGCCAGTTCAGTTCAGTGATTTTATCAGTGATCTGGATGCAGGAGTGGAGTGCATCCCCAGCACACTTGCTGATGACACTGAACTGGGAGGCATTGCTGACTGCCTGGAGGGATGGGAGGCCTTGCAGAGGGAACCAGATACACCAGAGCACTGGGCAACCAGCATGCAGTTCAGCAAAGGCAAATGCTGAGCGCTGATCCCGGGACACAGGACACAACATGGCCTGGGAGATGAGCTCAGCAGGAAGGGAGCTGGGGGTGTGGTGACAGCAGGCTCAGCGTGATCTAGCAGCATGCTCTGGCAGCAGAAGGCAAGCTGCAGCCAGCACAGCACAGCCAGCTCATCACAGGGGTGATTCTCCCACTGGAGTTAGTGCTGGTGCAGCCTCAGCCTGCACAGTGTGTGCTCCATGGTATCTGGGCTCCACGATATAAAAATGATTTTAAAGTACTTAAATGCATCCAGAGGAGAGCAATATGGAAGACCTGTGCTGCAAGGAGAGGCTGAGGGCACCTGGGTTGTTTGGTCTGGAGGAAAGGAGAGGTGACCTCGCTTCTCCCTGCAACTTCCAGAGCAGGGAGGTGCAGACGGAGGTCCTGGGCTCTGCTCCAGGGAACTGACGGCAGGATGAACGTGAACAGCACAAGGCTGTTCAGGCTGGACATCAGGAGAAATTTCTTTACTGTGAGGGTGGTCAGACACTGGCACAGGCTTCCTAGCAAGGGAGCTGATGCTCCACACATGTCAGCGTTCAGGAGGCATTTGGCAATACCATGTTTTAACTTTCAGATAGCCCTGAGGTGGTCAGCAGCTGGACTTGACAATGTTTTTGCTATTCTGTTCTGTTCCAGCTTGCTGTTTGTAAGGGCATTCCCAACATCTTTTCTCCCTTTGGAGTTACCAAGGAGACAGAGCTATTCAAAGAGGGTGAACTCATTTAGTTCATGTTTGCAAGCATAAATCGAAAATCCCTAAGGAGCTAAGTACCAACATCACAGTTTACTTTCTTTGTCAGGGCGACTTCAGCCTCAGGGGAAGACAGGCACCAATAAACAGGCAACAAAGTGGGACAATGTGCACAACCCAGCACAAGGAAACACACAGGTCTGCCTAATTTTATGCAGTTAAGTGCAATTTTCACGTTCTTCCCATAGACTATTGTAGTTTTGAAGTTTTCTTTTGTTAAAAATGGCAAAAATAACTCCCCTGACATCAGCTTAAATTGACAATGTCCACATTGTACAATTTGTAAGTTGTGCAACAAGCCCTAAACATTAAGGAATAATTTTATAATAATGTTATATCTCTGTATCAAAGACTGAGAGTGACTAATAGCAAGATCTGAAGAGGTTCACTTATCCCCAAGGCTGAATTCTTGCTTCAGTGGGGTTTCACAGTACCCTGCTCACAAGAATACAGCCTTGTGTTCTGTTCCCCTCACTTTGGGGGCAAAAAAGATCCCTATTGAAGTAAAAGTCTTATTTCTTCTTTCTTGAAAGCTTCATTTATGAGAATGATTGGAATAGGATGAATACTGTTCTCAGAGAGCAAAGGTTATTCTGCTTCCACAATTAAAGGTTTCTTTCAGGAAAAACAGTGAGACAGAGAAATTTTATTGTCTATGGAAAACTTTTCCGCAGGTATTACCTATGAAAACCTGCAGAAATCTTCTGATCTTAAATGTGATAAATACATGTGTAAGCATAGATAGGAGATCACTTTGATTTCTCAATGCTGTGCACGCATGGATAATAAGAAGAGGGTTTCCACCAAAGACCCCTTTGCCCAACAGCCCCTGCTCTGCATTCCCACATTCCTGGCTCCCATGCCCTGACTGCTCCACAGCCTCGCGCTGCTCCCTGTCCCCAGGGCAGGAGGTGGGACCTGAGGAGTCTGTTTACCTGCAGACTTGTTTCCAAGCACAAGTTATTCCAAAGGGTGAGATGCAATCTGAGGCACCAGATGTACACGGCAACAGTTCATGCTGATATAGAATGTTCAGCATTTGTTAGTTTTTCTGTTGTGTCACAATTAATGCCATAGGTTTTGGTGTGTAATTAGTTTCTAGACTGTTCTGAAATTCAAGCTGAGAATGAACCGAGCATAGAAATGTGGCCTGCTAGCTCCCAACTGCTGAAAATAGTCCCTTCTGAAACTCACATGTAAATTGCCCAAACTGCTCTTTCTTAACATATTTTGGCCAGATTTCTGAGCAGCATATTCATCTCTCCAGAAAGAGCTTTATTGTTTTTTGCATAATGTTAGCCCCTCAAGCCCAAATCTGTGTCCTTCCTGAGAAGCTGACCTGATTGAAAAGAGAGCCCTGTAGAAAGAGGCAGCACCCATTCTTTCTCAATAGGCCAAAACTTGGTAAGGCGGGGGAATTATTTCTGATCGTAAGAAAAGGCAGAATAAATATTCTCTCTCCTCCACAGACAGAGAAAAAGTTTCTTTTCCAAATAATTTGAACCTCTATCCTTGTAAAACTTTCAATACAAAATACCGGAGATGATATCTTCAGTGCAGTAGGGGAAATATTGCCAATAAAAACACTTCCTGCGTGATTCTTCCTGGGGAAGGCAGCTGCGTTGCCTCTGCTGCTGCACAGACATCCCAGCTCACACGACTCTCTGCAAGAAGCAGCGGTGGTGTTTGCCTTGAAACAATGAACTCCCAAAGTCAACAATATGGGGGAAGTTAACTCTTGGAACAGCATAGATGTGTCAAAATGGAAATAAGAGAGAGGAACAAGAGGATGATAATCACATGCTCTGTGAAGGAAAAACAGATTTTGTATATTCTCAAGTGACACCTTACAAGCTGCCAGCCTGGTTCCAGTCTCAGAACCCAGACTTCTGACTGTCTAACTCGTGATTGCATTTCAGCTGCCACATTACTGCCTGTTATTGCCACTGCGCCATGCACACTGCCACAATCCACATGTAGCACCAGCAGGGTTTCAGGTTGCAAGTGCCTGTTTCCTCCTGCCTGTGGGTGGTCTCGGCTTATGTCACAGCTTTCAAGAGCATGGTCCTCATTCCCAGGGCACCAAAAGCACTTGGCACAGCTCATGCAAATGGGATGCAGCGCTGAATGGCTACAGAGAGACCATGCAAAAAATTGTTTTGTCAATCAAGCCTTGCTTATTGCATGAAAGCCTAGTGAGAGAAGATGCTGTGCTAATGGAAGGGTGAAAGAAATCCGTTCAGGAGATACTTTCTGAGATCTTATCAAGACTGCCTTTTTATCAAAAGGTCTATGAGAGAAAAAGTGGAGCTCAGCCCAGTGACAACACATCAGAAAGCAGCTGGTACCTGGTGGCTAGCTGAAAGACCCACCAAAATCAACAAGCCTGCAGAAAAAAGGCGGCAGTAAAGAGGATTTCACCTGCAAAAAGGCTTTGCACAGTAAGAAGGTACAAAAGTCAAGGCAAAACAAAGCATTTCACTGAAGTGCAATCCCAAAGTAGGCACCAGACTGCTACCACTCTGATGCAGCTCTAAATCATGGTACTGGGAGAATTTTCATATAGCTTAATGTGGGACTGAAGTAACTTCAAGAGCTGCCAGGCACTGCTTCACTGATTCAAAAGAGAAAGGCACAGACAGAAAGAGAGATCAAAAGCAAAACTTGAGATAGACTGCCATTCTTGTTTTCTCTGCTTTTTGATACAGAAAGGCAAGAAATGCAGGGATATAAAACTTATATTCTCAGTCTGTAAGAAGTCACCACCTTCGATTTACATTAAAAAAAATAGACGTTCATGCAAGTATCACCCAAGTATGGTTGAAACATACAACAGGTGTTGCCAAAGTACAGCTGTAAGAGTACATAAGAGAGTTTTTATGCTTGTGTCTTTCCTTTTCCCATGCATAGAAAATAACAGCATTGTTAGCAACTTCACGGTTGAGAAAATTTTAATTATGAAATCAAGCATTTGTTTCTTAGCACAGACAACAATTTGGCAGGACAAAATCCAGCTTGTCTTAGAAGAAGTTCCAGTGATGCTTTGTTAATGCCTTTCACCTACATACCTTTGTTTTAGATGAATGAAGACCCAGGTTGTACTTTGGCTAATTTTTAAAAGTTAGCATAAGTTAAGCAGTGAGGTTTCTTTCTATGTGCTTCAAACCTAAAGGGGATGAAAAACTCTTATGTACTAAGGTACACAGGTAAACAAGCAAGCAAGCAAGCAAGTGGGCAAAGGTGAGAACTGGGAAAATAAAAGCTATCAGAAAGATTTCACCCCTAATGGCCTTCCAAGTCCAGCTATAAATCAGAACAGATTGCCTGTGGCACCTGCCTCCATAGCTTCCAAAAACAGACTGGAGATTATCTGCATCACAAAACAAGATGTACTTGAGTCTTACCCTCCATAAGAAAAGCTAATCTTTATTAATTAGTCGCCATAGAAACTCTCAGCCATGGGAAAGCTATGAATGGTACATCAAGATCAAATACAAATTACTTCTAGCAAATGCCCTCATCATGATTTGGATAAACAAACAGAAAGGCAAAAGATTTCCTATTTCAAGCAGTATTGGAGAACAAATGCCACGAAGGTTCAAAATGGAAAAAAATAAATGAATTAATTAGGAAAAAAAAAAAGATACTGCAAATTACAATTATTAAAGTTCCTTCAAGCTTTCCGGCAAAGACTTGTGAGGTTAGCCATTGGTGTCTGAATGATGAACAACTGAAACTATCGAACCAGAAACAGAAGCATGAAACATTCCCGAAAGCACGTGTGAAGGGCTGTGTTCTTACCGCCTGCTGCACGCTGCACGTCACAGAGAAGCCAGGTGTGATGGCAGAACACCAAGGACCTAAGCAACAGTTCTACATCATTTCGTCACAGAAAAGAGGACTTCTGGGAGCACATTATTCACGCTGACTTTGGTTTCTGCTCCTCCTTTCAGAACTGTCTGTGTAGAGTACACTTCTCCAGGAGTTCACACCTCACTCCCCAGAGAAGAAATGATGATACACCAACCTGATTTCCCCCAGCACTGCCTCATCGGCAGAACAGAGCCCAACAAAGCAGTGACAGCACAGAGCCTGCAGTGTGCTGCGGAACCTGCCGAGCCGGCAGAATGCGATGGGCAGAGCCTACGAGGTGGAAACAGCTGAGGAAGCAGATCATCTGTTGTTTAATGCAGGGCTGACCTGTCTGTTTGCTGTTGTCTGGGGGGCAAATGAAGGAAAGAAGAGAACATAGATTGGCACAAGACTTTTAGGCTTCCGCTTGGTTCTTGTACATGGTGCTATCAGCTATGTTCTACTGGGAGTACACTCAGAAACTAATACCTCACTAAAAAAATGTGACTGTAGCTGCACACCTCTGCAGCAATAGTCCTCTGCTCTCATACTGCAGCACCACATCACTGGTGGCGCTTCCCACTTCAAGATGTAATTTGGAATGGCCTTTGAACTTTCTTTTGCTGAAATGGTGGATTACAGCAACATAAGATGTATATTATAAACATTATGCATACACTTAACTGATTGTATGTATATATTATATACATATATATAGCAGTTTAAACTGGCTATCTTTGAGAGGAATTTTTAGCGGTAATTTTACAGGTTATTTCCATTTTTGTTCAGGAAGGTTCATGATATTACCTCCTGGATTACTAAATGTTTTATTCCAGATCAGAAAACCATTTCATGAACGAAGGATAATCAAATAGCTTGATTCTTCTGAAGGTGGCCAAAACCGGGGTCAAAATTCAGACCAACTACTGTTCCAACAGGGCAGATGTGCCAGAACAGGAGCTGGCAGCCAGGTGAGAGCACAGGCACAGCAGCAGTGGCTCCCTGCTAGCTTCAGGTTTGCTTGTTTACCCAGACATTGAAGCAGATTCTGCTGTGACATCAGTCCCTGTCTTGCCCCATGTTATTTTGCTGTCAGCAAAAAGCTAGCTGGGGTGTTGTGGCATGGGCTGCAATTCCTGAGTAGCTGTTCCCTCTGACAAATTAATTGTCTTCACTGTAATTGGTGATAGATATTTTAAGCTATCTGCCTCAAAACAGTCTCCTGAAGCTGGGATGAGTCTTTACCATGGGGTGTTACATTAATATTCAATCACCGGGGCATTACGTCACTGAATTTCAGAATAAACAAAAATATATAGGTGTTGATTGAAAGGTTTCACACGCAGTATACATAGCCGTATGAATTTACCGCCATCACCTGTCAGCATGCATTGCAGAAACTGTATGATAATATTATAATTCACAGCAATACAGTGTCTGACGCCAGCTCAAGCACTGCAGTAACCACAGGTACTCTGGAATAATTTAAAAAAACTTCAAAAAGAATCTTTAAGAAAATCATGAAATACAAAGAGCTTGATGCTCACCTGCTGTAAAAAGATCTGTTGAAATTGTATTTAAGACTGAATGGGTGAGATCGCAAACTTGATCAGCGTTTTCTATTCAAAATATTAAGCTCAGCCAGGAGGGAAAACTAGCCTCTGCAAACGAGGCTTACCCAAGGCCCTCTATGACCATGTCACTGATTTTAAAAAGACAATTTTTAGAGAAGCAAAAATGCTGATGAAACTCCAGTGAAGAGGAAAAGCACCTGTCTTGCTTATTTCAGAAAGGTCGTATATATGATGAGGTGGCATTTCACTCAAACATGAACGCTGTCATCAATTTGTCAGCATAGGCACTGAGTCTGTAGCAAGGCTCCCATGGGAGACTTCCAAGAGTAACAGCTTGCTCATTAGCCTCCACCTATTTAGCGTCATTGTAGAAAATTGGCTCATGAGAGGGGAGTTGAGATGCAAAAGTGTTATAGTCAGGAGTCATCATCCATTGCCAGAAAATACATTGCAGGAATTCCCACCTGTAATCTTGGCAAGATCCATCCTCTGAATAACCACATCAATATTTCGCCTTTATTTTTGTTTCTGTGATACGAAAGATGCTGTTTCAGCCGAGAAGCATTTCAGCTGTATGTACAAAATGCCTCCAGAGGCTTCAGCCCCAGATCATTAAAGTGCCTGGAACAAGGCTGTCCAATATAAGGAGTGCTTGTGTGTTGCAAGAAAGTGTTAATTATTTTAATCTTCTTGCATATTGCATTAAGCCACAAAAATGTTGTCATTGACAATTAAACTCATGGAAACTTGTTTTGTCTCCTGGGATATGTATTCAGGCAATAATTCTTCTGGGGTCAAAAGTGGAACCTAAGGCTATGTATAGGTCTTGGTAATTTTTAACTAGTGTGGTTTAATCACGAAGATTTTCATTCTTTGTTTGTATATTGTGTACAGGGTGAAACCCTTTTCTTAAGGAACATTAAGTGCTAAAAGATTGCAATCACATTAATTGAAATTCTGCTTATCCAAGTAGTTAAATGCTCATCTGCATGACCTCGATAATCTTACTGAAAGTTTCTCAGCAGAAAGAGCTGTTCTGGCTGTGCAGGATTCCATCTCTTCACTGCTTCACTTCTTGGCAGCAGAGCCAACCAAGGGACAATTCTGATGACACACCAATCTGTTGACGAGGTACCAATGACCACTCTGCAGGAAATCTTGTTCTGCATATAACCTGAGGTTTGAAAATCTGATAAAGACCGTCAAGACTTTCCTCCCACTTTTGACTCCAAATACCCCATTCCTCATCCTTGGATTTTGCCCTTTCACACGTACTCTCCTAATTTGCCAAGTTTTTACTACTGCTTTTATGGGAACATCTTTAGCATAGGAACAATTTACGTTGTCACATATCAAGGCTAAATTTATAAATAATCCTAGGGGTCAAGAAGTCAAAGTGATCCCACTAAATGTAATTTCAATTAGCACCTTCTCTCAAGCAAATGTCTGAGCAAATGGATTTATTTGTTAACTACTGTCAATGAGCATGTTTTAATTTTACTTGTCATTGTACCCACACTTTAGTGGACATCCTCAACAATGCAAGTCATGCATCATTCTGTCCTGCCATAAAAGTGACAGGCATTGCCATATATTGAGATAATATTAATCGCATGTGTCAATGATTTGAACACAGAATTTGCCTTCACACTCCTTGATTGATAACAGCGCTCTTGTTCTAAAGACCACGATAAGCCTTGCAGCAGTATTTCAGAGGATGTGTGCATGTGTGCACTATCACCCATGTGTGTCTATCAGCCCTGTTAATTTGCATACATAAAGACAGGTTAATCAGGAATTACCTGGCTGCCATTAATTCCAGTTTCCATTACTGTCAAAGACTCATTAACTCTTCAGAGACTCTGTCTTTTAATTATTCAGATACTTTGCATACTTAGCAGTTCTGCCTTTCCCTTTACATATCATTAAGCCCCTCGCAGGCAGAATGCACTCCCTTCCTTCACTCAGAAGCAGAAAGAGTTCATTTGCCACTTTACTTCCTCACTACCATATCTTCACTGACACAACAGCTATGAATGATCCAAACCTCATTTCATTTTTCTGTCCATGGTGTTTTCAGGCTAATTCGTTAATCTCATTTGTAAACTAGCTCTCAGTTTAATCCCTTTGGTTTATTTTCTTCTGATTCAGAAATGTATAGATTCTCATCTGTATAAGTACTCTCATCTGCTATCATGTTCCTTTTGTGGACAAACAGCTGGACACAAGCTAGCAGTTTGTGCCTGTGAAGGCCAACTGCATCCCGGGCTGCACCAGCAGAGGGGTGGCAGCGGGGCAGGGAGGGGACTGTCCCCTCTTCTGTGCCCTCGTGAGGCCCCACCTGCAGCACTGCGTCCAGCCCTGGGGCCCCCAGCACCAGAAGGATGCAGAGCTGTGGGAATGGGGCCAGAGGAGGAGCAGAGGGCTGGATTGTATGTCCTATGGGGACAGGCTCAGAGAGCTGGGGGTGTTCTGTCTGGAGGAGAGAAGGCTGTGGGGAGACCTCACCGCGGCCTTCCAGCACCCGGTGAGAACTTATGAACATGAGGGAGAGCGACTTTTTACACGGGCAGATAGTGATAGGACAAGGGGTGATGGCTTTAAACCAAAAGAGGGGAGATTTATGTTAGATGTTCAGAAGAAATTCCTTACTCAGAGGGCAGTGAGGCCCTGGCACTGCCCAGAGCTGTGGGTGCCCATCCCTGGAGGTGCCTGAGGCCATTGGATGGGCCTCGGGCAGCTGAGCTGGGGGGCACTCAGCCCACGGCAGGGGTGGGGCTGGATGATGTTTGAGATCCCTTCCAAGCCAAACCATTCTGTGATTCTTTCAGGTACTGCAGCATTTTTCCCCATGATGACTGCCCAATGCCACACACTACTTTTGATTTAAGGATGTACATTGGTATTATGCACTGTCACAAGACAGCTATCTGGAGTAAGAAATTCTCCATCCTGATGATTTGCCGTACATTCTGTGGCTTAATTCAATATCAGGAAACAAATGCTTTTTGGATGGAAGCCACGGCAGAAATAAAATATCTAAGTTCTATCCTTCCTTAGTAACCAAGCTGTCATTACAAAATTCTGGGCATCATACACATTGTTTCAGTGGAAAATGTACTTTGACCAAAGTATTTTACTTTCTGTGGATAAAATTAAGAGACTGTAGTTACCTCGTGTTGAAAAGCATTCATCTATAATTGCTTCAGTTCTGCTGAAAGAAACACCTTCACAGAGGCATTTTAACAGTGTTTTTAAAGTCATTTAAAAACAGAAGTGATTTTTTTATATTTTTGCAAGAATAAATGTTCACAGCCCTGACTGTGATGTTCACTCTACACGTACATATAACCCAGGGGTTCTCAAAAGCATAGACGTAATCATATAAATTTGTTGCTTTGCTTATTAAATGAGACATCAGCAGCCCTCTTTAAGTTTGTAACGAAGAGGTGCGCATTCTGGTATTACCTGTAGAACTACTCCAGCACTATGAGTTGCTATGGATGTCACTATAAGATCTAAGATGGTGTTATAGGATTGTCATTTTAGCTCCAGCTCCATATTGGCTTGGTTTAATTTATACTACAAGAAGTTCATTAGCTAAACACTGACAGTCTTCTTCAGCCAGTTTTGCAAGAAGGCAGTTTCCACCCAACACTGAGACAGTATTTTTGACTGTAGTTTCTGTTGTTATTTAGAAAGTTGGAGTATTAGTACACAGAAAACCCATCTGTACAGGACCACCTTCATATCTAGAAGACTGAAACTTGAGATTCCACACACTCACCGGATGCCAAAGGTCAACACACCATTAGGACATCTGCACCGTATCTGCTTGCCTAACAGTTGAGTATGCTCAGAGATTCCAGCAGTACACCACACAGCACACTGTTTGGATTAGACGATGGACATCTGATAAGCATGTTTCTAAGACAGCGGTGTGTAAGAGCCCTTCCTGAGTTTCAGGCAAAGTCTGTGGCAAGATCCAGAGCCATTTTTCAGCTAAATATGGTTCAGCCGAGAGATGGCCTCATTTAACAGCAACGTTACAGCTGCCCACCACAGAACCAACGCTTCTATGGATGACAAGGTACATTTTCATCCAGACAATCTTCTGAGTTCTCCAAGGGAATGTCCACTCAGCAGGGTCCCTGCCTCTTTGAAAATATCTGGCACAGATTCACCTGACATTCCAATTCTTTTTTAGAAATCTCTGGTAGTTTCACTGGCAGGGGAAAAGGGGCACCCTCAGAGCAGAATAACCAGGTGTTCTTTTAATGTCCATTTTACAGATATCTTAGAGGTGCCAACAGAGAGATCAGCCCACGTATAGGACTGACAGTCACCTAGAAAGGAACTAAAACACAAAGTTTAGGCAGAAAACTGACCTTTAAAAATAAGTGACTCTAATGGCATATATATGCGAGACCCTAAACTACTGCAAATATGATGTTTGATTGATGTATATTGTCCACACATATCGTGGATAATTCTTTAGTCTGACTTGTGTAAATCTGAGCTTTGCACTGTGTTCAAAGAGAGAACCAGCAAAATTAGGTTCAGATCCAAAGCCTAAGCTGGAAAGGCTTCAAAAACTAGCCAAGCAGAAGAGACACAGATTTGGGCAGAATTAAAAGAAAGTTGTGGCCAATGAGACAGAGAACTGTATGATAGTTTGAACACTGAATCTGACATGAATTTAGGATGTTCTGGAGCTGTGCAAGACTGCTTCCTGAAGATCATTATATGCCATGTTCAGATATTTCAGTTTTAAACAAACGTTGCTTTAAAAGCAAACCTACTGCTGCACAGGTGGAACACAGAATTAGGGGATAGTTCAGAAATATGCACAAGAGCTGCAATCTCAAGCCATGTTTACATTTCTCTGGTAAATCATCTTCTGCCCAGGTATTGTCGCAACAGAACCTTGTTATCCCTTCTAAATAAGCTAGGAAAAGCTTTTATTGCAACAGCGAGGCTTCAAGGAATGAACAACAACAAGGTGCTCCTCGGACTCCTCCAGTGCGGCACTCCATGCCCTACTGCACAGACACACAGCACGCATCTCCCGCAGCACCGTCCCTGTTCAAATCACATCACCTGAGGACACAGCCTCGCCGTGTGTCCCTGTGAGCAGCAGAGATGCCAGCACCGTGCTCCAGCAGCTCTTCCCAGAGCAGCAGCAGGGCTCCCCGTGCCCAGCAGACACGGGCCTTGTCAAGCGGCCAGGGATTGTTAGCTGGTATTAGCAGCCTGGAGCTCTGCTTCCCAGAGAACAATAGGCGTACTATTTTAGAGGCATTAAAGGCATTAGTGGTAAATCTGCATCCGTGCCTTGTTTACTGCTGTACCAGTGGTATTAGACAGGAACTGAAAATAACTGCAACATGCTGCTTGTTTGGAAACGCTCCGTGCCATCACACGGAGCCATCACAAAACATGACGATTAGTATGGCTATCATAAAATACAGCACCACTGATCAGCATTTTTTGGTTTTGAGGAAAAAGAAAACAATTCAATACTTTTGCTGTTGCACCTCACAAAAACTGACCAATTATGGACCATCTGAGGAAGTTCTCAATTTCATTTAATACGGAGTTACATTTTAATGTCTGTGTTTTCTACGAAAATTTCATGTTTTCACACCAAGTCAAAAGTACAGATATGCAGAATATTTTAATGAAAAGCTCACTCAAATTAGTGGAAAAAAACAGCAGCTGAAACCAATGAAGCTGTGCATCTGTACAAACCTCAGTATCTTTTTCCATTTCTCTTGGCAGAACCAAAATAAACATATTAAGTCCTTAAATGGATTCTTACGAGAGATAAAAATCTTGATTGGCCAAGATACACCTCCATGTCAATGCTGACACGTCTGTGGCAGATCAGATGTGCCTGCAGCTTTGGGTCTGCTCTGAGCAGGTGCCAATGGAGCTGTGATGCTGCCACACCATTGCCCATGGTAAAATCCCACCTCTCTGCAGGCCTTACATAAACACAGGCTCTGCATACTTTTAACGTTGTGTAGGTGCCTATAATGTTTAAAAACACGGATGCAACAGTTTGAATAACCTGGGGCAGTGAAGCTGCCATCCTGGAGCCATCCTGGAGCAGAACAGGATGGTCTCTAGCTCTGTTTGCACAGTGTCCCATGCCTTCAAGATACAGCTTCAAGTATTTCACATCTAGAAAGGGCAAGAATGAGAAGTGAGGGCTGGGGGGTTAGGCTAACAGCTAGCGATGGTGACATGGCACATTCAGCTTTCTGCAGATTGGGAACCTGCCAGGCAGAGCCCAGCGGGGCACCCTGGGCTCTCCAGCTGCCTCCCACAGCTGCAGGAGCAGGTTCGTGCTCTTCCCACCTCCTCCTGCTCCTCCCAGCAGCAGTGGCAGCTGACGCAGCCTCCAGAGGAGGACAAGAGGCACCATGGTGGTCCTTCCCGTAGGGCTGACGGCATTCATCCCATGGCCAGGGGCAGGTTATTCGCTGTTTGGCCAAGGCTATTTTTTTTACAGTTAGGAGAGGGTGGTACTTGTCAAGTTCCCAGCTATGCATATGGGGATATTAGGAGATAAAATTCTATTGAGAAATATGGTTAAGAGCTCAAAACTGCATTTCAAGCTATTCGGGTCCTTTAAATAAATCCCCAGCATGTCGGAGGGCAGTGTGCTGCACAGGGTGAGCGAAGCACAGCCACACACAGACTGTTTTGGTCAGCTTCCAATTAAGGTCTTTCTATTCCAAGAAAACTTCACATAAAATAATAATAAGAAGAAATGGTAATTAAAATAGACTTAATTTCACCTCCATTTTGGAAAAAAGGCTGACAGACTTAGATGGCACAGTTAATGTACACAAAATGAAACTAGTACGTACAAACTGACCCCTGTCAGCATCTCAAACTGAAACCAACACACAGCACAAAGCTGCTGCTAAATGGCCACCTGCAGAATGGCCCAGTGACCAGTAGGGTGGCAGCTACAGCTCTGCTCACTCTGCCCTGTTTTCTCAAGCACCGGTGCCTTGACGCTACTGCACCCATCTCATCCATATGTAAAAAAAAAATAAATGAAAAACCACCAAAAAAATCAACAAAAACCACTTTTAAGTACAAAGAAGTAAACACTCTCTCACCTTTCAGATATTTACATACACTTTAGCAGCTTGTTTTATGCTAACATTTTCCAAAGCTGTAGTTTGCCATGTGATAAAAGTAGCACTACAATGAGTCAAGAGCTCTATCTCAGTGACAGAGAAAAACCTTCCTGCCATGTTTTCTGTTTATACCTCTCAAAGAATGCAGCGCTTACAGTATCAAAGTAATTCAGGAAAAGCTAAGTGGGTATTTTCAATGCACCTATAGACAACTTTCAAGACCAGCTCCACACCGTCCCCCTTCTGAAGGCTGCCAAAACCAAGGCCTACCTCCCACTTAGAAGAGTTGCTGTTTTCTCGGAACCATCAGGTGCTGCAGGTGCTAGTTGTAGCTGCACATTTTAGGATCAAAATTAAACTTTTTCTCACATTTATATCAAACAGCAGTTGGCTTGCACTCTAAGATTTCCCGCAGCATGTTTTACCAAGAAGCAGTTTGGCATAACAACTTGTAAGTGACAACATAATGGTAAGGGAGAATTCACCTGATTATAATTGTTCTGTTCCTTAAGTATTTTCCGTCTAAGTCAGCGTAATTCTCTGTAGCACCTCAAATTCTAATATTTTAGATCACAGAACAATTCAATATTTGCTAATCCAGTTCAACTTCCATTTCCTTTGGCCCACACTCCTGCACACATCGGGCACGTCACTCCCGGAGCAGCCCGCCTGGCACTGCCGAGCCGGAGCTGCGAGCGGGGACAGCACAGCTGGGGCTCCAATCCCAGGCAGCCCCGGCGTGACAACAGGGGGAGGCAGCTCAGGGCCGCAGGGCTCATTGCATTCACAGGAAATGAAGCTGTCCCCACAAAGTTACACTGAGGCTTAGATTTTTGATCTGGATGTTTTAATAACATGAAACAAAAATTTATAGTTCTGTGCAACATTTTGTCATACATTTTCTGCCTTAAATGTTTTCAATGACAGCAGCATTCCATTGCTCAATTTGGCAAGCTTGAACCACAACAAGCACTTCAAGAAAACATAATAAAAATGAATTATTATTTGATTTTGCCTCATAAAATGCATCTGCTACTACTAACAATTCCCTGCTTACAGATGTGGCTTGCACCATACATTTTATGGTTTTCATCACACAACAATCTCCCAAGATAAAGCCAGAATAAGTGTTTCCTTTTAATTGTAGCAGAAAGTAACCACTTTCTGCAAGCCAAATGTTAACCCAGCAAGGCAAATTGCAGACTCGGTGAGTGCCTTTACTTCGTGGGCACCAGTTCTCAAGAAAACTGCTCCCTACTTTCCCGTACAAAGACTTTATATGAGTTTCTCTCCTGTCAAAACAAAACCAAACAAAACAAACCCCCACACTCACGAAAAGTTTGAAATCACTTACCTTGAAGAAGCTCCGAAGAAAATACATTATGCTTAGCATTTTGGAAGGTCTAAAATGAGGAACTGTTCAATCTTTAGAACATTGAAGGCCTGGGTGAATTCCTGCACTCCTGCTGTGTCTTTAGTTACATGCTTTCTTGTTGCTATTTTGGACGGTCTTAGTACAAGAGAAGCATATGAGCCATGCCAGGAGCTTATGCTAAGGAGTTGCATAACAATTAGGGCTTATCTGTGCCGCGCTGTACAGTACAGCAATGCAAACAGGTTTGTTCACAGTTTACTAGCCCCAGAACACTTCTACTAGGCATGCCCAGAATGATGCCATTGTATTTGCTAAAGAAACTAAAGCTATTTGTGAGTGCTTCTGAAGAACTGGAACTACAAAGGACAGCACATTTTCCCGTACATCCCCCCCAGCTTTTGATTTGCCAACTGCAAGTTCAGTCAGTGAGTATTATGCTTGCTGCAGCATTTAAAAGCAAAGGCTCCCACAGTACGAGCTCTCTAGTTACTGTCTTTGAAGGTGAGGGCAAATCACAGAACAAGTCTTTTGAAATGCAGAATAGTAAAGGCAATTCCAGTTAGTTCTCCTTTCTCACTAGAGAAAATCCCTTAAAGACTCTCTGTGCTTCAGTAACATTCAGCAACGCAGAGATGCAGTTTATGCCATGTAGCAAAGGACCTACCAACATCTGGCCAGGACGGAGGCTTACAGTAGCCTGCTCACAGTGAGCTTAGAATTAAAGACAGCAGCTCCAGCATGCAGCAGGTTCTCAGAGCAGGATCACCTGTTCCTCGGGGACTAATGCTTGCTGTAACACTGAACACACTCCTCGGCCCACTCTGTGCAGCAGGGTCTGTGTCATGGCCCACCAGAGAGCACCCCCCTTCCCTGGGTTTGCAGTACTGCAAGTGCCTGCGTAGCTCCCCGCAGCCATTCCTACTGCTAGTCCATTTCAGATGGTGTCTTAGTTTCTAACTGAAACTTTCTCTCAGTGTCTGCTACAAAGCTGTGTTTTGGTTCTAGAAAGAAAACAAGGCTGATAACACCTGGCAGCACTGAACAGAACCAAGGACATTTGTGTGTCTCTGCCAGGAGAGTGAAGAGGCTGGGGGGGCCGCAGGTAGCTGGGAGGGGACAAGAATGGGGCAGCTGACCCAAACTGACCAAAGGGATATTCCATACCATATGACATCATGTAATATAAGAAAAGGAAGTGAGCTGGGAGGGCCCGTTTGCTTGGGGATTGGCTGAGCATCGGTCGCGGTCGGTGAGCGATTGCTTTGTACAATCACTTGTTTTGTATATAATTATCATTACTGTTATTTTACTCTATTTTCCTCTTTCTGTTAGTAAATAGTTTTTATCTCAACCCCCCAGTTCTACTTTATTTCTCGATTCTCTCCCCCATCCCAGCTGGGAGGAGGGGGGGCTGAGCGAAAGGCTGCGTGGGGTTTCCAGGCCTGCCTGCTGAAACCAGAACAGATGGAAACACGATTGTTTTGGTACTATGTACAAAGAAGGCATCTGTGCACAAATCAAACACTCTAGAGCAGGAAGAGATATTTTAACGTGTGCAGATTTTTCTGCCATTGTGGGAGCAGCGTTAGATTTACACAGCCATGAGGGAGGGCACACCTAACTTCTTAGAATCCAGGCCAACAGTTCCTAAATTGCAACATAAGGCTACAAATGCAATATATCTGCCAAGCAGCAGTATTGCTTCAGTGAAAATCAGTCCTTCTATTTCATAGGATTTTGTGGGTAAAAACAGTGCTTCCCCTTCAGTCTTAGTTTTAAAAGATACACGCATCAATATTATATATCCACAGTGATATTTTTAAGTAACTCTTGGATAAAAATCTGTGAGGTGAACTGCAATCAGAAACCCTAAAAAGTCTCAAAACCCAACAACAGTTACAAATCCTCTGGTTTTTTAACCAATGCTCTATGAGGGGAACAGACCTGGCTTGAGATCTTTCAAAGCTTTACTGTGTTAGCTCTGAAGCTGAAGTTTTGTTTAAGGACAACCTCCCACAAGTGGTGCTGCAGCTGCAGCCTGTCGCACCCCCCTCAGCAGGGACACAGGCAGCCGCGGCCTCAGCTCATGGCTCAGGGAGAGTTAGGGTTAGGGCAGAGCCCAGTGCCAAGGGCAGTCCAGCTCTGGGCTGCTCTGGCGTTTATCTTTCACAAACAAAAATTAAACCATATTCACAACGGATTGGGGGGGTTTAGTAAGAACCAGCCCATGCATGTGAGAAGCCAGATTTTTATCTGCTGTCTTTCTGTTTTTACAGAACTGCCTGTGTCACAACCAGGAGCACATCACTGCCACAACCCGGGGGTGCCCCGAGAGCTTGCTGCCCAGGCAGGGCTCAGGCAGAGGCCAGAGGCCTCAGGGGGGAACAGCCTTGAGGGAGCGTGGAGGCAGCAGGGCCTGAGTGGGAGGGCAGGAGGGGTGTGTGTCCTTTGGCATAAACTTCCCTTGTAACATCACAGTGATTATTTTTTACAGTGTGTGATCCTAAGCTTTCATTCGGTCAGTGGGTGTGTGCTCTTGTCAGTGCAGGCCCACAGCTGTTAATCCCCACAGCCAGGCACTGCTGCTTACTTGCAGTTAAGATAGCATATCTTGCTGACACGCTACCTAAATCTGCATGGCTTTTCTGCTTTTAAAGAACAGCAACTGAAAACTGTTACTGAGTGACAGAACAGAAAACGTATTTTGCCGCTTGCCACAACAGACAAAACTTACTCTTTAAAATGGTACTCAAGAAAACCCAAAAACCATGGGCCCAAACACACAGACACCCCTGCCCTTAGCAGTGTGGGGTGCCCAAACCATGAACACCTGCCTGATGCTGGGTACCAACCCCTGGCAGAGCACGGAGACCTGCGGTCTCTAGAGGCAGCCGAGCAGCACTCGAAATGCCCCTGCTATGCTAGCAGAAGGCTTTTCTTCCCATAACTTCAACTGTTTTGACCACGTCATGTACCATTCTCTCAGGTTAGTTCAGTATATATAGCAGGGTATTATGCAGATTCTACCATGTTGGCTTCCAAAACAACAAAAAGTTAGAAAATATGCTGATATCACTCCAGCTTTATGGCTGCAGAGCTCAAGCACGAGGTGCCCCGTGTGCAGTGGGCAGCATGGGGTAGGATGGGGACTGGGTCTGCCTTCCTGCCCTCTCCGAGAGCACCAGATGCTTCTGGAAGATTCCTCCCAGGAGCAACACCTGTGTTTCGAGGAAGGGGATTGTGGTTCAGGGTGATGATTACTTATGCAATAACAGTTTTTGCCCTATGTTTACTCCCCTTTAGAAAACAAAGCCTAGAGATTTCATTGTTTTCATGTCAGTACATAAGACATAAATGTCCTCTATTACAAACAGCATTTAATAAGGTTTAGTGAAATCGTAGTTTATATCCCCAGACTCTCATATTTTGAAATGCTGCAGTTGGAAACAACAAGCTCCAGCAATGCAGACTTTAAGCAGTCACCTGAACTGGGCAGTAAGGGCCATGCTGTAGGCAGCCATCACTAACTGTCTGAGCAGGATGACTTATGTGGCCAAACTGGTCTTCTGATTTCTGAATGATCATGTCAGACACTTTCATCTACTGTGTAATTGCTTATTTGCCCTTAGGCAGTTCATTTGGTTGCCATTATCACAAAAATCTACCTCTTGATGCAGCCTAACATGTTGGTTCAAGTACTCTTTGAATCCTCCTGAATTTCCCTCCTGTGATGTAGATTTTCTAACTTTACAGAGGGTAAGAGATTCTGGGCTTGTAATGAGAAACCGCACTTTTAGCAGCTGAGATGGTTATTTCTGTGCTTTTCCACAGCCTCAGCTCTCAGCTTGGTAACCATTTGGGCTAGCAAGCCAGAAATCTCCATGCACTAACACTGGCCACCATTACCTAACAAAATCCCATTGCTTACACACACCAGCAACTAAGTCAGAACTTCTCAGACTGTGTTTTACCCAGCAGGGCAGTTGAAGAGCTTGCTTTAATTATGAGCTTCTAAAGAAAAATAATAAAATCTGAGCAGCAAAAGCCATGGATCCAACGATGAAAGGAAGCCACAAATGTGTATAGGCACCAGCACTGATCTCTCGTACCATACACACTGGGAGCTGCTGGTGCTGCCACAGGCAGCAGGAATGCCACATGCCCAGTCCCATACCCATAAGAAGATGAAGGTATTTTTGCTCCAGTTTGACACCTCCATTCGAGACTGTGCCCAGATTGTGGGGTACAGCATCCTTGCAGAGTCAATTCAGAGCTGGTTAAATCTCCAAGTTACTCTTCTAAACTAGAGGCAGAGGTAACATGCAATTAGATGCCAGGTAACTTAGTTCAGCAGGGAGCTACAGGTTTTAGAAAATACCTCATGCACACTCATTTAAAAATTCCATGGAGCAAAGACCTAAAAAATAACTGGGTAGTAGTTACCTTTGACTCTAATAAAGCCTTGTGAGATGAATTCCAAACAGAATTTCTGGAAAGAATTTGCTAGTTCCAGAGAAAGTCTGGAGCAAAGAAAGTACTGAGGTCCCTGAACACAACACTACACTCAGATATGCTCAGCACAACAGAAACAAATGGAAACTGCAGTGCAAAAGTAGGCTTATGAATTATTCCTTTGCCTGGAGAGAAGTCCTGCTGGTATTAAGCTAGCTAGAGGCAGTGTGACTGGCTTCTCCACCTGCCGTTCTCCACAGTCTCCTGGGCAGCTGGATGGCAAAGGGGTGGTATCACAGGCAGGTGAAGAAAAAGACAGGTCATAATGAAATAGAGTGCTGCTATTTTTCTTCTTAAAATTATTCAGAAACTCATGACAACTGTCTCGAAGTTATTATCTCAGGTTCAAGTTTGTTGCTAATTGTTCTTCTGCGTGGTTGGTAACATTACGGTGGTACAAATGAGAACGCAGTCCATCACTCTCAATGTACTCTACACTGTACATGAAATCCATTTTCCTATCTTTGAATCAGCCACAGATATACAGAACCTGTTGGCACCAACAGTAGGAAGAGATGTGGTGAGACCAGATGAAGAGCTAACGCTACAGTGCCAAGATATGAGGTACATGGATAGAAAGACATAAACAAGCTCTGTATTACCAATCTGATGGGAGACAGAAAATCAAAACAGTCAATATTGAGGCTATTAAAGGACAGTTTTCAGGTCAGCGTCTTTGTCTACTGTGGAATCCCACTTTGAGGGCCTGACTCTCCTGGAACTAAGAAAAACAGGCCTTTGGGGAGATCTGATAATACAGAGAATAAGACAACACTTTTTAATTAGGTGATTGATGGATTCCAGTTAGGACAATGATTCTATTTCAATGGCTCATGACACTCAGTTTTCTAATCCAGTAAATTTATTGTGTGTGGCAGAGGCACTTCGTGGAGAGATTTGTCTGGAGTAAAAGCTCTCTGGAAACCATTCCAGGATTAGACAGTGCATACACAACAAAGAAATTCCCACAAATTACTGTTTCCTCTGATGGGATCCCACAGCTGACCACTGAGGAGTGAGAAAGTCTAGAGCTTTCTTGACAAGCAGGTAACACCACGAGGTTAGTTTTCTGTGATGGGGCTTGTTCTTCATTCAAGAACTACATCAAAACTGAGCAAAAACCAAAGTGCTTGTACTCTTTGTACAATTACTTCCTTGATTAACATACAAATGTTCTTGCTAACCAACATGTTTTCAACCCAGGTGTTGTTAGCACAGTAAGTTTTCATTTGCAGCAGAAATAATCAGATTGTGTATACACAGACAATGGCAACACAATCCACAATAGAATGTAATGATGCCATTGCTGTCACATATTGCCGCACTTTACAGTGACAAATAGTAAATGTAGGTCAACCCTTCAAGCCTGTAAGCACCCAGTTCAAAGCACTGTATGTACAGGCATAAGAAACAACATTTCTCTGCACTTTTAATAAAAAATTATGATTAATTTCCTTTCCTTCTTGCTGCCTTGTTGGTCTGGCAGCACTCCTTCTTCCAGGAAATCATGGCATACTTTTTCTGTACTATCTTCAATATCCATTCACTGTATTTGTCCTCCTGAACGTGTTTTTCCTGCGGTATTGTATCAAGTACATGATTTCCTGGTTTTCTGTTTTTCACTTCTCCATTTTAGATTTGGCTCTTTTGTGTAGGAATTTTTTTTCACATATACCTTTGTTCTTGGAGAAATCTCTTTCTAACCAGCAGTAAAAGGACATAGAAAAGGGAAAACGCTGCAGCAAAAGGTGCTTCAGGCAAGAAATGGAAATGCTTCAAACTGGGAAGAAGCCACTGCATTCTACTCTTTATTTACATGCCTGGCATTAGTAATTGGACTGAAAGACAGCTTGATTGCCTGCAATTTTGCAGTAAATCAGGGCAGGACACAAACCGTTTTTCTGAGTCATTAAAGGTTAGCTACTAGTTTAATGGGCTGCCAGATGCTCTCTTTGGTTCTTCACAAAACCAGTTCTTTCCTCCATAGTATGATAGAGTCTAAAAAAGATTCCAAGAAGAAAACACTCATGCTTGCCGAAAATAACAGGTCAGGAGACTTGGTTTGCTCAGGCTGTCAGCAGTTGGTATACCAAACCATGCTGGAAATTGCACTCCACTGACAGGACATGGCATTCCTTATGCCTTTTCAGTCCTAGCTGTTTAATCACTGGGCTTCAAATCACATGTACTAAAGCTCAGGTGAGTCACCAACAAGAAGAAAAACAAGATTAAGCCTGTCATATCCCATCTGCCCCGTGTGCACAAAACAAGTTGCACAGCTCCAGGACAGTGAAACCCACAGACTGTGATGAAAATGAAGCCAACTTCCTTTTTGCCACTTTCTCCATTTGCCATCTTTTCTTCAGTGCAAAGTTTATGTTCACACTATTTTCTTGCTTTTTTCTCAGCTATGATACGTGCTGTTTTCTAGGAAAATCTCACCCCAACAATCTCTTCTACAAATAGAAGTTCATTTGAGTTTACTCTTCCTCAATGTATATATATTAGGAAAGTGGCATGCTGCTTCATGTATTGACAACACTATGCCAACTATTAAAGTATTACTTTACTGAAGTAATACTTAAAAATTCTTCTAACCAACTATCATGCTGAACTACTGTAGAGTAGAAAAGAAAGGCTTTCGTGTAATTTGCCTAATCTATTCAGGATTAAAAGAATTCTAGATAATTCCATTTCAAACTCAGAAAACTGATTCTGGTTTGAAAATTGATCAAGATCATACAACCATCTACAAAAACAGCTGTGTTATCTAACTGCCATTAAATTAAGTACCTTTCAATTATCTAATGCTAGGATATCTTCCTCAGCTAAGCAAATCCATTTTAGTTGTGGACAACCTTTTCCTTGTTCTAAATTTGCTAACTTATCTGAAAACTTCAAGCAACTACATCTCCACCTAGAATGACATCTCCAAGTAACTGAGTACACTTATTTTCTAATGAAGGCAATGTTAGAGCAGCAGGAAAGCTGTCTGTATTACACATCTCAAAACCACAACACAGCTTTTTCTAAAAGGCCTTTTATTTTCCTACCTTTCAAGCCACAGAGAAGACTGATATACCTCCATTTTAATTCTACGCAAGTCTTATCTCAAGTAAGAGGACTTGTACTTCCACTTCCAGGGATCCCAGGTCTTGTAATTAACATCCACTTGAACAACCAGTATGAAAATGAGGACTGAAAAACAATCTGATTTCCTCCACAACCTCTTCTGTATCAGATGAACCTATATGGCACATCTCATCCCTGTCAGCAGCTATTGCTGAAGCCTATGCTTCCAATTTCCTGCAAATCAGTGAAAGGGATATCAGGATATTTTACACGGTTTCAGCAAACATAACATTTCGTATAAATTTCACTGATAATAGGTATTACCCCAGTAAAATTTGCTTGCTTAGGGAGCCCTAAATATTAATGAAAGCAGAGTTTCCATATAAATCCTATCTTTGGTAAACCATAAATATTCATGGTATGTTTGAATCAATATCTAATGTCTTTTTGGAAGGAGAAGAATTTGTAGAGACTACAGATATCAGCTAAAATTTTAAAACATTAATACTAAGGGAAGGCTCTTAAATCTATACCAAGAGGCTGATCATTCCAGCTGTCATTTCACAGTATTCTATTTTCAAACTAGGGCCAGGGCTCATAGAATGTTTAGAATTTAAATACGATGTACATCTCTCACCAGGAACACTACATTCTTTGTGTATCAGAAGTATCCTTTGAACATAAGGGATTCTCAATGCGGTTTGCAAGACCTAAACTTGCTTGTAAGTCAGGCACCTTCCTGATCAAGTGAAGGAAGTGCACTGCAACTGTTCAGTTGTAGGAAACACTGTGGTCCACATCTTTCCAAATACGTGCTCTACCTTTCCAATAGGGAAGAATCAGCAGCTCCCATGTTAAAAGCAAACAGAGAAGACTTATATGAAGTCTTATGAAAAATATCAAACTTTCTAGACTGTTCATAAGCAAGCAACTTATTTTCAGCCAGAAACCTTCCATAACTGGTTTCACATACACATAAGCTTGCTTTACTACTTAATTTTCTAGGGAAGCAAGCAGAGAGATTTAATATTCAGGATATTTCAGGATGGTCTTCTCTCAGAGAGGAATTCTATGAAACCAGTATTACCACTCTGTCTTTTCAAAGGCAAGCATGTACAGGGTGTTGTCTGATGTTCTTCTCAGAAGAACACAGGGAAGGAAGAAGAACACAGGGAATTTATGCAGCGGCAGCACAAAGTTCCAGAGTTTGGCAGAATATTTCACACGTAATTAACTGCCATAGAAAATTGCGTGCTGTTTAAATTTCACTTGAATTAAGAGACTGCATAGTAATCAGTTTATACTGGTACCTGCTAGAAAAGGACACAAGCTGCAAACAGGCCACTGACAGCTGTGGTGAGTAAGTCTTCCTCTTAATCTTAATTGGACTTAAGAAGATACATAGGTTTATTTTTCACTATTTTTCACTTTTTCACTTTTCACTATGCCTGAAACTGGGCTTCTTAACTTATGCCTCCTTCCAAGACGCCACATAGAACCACACACAAGCACACAGAACAATTTGCCTTACATGATGAGGATGATGAGGCAGTTTCAGTTACAGAAGAAACATCTGCAACCAAGTTATATGTGAACTCCTCTGTGTATGGGCTTGGGAAGGAAGGAGTTTCACTGCCAGAAGGAGTTTCACTGGACAGATGCTTTCACAGTCTCACTTCTGTTGACAGTTTTATTGTAATTTTGTTTGCTATAAAGTTCACTTATTTCAAATGAGAATAACAATATATTAAGGTGTTCTTGTAAATCACTTTTGTGCCTGGCTCAAGTTTATATGCAACACTTTTGGCAGCAGATAGACAAAAGGCAGATGGTAACTGAAGTACATTATTATGACTTTGGAAAGAATGGAAATGTAATAAAAAAGAAAGAGAGAAGACATAAGATAGGAGACACTAGAACAAGCTTTTGAGTAGAGGAATTATGTGAAACAACTGAGCAGACACAAGCAGTATTGTAGTTGCCCCACCTCCATGCCACCTCCACACATATGGTCCTAACCACTGAAGAGTAATGTTCTCTTTTGCCCTTTCTCATTTCAGTTGATCCTTTATTACAACATGTAGAGCAGAACGGTTTCAGTGGAAAGGCACAAGAACACTCCCACCACAAAGCAGTTCAACATGTGGTTGAGCTATGAGAGGCAAGAGAATTCTTTCAAAGAGTGAGAAACATGGGTTTTAGCCCTCACATGGAGGAGAGACATGAAACGTGTCCTGTGTCCTGACTGAGTGTTCTACCCGCTGAGGTACTGTATAAAGAGTGAAACCCACATCAGCTGCCCTGTCTTTCATTGTGTGCAAAGCCCGCATCCATAGGAATATTGACCAGATAAAGCACCTCAGGGGAGATGAACAAATGAAGTGTCTAGTTTAAGAATTCCATTATATACTGAGGAACTGCGGAACTTACTGAGCTCTTCCAGCTGCACAGTAACTGAACAGAAGTTCTGAGGATTTACATCTTGGGTATTTATTCCTACCTCAGACTTTTCTGGATACAGCATTTTACTTCTACGCTCCCAATTCCTCATTTTTTCCCTGAGGATTTTAGGCTCTTCCCTAAATTGCTGTAATGGAACAGCAAACACAGAAAATGCAAGGCACTCAGATCATAGAATCATAGAATGGTTCAGGTTGGAAGGGACCTTAGAGATCATCTTGTTCCAACCCCCCTGCCATGGGCAAGGACACCTCCCACCAGACCAGGTTGCCCAGAGCCCCATCCAGCCTGGCTTTGAACACTGCCAGGGAGGGGGCATCCATGACTTCTCTGGGCAACCTGTTCCAGTGCCTCAACACCCTCACAGAGAAGAATTTCCTCCTTACATCTCTAGTCTAAATCTACCCTCTTTCAGTTTATAACCATTACCCCTTGTCCTGTCACTACCTGTCCTTGCAAAAAGTCCCTCCCCAGCTTTCCTGTAGGCCCCTTCAGGTCCTGGAATGCTGCTATCAGGTCCCCCCGCAGCCTTCTCTTCTCCAGGCAGAACAGTCCCAACTCTCTCAGCCTGTGCTCGCAGGGGAGGTGCTCCAGCCCTCTGATCATCCTCGTGGTCTCCTCTGGACCCGCTCCAACAGCTCCACATCCTTCTTGTGTTGGGGGCCCCAGAACTGGACACAAGACTCCAGGTGAGGTCTCACGAGAGCAGAGTAGAGGGACAGAATCACCTCCCTCACCCTGCTGGCCACGCTTCTCCTGATGCAGCCCAGGATCCTGTTGGCCTTCTGGGCTGCAAGTGCACACTGCCGGCTCTTGGTGAGTTTCTCATCAACAGACACCCCCAAATCCTTCTCCTCAGGGCTGCTCTCAAGCCATTCTCCGCCCAGCCTGTATTGGTGCTTGGGATTGCTCCGACCCAGGTGCAGGACCTGGATCCCCTGATAGTGGGTGTGCACAAGTTAAATAAAAAGGTGTGAGGGCTCTGAGAGCATTATTAACCTTCATAAAACACACCTACATATTAAACCTCACAAATTAATGAAATAGAATAGCAAAACTAGCATCAAATAAGGCTCCACGTAAAAGGTCTAAGATACTGAGTTACCCAAGATCAATTTCCTGTAATTTGAAAAAGGGTTCAGTTCTGGAAACTAGTAGTTTGACAGAATCAAACAATTGTTAACTCTTCCCAGCTCACAATTATGCAAAAAAATTACATGCTCTTTGAGCTTTTGAGCTGCAGTTGTTGTACGTATGTAGGATATAATCCTAGAAAAGGCTGAGCACCTTTAGCTTGCATTGTCTTCAGCTGAATCACTCAATTGCATTCTGTTATACTGTATATGAATTTTAGTTTACTGTCACAGAAATAAAAATCTGTCATAACTCAATATCAAAATACATAAGAGGGAATGAGTAAACTGAGAATTGTATACTTGTATCATCGGAGCTTGGCAGAATGATGATGCTACTAAATTACCTTTGCATTAAGTTGTTCCTGAAATCTCTTTAGACTGTTCTAAGGACTGGCACCAGCTATAGACCGTGTTGAAACAGATGGGTTTCTTTCTGCACATTTTCTTGCAATGCTCAAAAATTCTTCCTTTAGGAAGCTGGATTTTGTTTTAAACTGGTAGAACAGAAATGGTTAGTTCCCTTCCCTTTAGATGTTTACAAAGAACCCCTCTGACTGTACCATGAATGAAAGCATGCTCCCAGCTCAAACACATGAAGTGAGTTTGCACGTGGATGTGGAGCTGCCTCCTCTCACAAGTACTCCTTTCTGTTTCTCCAGTAGTTGTTCTTACAGCACTTCCGTGGCACTCCTATGCAGAGATGTTGAGAATAAAGAAGAAAAAATGTTACCTGGCGTTTCAACTTTAGGAAACAAGGAGCTATCAGTATTATTGCTTTTCAATTCACCTGCCCATGGGAAAAAAAAAAAAAGTTTTCACAGGCAAAAATTACACATATGAACAGGGTTAAAGGAAGATTAGAACCCTAGTTGCAAAACCAATTTCAAACATTAAGAACTACCAGAATTAAGATTACCTGTGTGACGCTAAAGCAGTTCCCTTAAGTATTACAGTACAGTTTTTAATTACGCAACATGAAGGGTCTTCCACAAGTTTTGAGCTTCATTCAACACAGGAATGAACAATACTCACTTAGTGTTCAGGTTTTACTTAGCTTTATCATCATTGTTCAGTGTACAAAGAAGGGGGAAGTAACGATGTTAGGCACCAAAATGTCTCCATTGTTTTGTGTGTTACGGAGAACAGAGGGCATGCTGCCAGGCAAAGAAAGCACAGCCCTTGCTCTCATGTCAGCAGCCAGCATCTGCAGAAGCTGTGGCTTCATTAGCGCAATACTGAGAGAAGTGACTAACAGGAACTCACTTCTGCACTAGTGCAGGCACTCTCCTGCATGCCTCAGAGGTTAACTGGTCCTTCTCCTATCATCTTATCCCCCCATTCATCCCATCTCTCATCTCTCCTCAGCCTGTAGTCATTTGGAGATAATGGTGCTGTCCAGTCGCTTCCACAATTCTCCTGGTAGTCTGACACTAGCCACACACAGACCTGGATGGTTCTAGGGTATGTAAACGTGAAGTTCCCAGCCAAACCCTCAGAAAAGGGAACAAGTGGCAGAATGCCTTCAGCTCCAAGAGTACATCTCCCATTGAGATGAACACAGTCTTAATTAAAACTTTGGAAATAACTACAGACATTCAGGTTCGACATAAATGACATCTCTGGAAGGAGAAAAAGAGGCCATAAGCAAGGTTTTCCTATCTCCTGTGGGAGATGAAAACAGTGGGTGGAGCTTCTTTATCATCTGGCTGAAGAAGAAAGTCTGTGTGTCTGGTCCAGCATGGAAAATGACTTCTGTGAGTGTCTGCTGAAGCTGAAGGTCATGCACCTGGGTTTCCATCCTGCAGGCTTGTATTGTAGAGGTGCCTCACTTGTTTTGCTCATGAAATATGATTGTTTACAGCATTAAACATGAAAACATTCAATTAAAATTTCAATTGCAAGCACCATCTAGCTCCAACTTCCCTGAAGTCCCATTTATTTCCACAGAAAACATTCCTGTTAGTGCAGTAGGGACCTCACTGACTTGAGCTGAATGCAGCCTCAACACAAGCCAGGGGAACAAAACCCCATTAGAGCAACTAGCAGTATACATAACAGAGAGTGAAAGAAACTGTGAGAGAGAAAAGATGAAAAGCAAGAAACAATCAGTCTGAGCTCAGCCATTGTGGGATGGTCAGAGCTGCTACTTCTCTCCATTTATAAAACACGGAGACTCTTGTTTCTGTCTTCGGTGAGCGTCTGAATCTTGTAACAATAAAAATATGTATCACAACAACAGGGAGTATGGGATGTGCTGACACAGACAGATCCCAAGTCTGGTAGCTGATTTCCTGCTGCGCTCTCCTTTTATCACGAGGAAAGGCAGGGTAAGTACTCAGCAGTTAGCTGTTCTTCATTCCCTGTATTCTTCAGGTACTACTACACTGGGGAGCAGCTGCCACCTATTTTTACTTGTGATCCTATAATAATTTTCACCATAGGCTCTTTGTGTCTAGATGCCAAAGTGGCTCCACACCATTCATAAAGGGAGGAGACACAGGGCTAAGCTCTGCAAATAGCTGCCAACTTCCTCTGCTCCTCCCACCTTAGACTGCTGAAAGGGTGCCAGATCTGGAGCTCAGGGATACACTGACTGCAAATGCATCTTTTTGATGCACTGTTGGATGCTTAAAGCTTATTCTTCTGGCAATTCAGGAAGACGAATAACTAATTATAACTAATTGCGTGTCTAGCTCAGATTAAGATTGAGGATGGATCTTACAGGGAACTGGGAAAAAATCACATTAATTGTGCGAAGCATTCTCTAAGCATAATGCCACAGGTGATGACTAAAGGGGCTTAGCCATCACCTATGGCCTTAGAGAGGAAATCACAACCAGAAGAATTAGCATCAAACTGTGTGCTGTCTCACCTGGAGCTAGCCCAGCACATCACACTCCTGCCAGCTGCCCTCTGGTGGAAGGGGGCTCTGCAGATTAGCCCTGCGCACAAAACCACTGGGCAGAGGCCAGGTGAAGGCTACAGGTGGCTTCCACATTTCTGCCTCACCGCACTTGCTTCCACTTGTGAGGAAGCCAGCAAGGACTAAGCCAGGAGGAACTAACCAGGCAGACGTTGCCAGGCTGAGCTTGGTTGGCTGTGGACAGCCCTTAAGACTAAATGAGCACTGAGATCCAGACCGTGCAGCATCATCCAGGAGCTACAATTCCTAGATGCCACACTTCTATGCCCTCTTTAGCCAGGATTGCGTTAATAGAATTCAGAAGTATAACAATTTAGATTTTTTTAACATACAAAAATTAAAATCTGGGAAGATTCCAGGGCAAGAAGTAGCCAGTACTGTAGTCTACATATGAGGGGAAATGCAAAGTTATAATATTTAATCTTTCAACAGACTACAGTTCTGCCATTGAAACATAGTTAAAAGTATGAGAAAAGTCCAATATGATTTCAAATCTCTACTGAGAATATCTCTGAACAATAAACGATAAAAAAATGAGGACCGTGAGAAGGAATAAACACCACACTAAGGCAGAGAAAGTTAGAGGCTACATGAGAATGTGCAACAGGTTGTTGCACACTGGGATTGGGGAAAGAAGAGATCTTTTATTGCACAGTAATAAAAAGTGCAAAAGAGAAAGCTGATTTGTTGATAAATGGAAACTGATTTAACTAGCAGCTGTGAAATGGCATAGACTGAAAGTCTTGTTTCAACAATAAAATGTAACCATGAATATGAAATTAAGACAGCCTTATAAGTAGCTATTATAAAGAATTGATATAGAAAATGGGAGAAAGTCAGCTAAAGATCTGCTGGCTCCATTTCATTTATCCCTGGGTGCTGGAAGTTAACAAGATAACTTCAGTGTACTCACATACGTTTTTGAAAAGATGTGGGAAAGTAGCAGACAAGTAAGAGAGCCTATACTATATCGAGTACATAGCCTGACATTCATCTTTAGTAGAATAAGGGAGTAAATAAGGAGAAAGGAAATGTCTAAACCATAGAACCACAAGCAAAACATGTTTACAAAGAAGACTATTTATTAGGCAAGGATAATGAGGATATTCACACGACTGCAAAATTAACATACGAAAAGGAAAGGCATTTGTAGCACATTTATGTGCTGCTTAATGTATGACTTCATGAAACCCATGATTACTAATCAAAGTTAGATCTGATGCAGAAATATTTGAGATCAAAACACAGTAAAATAAAGTTTGTGATAAAGAACAAACCTCAAAGAGGTATCTTGAGAAGACTAAATTCAGTATATTCTCCTAATAAATATAAGGGGACAACTCGTCTAGTCATGCTGCATGCATTAGCCGTAAATGCAGCTGTGTCTGCCTAGTTGGAAATTCTGTGATAGTGAGGTCATAGAAGAAGGTATTTGCACACTACAACATTGACTGGCACGTGGGTTCCCAGGGAGAGCAGAATAGTTGGGATGCATCAGAGCAGCATGAGGTAACTTAGGAGCTGGGGAACTGACCTCTTTCTCCTACTACAGAATCACAGAATCGCAGCAGTTGGAAGGGACCTTGAGA